>JAODKE010000146.1:260470-290874 GCA_026779605.1 Mormyrus hasselquistii
GGGTTCATTTCACTGCATGTTGTACTTGTTATAACTATGTACGTGACAAATAAAGAATCTTGAATCTTGAATCTCTTGAATCTTGAATCTCTTGAATCTCGAATCTCAATGACCAGGATCACTACAAGTGGTTTCCACTGCATTTGTGTTTATGGTGCATGTATATTTTCACCAGCACCTACTGGCCTCTCATCTACCCATCCCTGTGGTTATTGCAGGCAAACCTGTGCATGAGAACTGACATCAGCCATTACATTGGAGTCTTACTCTTAGGTTAGGAATTGTCTGTTTTCCTAAGTTGCTCTCAGCCACTTTGTGAATATGTTTTAGGAAAAAAACTCTTAGTTAAAACCTTTTAGTGTGGTGTAAGAGTACTCTTAGTGGTAAAATGCAATGCTTTGTGAATGCAGATCCTGGTCTGTATCCACTGATGGTGTGATCTGCTGCTGTGCGCAGAAGTTGCAAGTAATGGACCGAGTCCCCTGATCATTCTGGTTAAGGAAAAAAGTGAATAGGGTTTATTACATATAATGATATAATAATGTTGTCAAAAAATCGATTCTCAGATACTAATTTAGTATCGAGTTCAATATGAATTAGCACTGGTATTGATACTTAAATGCCAGTTTTGCATCTGCCGGTTCATGTAAATCACCAGCAGACTACAATTTTAAACAGGCATTGCAGTGGGCAGCCCCTCCCCCAACAATGGCTACCTGGAGGACCCATTGTTTTACACGAGAGACACACTTTAAACATGGCAGCAAGCAAAAGCAGCTCCAGCTTTAGTTCTGCAGCACCAAGCTTGATATAGAATGTAAAAAGCACTGTCTGGAAATATTTTGCACATGAACCATATGAACAGGGAAAACAAAAGATGTGGACAAGCCCATTTGCAAGAAGTGCTTCACAGTTGTTTTAACCGAAATGAGCAGCACGACAAATTTAGCAAAGCATTTGAAAGACCATCACTCTGAATTATACACAGTGTTTTGAGAGGTGAGTAAAGGTGTTCTTCAAACGTAATATGAATATTTTAAGTACTACTGTCAAGAAATACTGTTGAAGTAAGTTAACTATAAGAATGGCCGTGTCTTCGCTTCTCTCTCCATGTTTTACTATTATCTAATTCCACAACACGCATATATTTTCCACTGCTGCGTCATGTGAAGCAAGAAGTGCTTTTTTTTAGTGTAGTTTTCAAAGGCAAAGAAAGCAACAACTTCCTAATGTAGCAGAGGAACTGACAGATGATCCTGAAAACAAAATCAGGAAAGTGCTCTCTGTTTATGAGACCATGCCAGAACTCACTGCAGCAGAGCAGGACCCTTTCATATAGTGGAAGAGCAATCAGAGTAACCTACCTCAACTTGCACATTTTGTGAAGAAATATCTGTGCATTGCAGCTTCAAACTGCCCATCTGATCGTGTCTTCAGCACTTCAGGCCTTATTTGCTCCCCGAGAACGGCCAGGCTCACTGAAGAACATGTCGACCAGTTGGTGTTTCTGGCAAAAAATTTACAACTTGCCAAAAAACATCAATGTGGTTACAATGTACTACGTAGTAGTACGTAGTAGTAAGTGCTAAACTTACAGTAGGCTGTTACTGGAGCATACTATATTTAAAGTTTTTTTAAATATTGTGCTAGCTTCATCCTCAGAAGAAAACTGTATTTTTGCACCAGCTAATGGAGGTTTAAGATATTTTATTTATTTTACAATGTTAATGGCATTTCTTTTTATTTATTAGGTTTATTTTTCATTGTATTTTTTGGCTTTATATTCTTTGGTGGTGTTCTGACTTTAAAAAAAAAAAGTTCCTGTGTTTATTTTCTCTCCCCCTGTGGTATCGAAAATAGTATCGAGTACGGAGCACCATCTTTGGTATAGGTATCGAGTTGAAATTTCAGCATCTTGACATGCCTATGAAATAAAACAGATGTCTTGCAAACACTGAAGGTGAAGCAAGCGGAACTGAACATGACCCAAAATCAAACTTATCGGAAGATTTCTCTGAGAAATACAAATCCACTCAGTTTACCTGTAGCTTTCATTCACCGCCTATTACGAGCACTGTGAATATTTTCTTTATGGCTCCCGAAGGCATTGTATGCAGGGATGGGCTGATCCACATCTGATTCCATTATACAACTGCCGATACTGATACAAATTCCGATACAAGAGCTCTTTTTACTTTAATATTTTATTAATAAATATCATGTATATTTAAACACACTATATTGCCTTATTGTTTAATGACATCCCATTTTTAATACATAGACTTTAATATAGAGTTTGCCCACCCTATGCAGTTATAACAGCTTCAACTCTTCTGGGAAGGCTGCCCACAAGGTTTAGGAGTGTGTTCATATGAATTTTTGACCTTTTCTACTAGGAGAGCATTTGCGAGGCCAGGCACTGATGTTGGACGAATAGGCCTGGCTTGCAGACTCCACTCTAATTTAGGTGTTTTATCCAGTTGAGGTCAGGACTCTGTGCAGACCAGTCAAGTTCCTCCACACCAAACTCGCTCATCCATGTCCTTCTGGAACTTGCTTTGTGCACTGGTGCAGTCATGTTGGAACAGGAAGGGACCATCCCCAAATTGTCCCCATAAAGTTGGGAGAATGAAATTGTCCAAAACAGCTTTGAATGCTGCAGCATTAACAGTTCCTTTTAGTGGAAAAACAACCCCACACCAGAATCCCCCCTCCACCAACCTTGACACTTGGCACATGCAGTCAGGCAAGTCCTGGCAACCTTCAAATCCAGACTCATCTATCGGATTGCCAGACAGAGAACCGTGATTAATCACTCCAGAGAACATGCCTCCACTGCTTTAGAGTCCAGTAGTAGCGTGCTTTACACCACTGCATTTGATGCTTTGCATTGCAGTTAGTGATGTAAGGCTTGGATGTAGCTGCTCTGCCATGGAAACCCATTTCATGAAGTTCTCTACACACTGTTCTTGAGCTAATCTTAAGGCCACATGAAGTTTGGAGGTCTGTAGCTATTGACTCTGCAGACAGTTAGTGACTACTGTATACTGTGTGCCTCAGCATGCGTAGTCCCTTCCACTTTGTGCCTGAGTTGCTGTTGTTCCCAACGGCGTTCACTTTGTTATAAAACCACTAACAGTTGACCGTGGAATATTTAGTAGTGAGGAAAGTTCACAAATGGACTTATTGCACAGCTGGCATCCTATCACGGTACCACGCTTGAATTCATTGAGCTCCTGAGAGCAACCCATTGTTTTGCAAAATGTTTGTAGAAGTCTGCATGCCTATGTGCTTGGTTTTATACATCTGTGGCTAAGGAAGTGGTTGGAACACATGAATTCAATGAATATGAAGGGTGTCTCAATACTTTTGGGTACACAACAAAATTGAATCGAATCGCAATTCTTTCTCTGGCAATTCAAAATCGAAACATTACAAAAAAATCAATTCATATTTTTCAACAAACGTAATGGCTCTAGTTTACGTTTTCCACCGACAGGAGTTCAGCTCCTCTATCGCCCAGATAGACCTGCTTCACTTGAGCATGAAGGAAATGTAGTCAGCATGCATAATGTAGGGACTGTGTGCAAGCGATGGATAGCGCTATGAAAAAAGTGATTCACCTGGCCCCATTTTCATTTAAGGTATTTACAATTTAGGTAGGAAAAAGAAGCTTGATAATAATGTGATATGCAGGCATTGCAAAGCAAATGTGAAGTATTTTGAAAACACAACAAACATGCGGACTCACATGTGTCACGAGCCCCAGTCTCTGGTTGGGGCATGACAGAATGGAAGGGAAAGGGGAATGGGAATAAGGGAAACACAGGGTGTGGTGCACAAGGGAACACACGTGGACAAAGGGGTATATTTTTGTATTTTTCTGATTTTATTTTTCACGCCACAAACACGGAACAAACAGACCCGGTACAAAAGGATTCAGGAGTGATTATAGCCAAAATAACAAACAGAAAACCCACCAATCGAACGCAACCCAAATCTAACTCAACTACGTGCACAAGAGATCAAAGAACAAAAACAACAAGCACTACACCTCACTCCCTAACCAAACAGCAGCATACACAAAAACTTGCAAACAAAAATGGCAATCACTCCCTACGCACCTAACACACACACACAGAACATACACAGAGCAAAGCGTCAGGATCCGAGGGGCGCGTGAGGACGTAAACAAAAAACCAAAACCAAAAAAGCAAACAAACCAAGGCAGACGTACAGAAAAGGGGCAAAACAAATAATCGTAAACCAAGAAATCAAACCATCATACACAATAATCTAATCACAGACAGCAAGTCAACAATAAACCAAAATCGAGCAGTACTTCCGAAGGTCCTTTCTGTCCGGCTTTTCAGTGATGGCCGGTCTTGCGGGGAATCGAGACCGGGGTCCGGACGGGGAGGCAGAGCAAGGGACGAGCTGAGTGGTCCTGGCCTTGGGCGGAGCCGAACAAACAGCGGCGCGTAACACATGGCACGCCATCATCTAGAGATTAAAGATGCGGTTGAACATCCACCTAAAACTAAAAAACATTCCAGCCAACCAAAGCACTCTGCATCAATGTTCTAAACTTCCAGGTGGCTCTGACCGGACAAATAAAATATCTCATTCTATAGCCTGTTTTTTTTCCAAAGATATTCCTTTACAGCATCGTTGATAACGGCAGCTTTCAATTCATAATGAACACAGTTGAGCCTAGTGTCATTCCCTGGTCTTCTGATCCTCCCATGTGCCACGCCCCCCTCTCTACCTCGTGTGGAATCTCCATGTTCCCTGCAGTTCCTTGTCATGTTAATTACTGTTGTTACGTATTTAAGTCCATGTTTGTGTGTCTTTGGTAATCTAGTCATTAACGTTGTAACGTCGTTCTGTGCTAAGTAGTGTTTCTGTCCCAAATAAATCCCCATGTTCACCCGATTTCCCTGGACACCTGCTTCCCTGCTCCGCAACCTTTGGTCCCATCTCTTTTTCTCCCCAGATAGCGGTACCTCAGCTATACCATAATCGATTAAAGGTCGATTCACTTGTTACAGCACTTTACAGGTAAATGTAGTAGCATTTTTTGTTCATTTAAGTTTAAGCACTTTAAATGTAGCAGCTTGTTTAATTTTATTTATTCAATTAATGTATTGTTATGCATTAAGTTTAAAGTTTTGGATTTTGCAGTTTATATTTGCAAAAGTTTTATTTTTCTATTAAGACATTTTACCATAAATAAATCTTACTCAAAGTTGAGATTAAGTAGCAGTAAACTACATCAGAATCAGAAACAAGTTTATTGCCAAATACATTCACACATACAAGGAATTTGCTTCGGCGGTTGGTGCCAGACTTCAAGAGATGAGGTGGTTAATATATAAATATATATACATAGAGTATTTACAGGTACTAATATAAATAGTGAAAGTGGAATATGATACAGCAGTAGAAATATATAGATATTTAAGAGAGTGACATTTGATTCAGTGTGATGTTTTTTTGTTTATCTGCCACAGTCAAATGGAAAAGTAGCTCAAAACAGCATTCTGGAAACAAATTTATCTATGTATTGAATAGTGAATCATTTATGAATTGTGATTCGATTTTGAATAGAATTGTGAGTCCAAGAATCGGAATCGAATCAAATCTTGAGATTTTCTGAATCATGCATCTCTAGTAAATACAAATGAAAAAATGTTTGCTAAAAATCTTAAATTATGCTAATAGAAACATACATATTGTACAATTGCAGTTCGACTTCGAGGATACACAATGTATCGAGGATACACAAATGGCGAATGATTAAAATGTACACATTTGGAGATGTCCTACAATTTTTCTCCCATTGGCATCAGCGACACTCTCTGCTGTAATCGCTGCCCCTCATGTATCACAAGCTGTAGCAAGTGTGCAAAACAGCCCAAGCTAATGAATCCCAAACCATCCATTGCTTTTTTCATATTACTAGCATTGTCTTGCACAATTGCATGCGCTTTGTTTAGTGGGATTTTCCACTAAATGCTATTTCCACCTCTAAAATATTTTTTAGACTATAAATTGCTATGCTACAAGTTGCTTCAAGCATAAAATACTCCCAGATCGAATCTCATCTAATTGTCTTACGTTCTTCGTACTGGGAAGGATATGTGCATGACGTCACAGCAGGCGAAAATCACCACACTCACACACTGAGTGGCAAATTGACAGCATTACCGTTCAGCTTGAATGTTGCAAAAAACACAAATAAAATGGGAAAGAGCTGTGGTGGACCGATCTGAATATCTATCTCATCTCTAATTATATGCATGTACACCTTTTACTTAAAATGACATAAATCTGACACTTACAATTACTTACAATTAAAATGAATTAAATATAACTAAATTATTTTAGTTTGATAATTGTTTTAGAGCGCAGTATTTATGATCCCTCTTTAATTTAAGGTTATTCTGAATACCCCTAGATATCGCTTCCTTTCAAAACTAAGCTTGTTAATTCTGTAATATGATGTTGCACAGGACTGGCCTTTGGCCAATGAAGCAATATCCATGGACACAACATAACATCAGTTTGATCCTGATTCAGGTACTGCAGGGCAGCTACAAACTGGCGTGATGTCAGCATGTTTAGCCCATTCATCTTAGGCACCATTGGCACCATTTCAGCATGTCTGACTGATGGGGCTCAGGGGCTGCAAGACAATATTCAGCATGTTTCTGCAAGTCAGCTCCGCGACTGATGTAATTGCAGTATGTCTGATTGCTTCAGCTCAGAGGCTGAAGGCCAGTTATTCCACTGCATGAAATTATGCTCCTGTAGTTCAACCAACCCAAGCAAGGGTCATTAGATTGTAATTCCCAAAGCCACTACAATATTATTGTATTATTCTAGTGCAGGCCCTCATTTGGTGTGATCTAGTTGGCAACCCCCCCCCATCCAGTCAGTAGTGGACCTGGGATTTGTGTTAAAGATACAATGTGAACCTCAAGGAAAAATATTTGAGTCCCTCTGTTCTAGAGAGTACTAATCCAGGCCAATGATTGCACAAATAAAACAATGTAAGGAACCATCCACTGACCTGGTCCAAGAGGGCACCTGAAGGCACAGAATGCATAAGGGTCATTCTACAGTGTTTCTGACAAGTTAGTTAAATCTGACTCCATCTTAATTTAAGGATTAATATAGAGCAATTTTACTATGGTGTTTGGTTATTTTTGGATTATTCTGATTCTCTTACTTTTGATTGAGCTCATTTATCTGAGACTATGATGTCACATAAGATTAAGTGATATCTACAGACATGATGTGAGAGTTTCAGCGTTCAGGGACTACAGGGCAGTTGCAGACAGGGCAAATGTCAGCTTCTTTGGTCAGTTGAGCATAAGGACTCAAAGGTACAATTTCAGCTTGTTTGGTCAGGTCAACCAAGGGACTGATGCAGTTTCACTATATGTATATGTGTATATGTAGGAGCTTTGACTAAAGAGTAACTCCCCAACAGAACTTAAGCCTAATGAGTGTGCTAGCTACTCACACATTAGCAAGTGGTTACGGCTGTAGAGTGTCTCCAAAACCGAAGATACACCCTAAGTCCGCAAAAATTACTCTGGACTCAGGGCGTCTAGAGAGCGTCTCCCTGGCTATCTTGAGAATCCGTCTTTAAATCCCTAACAATGTTATATGCATTCCTATAGAACAGCATAATAAACCAATCATTGACCTGATGTTACAGTTGTTATTTCCCAAAGGATATGGCAATGGATCAATGAACTGCCAGATCTAAAGACTCAGTCAGTTGGAATTGTAATGATGGGGTCAGTAAGTTTTTTTTTATGCCAAGAAGACATATAGCCTTCCAGCAAACTAGGATCTCCAAACTTTCCACAACTTGATAATGATGTGATATACTGTTACAACCATTGAGATTCCTGTACCGGTTGCACTGGCATTCACATTAAATATTGTTTCTCATGTATACAGTGAGTGTTCTGAGCAGACGCTGCACAACCTGGGTCAGAGCAGAAATGAACTGGGGGAGAAGGGGAAGGAAATAGACGTGTTTATGGGCACGTTGTGTAAGAGGTGCTGTCTGTGGGTCACTTCCTGCCCGGTGGGGGTTGAGATAGGTCCAGCAGGTATAGCAGAGTGAATGTATGAGTCTGGTTTTGTCTGAATCAGCTTGACAAGCCCCCTGGGATGAAAACAGCACAGACTCAAAGGATTCCAGGATCACAACCTCCTATGGGACCACCAGCCTTACAACTCTCTAAGAAAAGGCAATAATGTCAGACAAACAAGAAGGAATCAAGATAAAACTGCATTCTCTGGGTAGGAATATTCTAATCAAAGTACAAGCAATCCCCGGGTTTAGAAGGTGTTACTTACACACATAAGAAATGGACTGCCGTGAAGCCTGTTACCTAATTCAGGTTAAATACAATAGTTAATATTCAAGAACACACACACTACTGAAAACATTATGTGGCTTCAGGTGTTTTCCAGCTTGAGGTATGCTGCGGTACTGTACGTAGTTATTTTATTATTGTTATTGTGTACTGCATTATTCATTTTCTGATTTACGTACAAATGCAGCTTAAAGACAGACTTAGGGAACAGATCTTGTTCATAACCTGGGGACTGCCTGTACAAAGATCAATGAAATGTAAACCTTTACATAACACAACTACATTGCAAGTGCAAAACAATATAAAGAGTCATAGTCATCCACACGCAATCAAACTTTATTATGCTGAACATGGCACATGGTCCAGGATAGAATGGCACTGTCAAATATGGTCCAGGATAAAATGGCACTGTCAAATATGGTCCAGGATAGAATGACACTGTCAAATATGGTCCAGGATAGAATGGCACTGTCAAATATGGTCCAGGATAAAATGGCACTGTCAAATATGGTCCAGGATAGAATGACACTGTTTTATTCTTGAGCCTGTGTAATTCTGAACTTCACCAGTTCGAACCCAGCTTTAGCACATCTGCCGGTCCTTTAGAAAGGACCTTAACCTCCAGTTTCCTGGGTGCCCCAACAGGTGCATATTCTGCAAATAGCAATGGTAGCATCATATGTTATGTATGTTTCAGGATAGAATGGCACTGTCATATACAGTACAATATTCAATGGCACTGTCAAATATGGTCCAGGCACTATCATATATGGTTCAGGATGAAATGGCACTGTCAAATATGGTCCAGGATTGAATGGCACTGTCATATACTGTTCAGGATAGAATGGCACTATCATATCCAATCCATCCAGGCTTCAGAAACTCCTAGTACTGGTTGTGTGTGTGAGCACATTATTTTCATTCATCCCTTTAAGGGGCATTGTATGTTTACTATACTGAGCATTGGTTTTGCCACTGTTCTTTACCAGTGTACCTGTATCAGACTTTTGCCTGATTTATCGCTTTTCTTTCTCATTTTTAATTTTTCTAGCAGCAGACCTGCCGGGAAACTCGGAATTAGTTGTCATTGGCTGGTAGCTTGGGCGAGGTTGTCGTTGGAACATGGCAAGTTGATACTAAGCCCTGTAGAGCAGAGTGGCACGGTGGAAGTGTGCTTATGCCCATAACCCAGAAGTCGATGGATTGAAACCATCCTCTGCTAAAACGTGGCAACTCTTTCTTTAATGTGCTATTTGCTTCACTTATACATCACTTCGGAAAAAAGATATGCTCAATGATTCTTAGACACAATGGAAAGCAAGAATCGACCCAGCTACTTGATTTGCTCCTTTACCTGTATGTTTGAATTGTGAGGAATAACAAAATGAGACTCTAATTAGCCTCTAAATGATTGGATAATTATTTCCATTATGGGAATCTCTGTAGTAGCTCCTCTACTCTGTGCCCCGGAGTCTTGTGGCACGCATAAGTGCCCTAAGCTGAGACTCATGCCACCACATTCTTATACCAATCAGGCCACTAAAACTGGAGGGATAACAGGTGACAGACCTAGCCATTTCCAGGTGGCAGGAGAATAGGTTTAGTCACATACCCACTGCAGAAGAGACCATCACAGGTTAGGGGCTACACACAGCAGGCTGGCTTATGATCAGTAATGACCACAAATGAGACCTTTGCTTCCTCAAGCTAATGACACCGATCCTCCACCACTAATTTTATGGCCTACTATCTATGTCATAATTCTGTTCTTCAGGAAGTATCTGACGAGAGAAAAGAAGAAGCACTTGTAAAGTGCCTGTTGAGTCTGTGTTGTAAATTTAATGGATTGGAGGTTGCTCTTAGTCAGTGCCATGGTGAACATGGCTACTGAGAAAAAATTCCAGATAAACCATCGATAGAGTGTAGCAAAACCATTGAGTCACTCTACATCCTTCATGGGGAAAGAACAATCTAAAATATCCTTAACTTTATTTTGCACCATCTTCAAACTCTCTTGACCAAACACATACCAGATGAATGGTACAGTAGATGCAAGGGTCCATTAAAAACAACAGCAAGGGGTAAAGACTCTTAACTTAATCTCTATAAGACCTTATACAGCCTGCACTGGATCATAGCTGTCGGGTTAGTGCACAAAAAAGAAACCGCTGTGGTACCACTGGAAGCTTAGATGGTCGGATGGATGAACCTGGTCTCCATAGCTTCTTTAGTATACCCGCCTGTAGCTCATGTCTCTGGGAAACACAGGGGATTCTGCTCCTGATAAGAGACGAATTACACAGTCGTTTACCCAATGAAGGGGAAGAACTGAGGCCATCTTTTTACTTTTTCAAGTCAGTATAAAGGATGGGGATCTCCACCTCCACAGTGACTGATGTCATCTCAGTGGTAGCATAGATCGAAAAGGAAAAGTACATCTCACTGTACCACTTAGATAATTCCCCTGAGGCCAAATCTGATGGTTATATAACTGGAGATAGAGAAGTATTAAAATTATTTTGTCTGATGGAGCTCAGGTAACTAAGATCTGAATAGTTTGTGTATAAATGATACCCTATAGGGCACATGATAACAGTAATTACATGCTCCCTTAAACTTCTCTCATCTATATACCCCAAATGGACAACAGTGTCCCAAAGGGATCTTATGGACTCAAGAAAAAAAACATCAATGGAATTTTATAAATGAAAACACAACCAGGTCAGTGAGCATGTTGTGAGCATTGGTGAAGTATATCCAAAGGCATGTATACTATGACACCGATTTTTTAAGTTATTATGTGAAGCAGTCATAATGAAGCTGATCACTCAGACGTCAGCATCCCATTGTTTACTGTCAATATTATTCTTCTGTGGGTCTCAAGCACAAACAGTGTTAAGATGTTATCTGCAGAATTCCTGGCAAATGAATTTGCTTTAAAATTAATTTTCCCTTGAGGGTTATGGCCTTAGTTTGATGGTGGGTTTTGTGTGCTTCATTGGCCCACAAAGCTATACTGTCTGTCTCCTATAGTCTGGCTTTACTGAACAGGTCTGTGGGAAGTGGCCAAACAAACTACAAAACAACAAAGAGTCCCATAAAAGGTAACCAGGATAAAACCTGAGTGCCCCATTCATTATAGGTTTACTGGCACCCAACCCTAAGGCCAGGCATTGGGGTGATGATTACTGATGTGCACATGACTTCCTAGTTAAAATTCTGAGGAATAAGGCCCATGTAAGGTTCTAATGTATTGACTAAGTATAATTAGCATTACTGGCCTGCACAGTGTGGGCTCTAGAACCAAACCCCGGTGGTGAATTTCCCATGGTGTAAGAACTAAGGTAAATTTCATAATACTCTCAATCGCCAGGTTAAGGGCTATGCAGCTGGGGGTCAACAAGTGCATTGATTCCATGTGACTGCTATAAGGAACTGGGAAAACACTGAGGCATTTCTTGAGAGGAGTGGCTGGAAACAATGGGCTCCTGGGTCTAGACCTGAGGGGTGAATTGTAATGCCATGAATTGTGGGTAATAAACCATGTTCAAACACATGCTGCAAGAAATACAGGAGCTATTAAAACCAAATACAAAAAAATGATTTAAGAAATATCCACATTGAAATATTTTGTTAATGACTGGTGAATACCAAATTACTGTTGCACTGGATAATTCATGGGCAGTTTATATTCCAAATGCAGTGTAGTGCCAGTAGAACTCTTCTTACAAGTAACATACATTTTCGGTACCGCCTGTGAGTTTGACACAACAGCACTATTTGCATGAGAGAATACATGAAGAGTACACATCTGTGCATTAGCGATAATCCCTCATAGGGAGTTGTTTTTCATCATTGGAGCATTTTTTGCTAGTTAGCAAGGAAGCTAACAAAAGTTGGCAACAATACATTCAATGTGGTTTAACACGTGTTAAGCGCAGGAGAAACAAATACACAAATACAAGAATCATTTAATGGCAGTGGACAATACTTTTGGGGCGGTATGTGGCTCATTGGGCTAAGACTGTGCCTGTGGTCAGAAAGTCAGTTTGAGCCCAGCATTAGCACGTCTGTGGGCCATTGAGCAAGGCCCTTAACCCTTAGCTCCATGGGTGTGGCTGCCGTTTGATGTCAAGCCTGTCCTCACCTACGTCTGTATCTCATGGAGAGCAAGAAGGGGTAGGCATAAAGAGGATTTTCCCACGAGGGATCGATAAAGTGTCATTATTAGTAGTAATGGAATAGCAGACTAAAGGGTGACACTTAACTTATGGGGGCGCAAATACTTAGTAGTAACTCAGTTACTCGTGAAGTACAACTCACAAACCAATATAGTAGCTACTTAAGATAAAGGTGTGTCATGATTCATTAATGATGAACAAAGATGAGATCAGTACTTCACTTGTGTTATTCATTATTTGTTCCATCAGTAGTTCCTTCAGTAGTTCACAAGTTAACAGAATGAACAGATATAGTAACAAATTAGTAACTGCTTGAGATAAAATATGTGTCACGATTCATTAATGATGGCTGAACATGAAATCAGTATGTAACTAAAGCTGCCTTCAAGTCCTACTAGGAAGGTCTGACTAGGGAGTAGGATGATCATAATTATGACATGAAGCATGTTCAAGTGGTTAAGTCGGAGCAAAATGGAGGGGATAAGAAAGCTACTTTTTGTTTTGCTGTCTTCTTCGTTCCTCCAGTGCCAACTGAATTAACTGAATTTTTCACAATTCCTTGCTCAAACAGCAGGTATCTGACCAAGCGATATATATCACATATTGAGACAAAAACCTCATCAATCATTTTTTTCCAATGGTACACCATTTAATAACAACATTCTATAACAATTACGAATTTCGCAATGACACGCTACATAAAATGTACTACTTTCAAAATAATTTGCCTTTCTCAGTGAGGCTATCCATTGCCTCCGCCATGATTGTTGAAATGACACACCCCCAACTCAGGAATTCGGGGCTTAAGGAAAATCCCAAGTTTCCCACTGATAAATATGACTTTCTAATGGCATGCATGTGCCCTCATCTCGTCTTTATGATTTTTACGACATAACTTGACGGCTTTGTTTTCAATAAATTCTAAAGTAATTGCTTAATACTACATTATTTGTGCCCCTCAAGTAAAGTGCTACAGACGAAAGTCAGATTTTTTGCTGTTTTGTCTTTGTAAATAATCTTTCATTTTCTTTTTTAAGCAAGTAATGTTTCATAGAACACTGAACAAAGATTGTTTATGTGACACAAGAGATCACTCACTGGCAGCCAGAGATGCTTTACGTAACTTTGCACTGACTGAACAAAGATCATGTATGTGACAAGATGGTTAACTGTCTACCACTTTTGGAAAAATAATTTGGTAGTATAGTTCTGATATAATTCCATGCTCAAAATCCTTATTTACTGAACAATGAGCATGCTTTGCAGCTGTATTCATTTATTTATTGTGAATCATTGGGATCTACTCCTCTAATACAACAATGTGTATTGTGGATGTTTTAGGCTTGATTGACTAATTATGCTTGATATCCACCAATCTTTAAATAAACTTCAACACGCAAACAGACTAATATTTCTTTTGAAAGGAACCACCAATCCTCCACTCCCATAAGGAAAGAGCCTTAACTTATAGCATTTTAAACCTATTGTTCCAAGATATTCCAAGTGATTTGAGATGTAGAAGTGTCCAAGTCATATATGGTAACACGTGGTGTCTCCCAAGGCTCTGTCCTTGGTCCTTCTTTCATCTGGCTTCACGTTACCTCTCTAGGTCAGCTCATCCAGTCACATTGCTTCTCCTACCACTACTATTAACATCCAGATCTACCTGACATTCTCTCCTGACAACACCCCGGTTTCCACTTGGACCTCTGCATGCCTGGCTGACATCCCAGTCTGGATGAGGGTCCATCACCTCCAGCTAAATCTCTCCATGACTGAGCTTCATGTCTTCCCTGCCAGCACAACCATCCATCATGACATCACTTTTCAGCTTGGATCATCCACACTCTCTCCATCAAGGTCTGCCAGGAACCTAGGGGTAATGATAGACGACCAGCTGTCCTTTGCTGACCACATAACAGCACTCTCCCGATTTTGCAGATTTACTCTACATAAGCTCAATCATTTTCTGTCTCAGTACACAGTTCAGCTTCTAATCTAGGCACTATTTACCTTGTGACTAGATTAATGCATTTCTGTACTTGTAGCTCTACTGCCTTGTGATGTCGGGCCACTGTAGATGATTCAGAATGCAGCAGCACATTTGATATTCATTCAGCCTAAACGCATTCCTACTTGTGTCACTTCTCTGCATCTATTGGCTCTCACATCATGTTAAATTACTTGGTGCTGGTTTACAGATCCATCAATAGATGGCACCCATCTCCAACAAGGCTCCTCTTGACCTATGTCCCAACTCACCCATCTTCAGTCATCTTGCCCACCTTTGGTCATCAAATCACCACCAAAATGTCATTCCAGATGATTCTCTTGTGTGGTTCCCCAATGGAGGAATGAGCAGCAAAACCACCATATCAGATTCTCTCTCCACCTTCAAGAAATGCCTCAAGTCCGATCTGTTCAACAGATTCCTCAACTAGCCTCTTTATGTTCCCCGAATGTTCTTATGTGACACTTCAAGTTATTGAATAGTTTTATTAGCTTCTTACTTTGCTAGAAGTTGTTGTGTAGCTCCTGCTCCAATACTGCTTACACTTGTACCTGGAAATTCATTGAAAACTCAGATTAGCTGTACTTTCTTCTAGTTGATTCATTCATAGCTCGTATGTTTGTAATGTGCAATTTGCCTCCCTTGTACGTCACACTGGACAAAAGCATCTACTAAGTATATAAAGTTCGAGTGTCATAATCTACACCAAGCGTTACTTTTTGATGAAGTGTCCACGTCAGATTTTTGTTCAAAGTCAGAGGTCTTGAATAGTTTTGAATAACAAAACATTTCATGAGCTTTAATGAAATAACAGTAACCTTCGGTGTAGACATTAATGTATATCAGTAATGGGAACTTTATCTAACTGATTGTTTTGACTCTGTCAAGTGACCTGAAAGATGTTTCAGTAAACCATTCAGTGCCACAGGGAGGACCCTGCTTGTGCTGTGTTCAGCAGGAGTGAGGATGTGCTGGCCAACTTTAGGTATATTTTGTTGTAAACTGTTAGATCACAGTCTATTGTGACAGCAGAAGTTGCAATGGCTGTGAGAGGCCTCCACAATGGAAAGGCGGGAGGGGCAGATGAAACAGTGTAGCCTGTGTCAGGTGTCAGAAACACTGGATATGTTTGGGGTAACATGGTTAATGAACCTCTTCAGTGCTACATGGAAAGTTGGTAAACTACCTCTGGACTGGCAAATAATATATGGATAGTGGTCCCTGTTTTTGAAATGGGGCACCGGAGGGGGCTTATTCCAACTGAAGGGGATCACACTTCTCTGCCTCTCTGAGGAAGCATATGGTTGGGTAATAGAGGTGGAAACACCACCCAACTGTGGAGCCTAGGATTCAGGAGGACCAATATGAATTCCTGCCTGGCTATGGAACAGCAGTCCAATTTTGTTTGTGGGAATTTGTTAAAACATTTGCTATATGAACCTTTTGGAGAAGGCATTTGACAAGGGTGTTACTCTTTTGGCTTTATCCAACCAAGATCAATGGCTTTCGTGCCATTTAAACTTAATATAGACATTCATGACCTTCATTTTAAGTGACTGGAAAATCAAAGATGGTTTATTTATGGTCCCTAATGATATGCTTAATTTGTGCTTTTATTGGCTACTTACAATTTTCCCTGAAATTTCAATTTACACTTACATAAACACTGCACAATACATTAGTGAGAAAAAAAATCAATTAGAAATTAAAGGCTCCGTGGGCGATACCAATTCCGTTGTTATTTCAGGTCTGCAATGGCCCATGATATCTTCATTTTGTGGGCCAGTGAACAAAGCTATGTCTTGTCTAGGATGTTCAGAATTGGAATTAGCATCTTCCTCACAGTCGAGATTACAGTTCTGGAATTCTGATAAAGCAGAGATCAAACTAGATGATGGAGTTTCTTATCTGAGTTTTGCTTGCTGCTTATGGAGATCGTCTTACAAAGGACTCTATACCCATTAGGAAAGTTTCTTTACTAAATATCTTGGAGATAATGTTCTTTCTTCAAAGTATATATATTTAATATATAAACAGACATGGCCAGTATCTGACATGTTGTATGTGTAGTGCACAATTATAAAGTTTATAATAAAGTGTGTTTTTGTTTTTATTTGTATTATATCCAGATCCTTTTGGGATAAATATTTGAAAATACAAAAACCCCACTTTACTTAAAAATGTTGGACAATTACATTTACATTTACAGCATTTGGCAGACGCCCTTAGCCAGAGCGACTTACATAAGTGCTTAAGACACTGCTATAAATTTCCTCGATACTAGCTCAGTCGAAACAAGGCCATGAATACCCGCGATCTAACACTCTATTGGGAAGTACATTTTTTTTTTTAAATAAAGAGCTGAGAGTTTAGTTCCAGAAGTGCTAATTTAGGTATTGTGTGTCTTAAGTCGTTTTTTGAAGACAAACTTAGAATTAATAGTACAGTTTTATAAAGCTCCCTACTTGATTGCTTAGTTGTCTCAGACTTGCCACAGCACAAGGAAATGTGTCCTCTGCATTTAACCCATTTGTGTTGCTGTTACATAGCAGGGTAGCTAATTCAGCACCCGGGAAGCAGTGCTACCCCAGTGCTTGGGGACGGAACCTTGCTCAGGGTACCTCAGCAGTGCCTTGCTGGTTGGGGATTCGAACCTGCAATCCTTTAATTACATGTGTGCCTCCCAGGGAAGCAGGCAAGGCACATAATGGCTGGGGCAAAAACGGATTTAATGGGCGAACTGAGAGGCATACAGGGACAAAGCACATAACAATACAATGACAGAACTTGGGATACAAACTCTGACGTGAACTTAAATACACAGGATGATGACGCGTTCGTTTTTCTCTCAGAACTCAGAAATTCCGAATTGAGTAACATCACGTCCGACAATCTCCTGTTCGAGCTACCACATCTCGGAACAAACATGGCTGCCTCCATGAACATGCTGCTGTTTTTTGTTGCTTATTTTAGCAGATTTGGAGTGAGATTATTTTTTCTGAGACAAACAAGAAACACAAACTAGTCAAACCACATTAAATGCTTTATAAAATATTTTAGTACATTCATAGCGATATTCTTTTTCGAGAGGCAAACAAACGAAAGACACTAACAATTCTGGTAAAAATTTGATATTTCATGCTAGGATACTGTTTACAGTCATGATACAGTATGGTATTCTCTAAATCAAACATTTGTAATTACATTTATAACTATTAAAACATTTAACAAAATAAACATTTTTCAAGATTTATAAAATAGAATTACTGTTGAGTGTCTAAGCCATTGATGAAATTGCATCATAGGGGCAACTCGGGCAACAAAATCTTGTCCGACATCAATGTCATAAAAGAGACGTGTTTCTGATGGCAAGTGACGTTACCAAGGGACGAGGAGCAGACACAGGAGGAACAAAGGAAGGAGGTGGAAAAATAAAGCTGGGGCGGGTGTTTTTACATTAAGAATGAGAGCATCACTACGTATAATCAAGTAAATATATTTTTAAATGAATAACCAGAAAGTGAGTATTAATTATTTAGCAGAAATTAGCAGTTTGATTATACATAGCTTAAGGTAAACTTTCATTGCATCTCATTTTATGAGGAAATAGCAAAAACTTTTTAGGCTTCATTGCTAACATTAGCATCTTAGCTGAGATAAAACCAGTGTCCCTCAGGGCTCTGTTCTTGGCCCCCTCTTGTTCTCCCTCTATACCAAATCTCTTGGTGAGGTCATATCCTCTCATGGCTTCTCTTACCACTGCTATGCAGATGACACTCAACTCACTCTTTCCTTCTGTCCTTCAGACACTCATGTCTCCACTAAGATATCTGCATGCCTAGCAGACATCTCATCCTGGATGACCGCTCACCAACTGAAACTCAACCCTAGTAAAACGGAGCTGCTTTACATCCCGGCTGACTCATCCCCCCTCCTGGACCTTGCGATCTCCCTCAACAACTCCCTTATCCATTCTTCGTTTACTGCTCGCAACCTTGGGGTTACCATGGACAATAGTCTGTCCTTTTCCTCACATATCGCCAACCTTTCCCGATCTTGTCGGTTTCTCTTGTTTAATGTCAGAAGGATATGTCCATTCCTTTCCATACAGGCTACCCAGATACTCGTTTAGTCCCTTGTCATCTCCCGCTTTGACTACTGCAGCTCGCTTCTAGCGGGTTTACCACTGAGCACCATTCACTCTCTCTGAATGATTCAGAATGCAGCTGCTGGACTTGTCTTCAACCTTCCCAAGGTCTCCCACACCACTCCTTTGCTGTGCTCTCTACACTGGCTTCCTGTGGCTGCCCGCATCACATTCAAAACACTGATGCTCGCATACAAAGCCAAAAATTATCTGGCTCCATCCTACCTAAAAGACCTCATTACACCCCGCACTGCACCACGTTCTCTCCGATCCTCCAGCACTGCTCAACTCGTCCCACCGCCCCTCAAGGTACAAGAAAGACACATCTCTCGGCTCTTTTCTGTTCTGGCACCTTAGTTGGTGGAATGAACTCCCCCTAGATGTCCGAACAGTCACTGAATGTCTTTAAACGACGACTTAAAACACACCTTTTCCAGAAATACCTGAATTAGCACTTCTGGTATTATACTTTGACCTCAAAAAAAAAAAACCTGCACTTTCCCAACAGAGTACTAGATCAATGGTATTCATAGCCTTGGTTTTATTGAGCTAGCGGAGGTGGAGATTTCAGGTCCATAAAGTACAAATCCAGACCAGTTGAGCATAAAGAGTCACAGGCCCAGAGTACTCAAGTGGTTGGTTGAAACAAAATCCTGGTCTGGATTTGTACTTTCTGGACCTGAAATCTCCACCTCTGTGAGCTAGTATTGGGAAATTCATAGCAGAGTCTTAAGCACTTATGTAAGTCGCTCTGGCTAAGGGCATCTGCCAAATGCTGTAAATGTAAATGTAAAAAGCAGGACAATGATTGATCCAGGCAGTTAACATATGATTGAATTATGATTGATCAGATTCTGAGTTTGTAACACACTGTAGTCTTTTCACCTCATTTTCTCCATTGTATGACTCATCTGTCTCTAGTTTCAGCCCTCATGTGGATGATCCCAGGTGCCTCTTGTTTCCTCCCTCATCTGTGATGAATTTAAGTGTCTCCTCATCCTGAGCTCCCCAGCCTGGTCATTGTAGTGTTATATTGTAATCTTGCTACTTGCATGTGCTCCCTCGTTTGTCGTGTTCAAACCTGACCCTTCCTATCCCCGTTTTGGCCCACTGTGGTCTCTTTCATTTTGTCCTGTTTGTAGTATTGTTTTAAAAAGCCCCTTCTGATTTTCTACTCCTGCATTTGCCTACGTCTCTCCTTGTGTCATGACAGAGTTATTATCCCTCTGGGTAGAGAATACATAAAAAACATGCATTTCTTGCTTTGTTAATTGAAAGCAATAGGCTAACGTTCGGTTACACGCTAACATTTTTATGCAAAATTGCATTTCTTTGCTATTTGATTAAAATCTAATATGTTACTGTAATTATGAATACGGATAGTTTTATAAAATAATTCGAGATTATCTATAACTATCTTAATTTAATTTCTTTCCTTCCTTTTTCCTGTTTTGTATTCGGCTCTCTATTGATGTTGTGATCACAACACACCCATGTAAAGTGCCTTGGGACGACTCTGTCGTGAAAGGCGCTGCATAAAAATAAAAATATTGAATAACAGTCCATCACAAATAAATTTTATGTGTTCTCTTTTATCATGGTGTTCATTAAGCTTTGGATGAAGAATAAGAGAAGGAAACACATAAAAGGTTTGCACCTTCGACAGCCACCATGGCTGGTGAACTCATCAAATGGAGAAATAGACACTGACCAAAAGCTTTGTACCTGTAAATAAAAACAAATGGATAAAATTAAAAACATGCCTAACAACATACATAAAATTTTGAGGCTCTGAGATTCTAAAAGCATTTGAACACCAAAAGAGATGGCGAATGTAGGAAGACCAGGCCTTCAAATTGACAGTTATCTGTTTGAACACATATCAGTTACACAGAGTAAAGCCAGTCCTGTGTTACATGTTTCCTTACCAAAGACATGCATCTGTTATCTACAGCTGAACAGAAGGGCTTCATTGAAATAGTGCCAAGCCAGGTCCAGGCTGCAGAAGCAACATGAGGAGAAGAATTTCATATACATTAGCATAAATCCAGAGGCAGAGGTCCGACAGTGTGCATCATTCTGGCACGTCATTCAACTTAAGTGGGTGTTCCACGAAGCAAAATTTCTTGCTTAGCCAGATAACTTGTTGGATTTAAGGTAGTCTGGGCTAAATCTAAGTGAACAAAAATATTGGCTGTGTTGCACCAAAATGGTTTAACTTTTAAACTGGATTAAATCAGGATTGATCTACTGATCCTGTTACACCAAACTTTAAACCTAGTTTAAATTTAGTTTACAGTTAATCCTAGTTAAATCTGTCATGCCCCTCTCATCCTACCCTCCAGTGTGCCACGCCCCCTCATCTACCCAATGTGTATTCCCCATGTTCACCAGCTGTTTCCTGTTGCTGTCATTAGTTCAGTGTATTTAGTCCCCGTTTCAGTTTGTTTCCCCAGTCCGGTCATTAACGTTACATGTGTTCCATAGTGTGTTATCCCGTGAATAAAGTCCTTTGTCCGTATCCACGACTTCCTTCACCTGCTTCCCTGTGCAAGTCAAGACAAATCTAAACCTTTGGTAATCCCAGTTTAATTTCTGCTTAAACCTAGACTAAATTCAAGTCTGTTGCACCAGTGGATGTAAATCTAGCATCAAGATGGATTAGCAGTCATATTTAAATTACCCCTTAAGGAGGTTTATGTTAGGTCTGTTTCAGTTTTATTGACAGTTTTATGGCTACATTTCTTTGCTGGGTGGGATCAGAGGAGTCCCATATAGGAAAATCCAAGACAGCTTTAACGCAGTTGAATTTTTTAAGGTAATAGTGAGTTTTCCCAGTGGTATCGGTGTATGAAAGTGTGTGTCATGTACCTCAATGTGAAGGTTGGATCAGGTATGATGCATGGAAGTGAGAGAAACTCTACTGTTCTCCAAATCCTAATAGCTTTGTGTTTTTATGCTACAAGGAATTATCAGATGGTTGATGATTCTCAAAAGTTCACAAGACCACAATCTGCAGAAATAGGCACCTTCACACCCTCCATAGCTTACTGATTGGTTGACCACAAGCACTGATGTAGCAAAACAAAAATGAAAAGATGGAATTATTTTAATTATACCCCAATTACATTTAATGCATCAATTAATTCTTTTTTTTCTTGTGTCTTCATTTTTCTGCATTGCAAAATCACTAACCAAAATACTTCTTATCTAATATCACTGGTATCTGCAGTGAAACTTGCCAGCGCTTATTAGCAGGATAATATTACACCGCTTTTTATTCTGTGGAAAAAAGAGATCGATCTGCTGGATGAATTTAATAAGCACCATGAACATTGCAGCGGTAACACAAGTAAAATATAAACAACAGGCTGTGTCCTATTTTGATTGTGATCCCTCAATAACTAACAGAAAACTATCAAAACGACTGTTTTGTCCTCCACTGTTTTGGTGTGGTTGTGTATTTTCATATGAACTTTCTGTGTCTCCTATGCTTATTGTAATTACTAACCCAGGTGGTGAGAATGGGGAACATTTTCGTAATTGAAAGGGCTACTGTTCTGTTAATGTCTAAATTGTGTGTGAAAACTTGAAAACTTTTGAGGTTCATGAGGCATTTGCGTTGCCTTTATTTAGGGCCGTATTTATTTAGCATCGGATGCATTATCAAGGTGTTTACGTTTCGTCAGAATCCATCATGGCAGATACTGAACCTAAATTAATCATATTTTTTTAATCATATCTTAAACTGGTTTAAGTAATCCAGGGTTACAATTAGGACATGCAACCCATCTCTGATGAAACAAACACCATTTTAAACTTACATTTACTAACCCTACATTAAGTCTCAACCAAGATTGATTTAATCCACGTTGGTACAATCCAGCCAATGTCCATTTACCCCAGATTATCTTAAACCCAACACTTTATTCAGCTAAGCAAGAAATCTTGCATTATGGAACACCTCCTAAATGTGCCATATATGCCCTGAACTTAAATTCCACTAATGACATCAAGAAGTCAATGACAGAAAACTCCACATTCACATTTCAGGTTCAAGAGTGGGAAAATGTTATGTTCATTGGAATGCTTTTGGCTGGCTAAAATCAGATACCCAAGGTACTACTTAACAGAGGTAGGTCTTCTGCGCCATTCTATTTTCAGACATGACAATAACAGGGCCAAGCGTATCCCTTGGTCATTAATCAAATAATATTAAGTTGCACATTTTGTAGACATGTTATCTTTGTGATTTGTTATTTTATTCATTATTAGTGCCTTTGTTACCGTTCATATTTGACTGTGATTTTATATTGTAGCACCAAGCGGACTGAGGGACTGTGAGTTTAGCGAAGGATAAGGAGATCTGCTTGCTGGGACAGCACATTCTTTATTTTAGTTCTGAACAGAACTGTAACAGGCACCCAGCGAGGACCGAACCCAAATACTCACAGCGGAAACACAAGGTGGTCAGACACTGAACTGCAAGGTGCACGCATATTGAGAGAGTTATACAAGCTAAGAACACAGGAGGTTCGTACACCAGTACACACGACACAGGTAAACATACACGCCACAATCGGGAATCGTAACAACAATCATAATCATAACAACAACAATACAAGCGTTATTTACAATTGCAGACAGGAGATAGTTACATTGTCCGCAAACATGCCGGGATATGCTGACTCCCGTCGGCACTATAGTACTCTGTTCTAATTAAAAAAAAGGATGTATTTTTATTCATTATACTTTTGAAAGCAGTTGCACTTGAAGTGTTTTTAATTTGAATCAAAATATACTTAAATGCATATATTATCATCACTGTCAATAGTCCTACAAAGACTAAACCCACAGTGACACTCCTGATGGAAAGTAATATATTACATAAAGAAGCAGAATTATTTCCAGTAGATGCAAAGTATTAGTGTTTCTTATTATGGGCTGGAATCCTGTCTTAGTTGTATCCTGTGCTCAGTGTTTCCAGGAATGTCTGTCAGGCTCACTGCAAACCTGCCCTGGATTTGCTGTTATGGAAATATGAAAGGATAAATAATACATGCCATCAGAAAAAAGTCCAATAACTAAGCAATTTTGAAAGTGTAACGTTACGTGCAATACCGTATAGCATATCAAGTATTAAACAAAATTTGTTGTGGTTGTGGTGAGTTCGGGGGAAAAATTATTATTCCCCCCGATGGTCAGGCAAGGGTCCTATGGCACTGGTTGGATGGAAAGGAGGCAGCTGACTTTCATAGTAGTTATAGTCTAGGGCTCCCACCACGCCGGTCCAGAGGCAGTAGATGTGGGAGAGGCCATCTGCATTTTCAGGGATCATCCCAGTGCAGATTTGTGAGAGAAGAGCCAGTAGGTTACTCGGGCATTGGTGTCCTTGGCCCAGGCCATCTACAGCAGGAGAGTGTGGTGAGAGACAAGTGAAGGAGCAAAGGGTCACCCTAGGAATGGATGGCTTAAGCATCTGTGTAGAGCTGGAAGGGCAATGCGACATCTGTGGTTTGGAGATCTAGTTCAGTGCTAAGGAATCTTTTAGCTATTGAAAGGTGATTTTGCCATTCTTTGTCCACCTGTGGGGAGGTGGAGGTGGGGGTTCATTTCAGTTTCATCTAAGAGAGGAGAGGAACAATAATAGTAAACCAGTCCCAGAATGGCTCGTTTCTGGTTTTTAGTGACAAGGAGAACATTTTGATGGTTTCACCTGTGTTTATTAGGGCCAGAGCAGGCCCCATTCAATGAGTATGCCCAGGTGGTGAGTCTCAGTGAGCCCCAGATTGCACTTTGTGGGGTTGGCCATGAGTCTTTCCTGCTTGATGGAATCCACCACCCTGCAGAGGCAAACATAGTGTTCCGCACTTTTCTCAGTGTGGCTGCTGATATTTTTGAGGTAGGCTGCTGTATACTCTCGGTAAGGCTGAAGCACAATGTCCTTCAGACTCTGAAAAGTGCCAGGTGCCCCCTGAAACCCAGAGAGGAGGACCGTATACTACCAGTCACCACCAGGCACCCTGAAGGCTGTTTTTTACTTAGAAGCTGGGCTTTGGGTTACCTGCTAATATCCTTTAAGTTAAATATGAAATGAGCCTTTTCGAGAAGGTCTCCACATGACATTAGCTCATCCACATGAAGCATCGAATAGCAGTCAAATCAGGCAACCTTATACAGCTGGTAGAACTTCAGTGTGCTACCCAGCTTGGGGACTGGACCAGGGACCTTCAGACTCAGATCTGCTAAGATGGAAACTCCAGGAAGTGTTTCTGTTTGGTGATGAATGAGATGGGTGTGGCCTGGATGGCTGGAAACTTGTACGCAGTTTCTGGCATTAGGTCAGGCTGGGGTCCACCCCAGTGTGGACATCTTCTCAATGGCATTGTGCAAAACGTGAGCAGGAGGAGATGCCCCTGCTTATGCAGATTGAACGGAGTGGTGTCCAGCTTTCAGGACACAGCAATTGAGCCCATTTTTGTACCCATTGGAACTGGTCTGTGTGTTTCGTGATGACAGCATTTCTTGATTGTCCCATAGATTATTCCATAGATCACCTTGACCTGTTCTGCAGTAGTGAAACATGGATTGTAACTCCCTTCCTTCCATTGTGATGTTGAGTTAAAACTGGGGCCATTGCCTAAAAAGTTTTTTGAAGGGACTGAATCCCACGGAGGCTTCTAGACTCCAAAATGGTGTCAGGTAATATGAAATTCCATTTTCAGCTATCCTCACTGATTATAAGTCAGAACATCTTCTTGAATGTCTAATTAGACCGCTACATGAGACTGTCTTTCTGGCGGTGATAAGTTGAGTTACAGAGGTGGTGGACCTTGAGGAGCATACAGACTTTTTTCATCAGTTGGGAGACAAATGCTGTGCCTTGGTCAGTGAAGATTCAGAATACCTAAGAAGCAGTTGGAATATCTTCCAGGCCACGTTGTTTGAGATGGTTGAGCATGGACTCTGGGTAGCTGGTAACAAAGTTCATGCCAATAAGAATATATTTGTGGCTTCATGTTGAACATGGGAAGGACCGTACCAGGTCCAGACCAGTGCACTCCAAGGGCACATTGATGATGGTAAGTGGTATTATACAAAAGTTTTATTTTTCTTACTTCTCTATCCCATTATTTAAACCCAAAAACACCAGGTCATTTGTTCCTGGAGAGTATAGAGCTGTCTACTGATGCACAGGGCATTGGGACAAAAATTCTTGATACAACCACACATTCTAAGTGAATGGAAGCAGTTGTGAACGTGTTGTACTGTGTTCTGGGCTTCTAGGTTCACATCCATGGGGTCATTAATGTGGCTCAGCTCCAATATCATGTCCAACTGACAACTTTTGCTGGCTGGAAAAGGTCAGAGTTGGGGTTACGCTGTCAGGTTAGCCTTTCATGGTTGCTCTCCTGTGGGTTGCCTGTTAAGTTGGGCAGAGAAAGCATACACAGCTTACTCTTTAATTACTGTCTTTCCCTACCTCTGGTCAGGGGAAATAATGGCCACCAGTCGCATCCTCTTTCCACCATTGAGGAAAGCATGATTGCTGTCCGGCTCTGTGGTGCTGATCGATGGTCGCCTGTACTCCAGGAACTCCTGGGAGACTGGGAAAAAATTCACATGATTCCTTCAAAACCCCCCAAATCACTGGAACTAAACCATAGCTAATATTTTTTAAGTCCTACATGTTGATGTTATACTTGCAATCAAACCTAACTAAGAAAACCACACCAGACTACTTGTCCAGTCCAGTATCCTAATTTCTGTACAAAAGGTCTGTATTATTTTCCTTATTTCTCAATCCCATTATTTAAACCCAAACACTTTTTTTCCAGTCCCCTAGTTTGTCATCCCAGAAAAAGTTCCTGATCAATTATTCCATGTCTGTTTCTCATCTCTGTCTATTAAATGTATCTCAAAATCGTCACCCTCTTCAGCCAATCTGTTACTTTATTGATGCAGGTACCATCCACATTCTTTCTCCTGTTTCCATGTATCACACATGATGGCCTGTGGGTGCATCTGGAATGTCAGCTAACTGAATAACCACCAGGTTTGCAATGCAAATAAACGATGGTACCTGCTTGCTCTTGGCTATGAATGGTTGTTCCCCATACACCATATTGCAATTTGCTTTTCCCCTGGCCTGCTTTATTGATAGCTATCTGGATGTGGACGATGGGGTACGTGGATTACACTGGAGAACATTTGAAAGGTGTTGGCGCCCCAATCATTGCTCAGTGTTTTGCTCTCTGACCACATTTCCTCCTTTTGTCCAGAGTGAGTGTTCTATTTACAGGCAAGCGGGGACTGTCATTATGCAGATAATTATGCACAAAGTAAACATGTACAAGAAGAAAACGGTGTGGCAACGCACAACAATGGAGACCGGGAGATTTATTGTTGTTGAAGCCAGTTTGTAAGGACCCCGCCATGAATCTAAAATGAACGGGACATTACCTAAATGATTTCGACTGGAAGATTTAATGCGTTGCTTTACCTTTAATGCGCCTTCTTTTCGTCAGCAAGATTTGTCATCTTGCTTTCCTCTCTCAGTAAATAAACATTAGGCAAATGATTGGCTATGTTTCAAAAACATATGGGCATTGCATACAATTACCAAAAGGACCTCTACCTTTAAGGATGAGTTGTGAGTTTTAATGAGTTTGGTACCCTGGTATAAATTAATCTCAGCAGGCATAATCAGGTTTTCTCGGACAAAGAGGGGAGGATGAAGTATTGTGCGAGATTTACTGGTGTATAAATGAGAAGAAAACTTTTCCTAACTGTGAAAGAACAAGTCCCTGTTGTTCATTAACAGCAAGAGCGTGACTAATCATCTTCCGGAATGACATAAGGTGTCATGTCATGTATATCACAACAAATGCCACATCCATAAGAATTTTCAGAGCCTGGCAGTGTTCGAAAGGTTCAGATTGTACTTCTGCCGATGAATGCAAATGCACTAAAATCAATGGTTCGTCAAATCATGACACGGAAATCGTTGCCGTCATCAAAGTGGCGACAATGTTTGATGTAATTGAAAAAGCATTAAAAAGCATTTTAATCAGTTTAATCTACATACTGTCACACGACGGTAATGGAAGTCGCCCTGCCAGTGGACAGGTTTGTAACTTAATAATCTACTTTGCCGGACTAATGTATCGCTGCAGTCCATTTTCCCTCTGCTTTAATGGAAATTGTCAGCGTGTTATTGGAAGGCCAGGATCTGCATGTGTCTGCAGTTGGCAATGCAGACGTGCAAGGGTAGGTGTACTCAGCCTGTCCAGCTGTCATCGCTCCCCCCACAACCCTAACCCCCCCCTCCGCACACACACACACACACACATCCTCACCCTTTTCCGTGCTGGCCGATATCAGTGCCCAATCAAAGGGCTAACGAACAGTGACTCCGCGGTTCTGTGGCCAATGGGAAAATCAATAGTCCATTTCTGCTTTAATGGCTATTTTATCAAAGAATTAAAGGCTGGAGTCTAGGCAGCCTCTACAGCCCCCCCCCCCCCCACCCTTTGCAAGCAAAGTCGAGTAGATGAAGTTTTTATCCCAGGCTGGGCCCCCCCTCCCGCATATAGGTTTGCATTATTTATAGTGCGTGTGCACGGCATGCGTGCGGAGCGGGGCCGTGGGGCATGTTTGCATTCCCTCGTCCTAGAATTGAAAATGTGCCATTAGCGAGCAGAAATGTAATTAATGAATCAGGGGAGAGGAGAGAGCAGCGGCAAGTGCCGGCGGTAATGTGATGTCGCTGCAAATTAAGCTGACGGGAGAGCCTGCGTTTTGTGCGAATAACAAGGTGTGCAACTGTCACAGGTGATGTACGTGCCGCGCCGGCCACATTGATGCGGCCCTCCGCTGGCTTATGGGGTCTCTCCAGCCCCCATAAAGCTCCCTCTTAAGTCTGATCACCGGGTAAGGTCAGCTGCAGCACTGCTGTGCGGCCCAGTGAGCGATAATGACATCAGCTCTTCGCGGACATCCTTCTGCTGCCGGCTTTGTGGAGAGTTGAGCGAGGGGGTGGGGGTGAGGTGCTGGCTGGCTGCTGATCTGTCTTCGTTAAGCGAGAAAGGTCGTTGTTGCACAGGAAGTTGGCGTCTAGTGCCCTGGTCCGATGTGCCAGCCAGGCCGCCAGATGCGCCAACGATGATTCCTACCTGTGTTACAGGCCAGCCAGGGGTGGGTTTCTACACAGATTTCCAGTATCGCATATGATCTTTTTCCTGTGTCAGCTACACACAGAGGGAAGTGTTGAGGGTGACTCTGAAGTGCAGATTGAGTGCAGGGCTCCAGAATTCACCAGAAAAATAAAGAAATTGTGATACCATTTTACAACAAGATTACCCTTATAAAGGGTTTATGAATGGTTCAAAATCTGGGTATCAATTAAGTTGTAACACTTTTTGAAAAATTATTAATATTCATTATAAACAAGTTAAAACACAGTTTTCTTTTTAGTAATAAGTTACTACCATTTATAAGCGACAAAAGGGAGCCATATTGTAAAATGGTACTGAAATTGTCTTGTGCCAGGAACCTCACAGTTTTGCTGTGATGGTTCACATACAGTATACAGTAAGTTGTAGTGTAAATCTACTGTAAACTAATAGCCTCCTTTTTTACATTTGTTTCACAACAACTTTTACATTGTAATGCTTCTGCTAAGAAAGGCAGTCATGTTCAGATTCCTGGTCTGATGTTAATCAGATCTGCATCTTTGAGAGTGAAACCCAAAGCCAAGGGATGTGATCGTTGTGCCGCTATTACAGCAGACGTTAAATAAGCCCACGGTATCAGCAGGTTCACTCTTGTTTAGGAGGCACCAAGGAGAATTATATTTCTGGAATATTTAAACCACCCCAAAACAAATACATACATATGTTCACACACTCCAGAATCCTGGAGGTAGGGAGGAGTAACCCCATTAACTGTAATAATAAACAACAAACCAAGGTTAAAAAAAATAATAAAAGAAGCGGAAACTGAATCTTTCCTTTAGCAGTTATGTGATTAAAGTTGGTCCACCTCCATAGGTTAATTACCATCCTGTCCAGCTAATAGATGCACAGCAGCCGTGGTAAGTAATGGTACAGCGATAATGTGGCTGAAGCATTATAAAACAATATATTTATAGCTACGTGTATGGCTAGGTATACTGTATGTGCAGTTGAACTGTTCTACAGCTAATAACTCTGAGCCGGAAAGTGTTTTTAATAAATGACTTCTTTCATAATATGCTCAAAGAGCTATAATATTGCTACTGCCCTTGGCCAGTGTTTCAAAGGTCTTGAGTACAAATGTAAGGCGCCGATGATAGCTAACTCACCTGCCCAGAAGCAGGTTTGGGGCATGTTGCTGAAAATAAGCCTGAAGGACAAATGCCAGGAATTAGGCTGGGAGCTAGATGCTAAAAAATACATTGTGAAAAAAGAACCTATTACATATATTCTATACTATTATGCAATGTTTTAAATATAGCACTATGTGACCATATTGTTATATATTACTTTAGAGGACTGCAGTTCTGTGAGGTTTTATTGTACTGATTTATAATTTTTTTAATCAGGTGCAAACCTAAAAAAAAATTTGTAAATGGCAGCCCCCCGCGCCCCCCCCCCACTCCCAAAAACTTAAGGGATAGCCGT
>JAODKE010000146.1:303360-329930 GCA_026779605.1 Mormyrus hasselquistii
GTCTTATATATGGCGTGTCATCTATACATTGTGGGGAATGAGCGAGGTTCTCAGTCTCGCTTTATCAAACAGCCTGTTTAGCTGTCTGCTGCCGATTTGTAGGGTCCCTTTGCTCCACACAGTGCGCTGTGATCTATAGACTAATCTCTTGCTTTACTGTGTCTTCCAGCTATGTATAGGTTGGCTGTAAGAGAGATTTGAAATGACAAGAATGACCTGAACTCTGCTCTAGACTTTGCAGCTAGGATGGCTCATAAACAGTTGTCCAGTATAACTGTCCAAGATATCTTTTTGACTAAGCTCGTCCTTTTTCAAATAAACTGGATGAAACATTGATGTTGGTGTTGGGAGCCGGTCTATGGATGGAACACATTATTTCCGAGGTTCAATCAGGCACACGGGGTGCCGAGGATTAATACCAGCAAATGGCTGTTCGGTGCTGAGGCAGGACTGGGGGAGGTCTATCTCTGGGGGAGGTCTATCTCTACAGAGAAGCATGACCTGCCAGGTGTCACGGCTTCCTGTGCGGCACGAGCCTCACTCAGAGAAGCTGGAAATGAAGAGCACCCTTATCCACCACCCACCTTCCGCACAAGTGTCTGGGAAGGTCCTTCACGATCACCGTAAGACTAATATAGACACACCGCTTCAAAGAAACATACGTGGGGGAATACTATATTTACAGTATTTAGCAGTGCTGCGAGCAAAGTGAATAATTTACATGACAAGGCATGTTGCCTGCGAGGAGGCAAGTGGCGGCTCCTCCATCAATAAACTGCTCCAAAAATAGACGCGCCGACAGAAGGTACAGGGATGGCAAATGTAAATGATTCCTTTTCAAGATCCTCTTCAACTTTTCGCTTCTAAAGTCACATGAACCTGAGTGCTTCCTATCATGTCTTATTTTTGTGTAAAGTTACAATAAAAACTGCTGACTGACGATGTTGCGATCAGCAGGTCCGTGGGCTCTGGGGATTTGCTGTTATTACTTAGATGGTGCTTTACCATGTTACAGGCTACAGAACCCAAACCACAGAGGAAAAATTACTTCACAGAACAATGCAGCCATTAGCCAGAGCAACTTTTTTGTTTTTCTTTTTATTTTGTACAGTGTATAACCTTTAACACTAGGACCACTAAGCCTGTGCAAATTTGCAAAAATTGCCTATAGCACTACTAGGCCTGCCGCAGATTTTCGCAGAGCCATCAGCTCCATTGTCCTCCTCCTTTTAATCACCTGTGAACCCTGGCACATTTGCATTTACTCAGACTGGTACCTCGAATCCAAGGCAGTCCAAACCTATGTGTGACATGGAAAACTTCACAAAAACCTGCCATATCTGTACAAAATATCCCACACACTGACTGACCTGCAAATATGAAAGACACACATTCACAAAATATATGGAAACACGAGTCTGTTATATATATTAAAAATAGTGAAAATGGAATAAAAAGTTGGCAATAGCAAGAAATGTATAGAATGAAAACATGCTAACATATCAGTCTCCAATGTATGTTTGTACTCAGATGTCATAAGCTGAGTGAAGTCGTGGTCCATGATTGATAACACGCTCATTCTGTCTTTTGTCTCAGTGGTTACTCTCCCACACAGGCTGTCTGTCTGTTTCAAAGTCTGTGTTTGCAGCGTTTGCAGACCCAGTGACTGTTCTCCCTGCATTTGGCGCAGGTGGATTTGTGACACTTTACCCAGGTAAACCTGCTGCGATTTCTGCTGCAGCTCTCTTGTACCTGGCACTGAGTTGTCTGTACAGGTCCTGGCACAGCAGCAGCGGACGCTGCAGCAGCTGCAGCTGCATTCCTCTCTGTCTCTATTGCCTTTTGCCGCATGAATCGCCTTTCCACCCTGTGCATGCCTCGTACAGAACGTAGGCATTGACCGCCGCCAGGTCCAGCATGTTGTAAAATACAGCTACTGGCCACATGCGTGTTGCTCCTCGTACTGAATACATGCGCGCCATTTGGTCAAACACATACACCACACTGTAAAAGCAGAGAGAGGGACATGAATATATGTGCTTCTTTTTGTTTTTAAATAATTGAGGGCATGTAAACTTAGCCTGTTCTTCTCACACGATGAGGTCACAGCGACGTCGCTGAGCTGTTGTGAGTTCTGGCAGCCGCGATGCTGAGGGAATAGCGGAGAGCAGAAGGCTTGATGCAAACTGAGCACATGAGCGAACATGCTGCCTGCGTATAAATAGGACATCGCCACAGACCGCGCACTGTGGTTTGCTACACACTTTTTACGTGCAGAATTAAACACGTAAAGGGGGGAAAAAAGCCCCTTGAGCCAATGAAACTGGTCTGCCAGCATGAGGCCCAAATGCGAGGAGAGGCCTTTGCTGCGATTTGAGATGTGGATTCTTGTGAACTTAATAAGGCCACAGACGATTCAGCATCCAAACTATGTTCTGTTAATTGACTGGTGTTGTTCACTTTCCTGAATTAGATGTGTGCTAATCAGATTAAATGAGAACAAGTCAGTGTGTGGTTGTAATTGTCAGGGCCTTGAGCGCATGCCCATGTGATCTGTCATGCTTACCTAGCAAGGCATGGCTTTTACAGTAAGAGGAAGTGCATGTTCTCTCATTCCTATATGATGGCCTGCAGTTCTTCTCTCCTGCTTTGTTTTGATGCAGATCATAGATGTACAGCCTTGGGGTAAACAGCAGAGATTTAAAAGACAGAGCAGTGCCGCTTTTCATTTTTTCTTTTTGGAAACTGGATCATGTTGAGGGGCGGGTGGTTTTCTTGAAAAACTCAAGGCAGGAATTCTTAGCAATAAACTTATCTAAACATCTCCTGTCTTGCTGGAACATTCCTTATAACATCCAAGTTTAGGCTGCAGAGCTTAGCTCGATTTCTGCCACTTTCTACACTGACATACAGAACACCCTGCGCCAGTGACCACTTTGACCTAATCAGAGTGATAATACATGAGAGTAAGAGGCTTAATCCCTGGTGGAACTAAATCCCCCCTTGGTTGACCACCCCCCAGGGCTGCAACTGAGGCCTGGCACAAACCCAGAACCCACCAGCTGCACCTCATGGTCAAAGAGCAGGGCCTAGGAATTATTCCAGACCAGTGTTACCCAACCCAATCCTCAGGGATCCACAGAAAGCCCACGTTTTGCTCCCTCCCATCTCCCCACTAGACAGTACACATTTTTGCTCCCTCCCATCTTCCCACTAGACAGTACACATTTTTGCTCCCTCCCATCTCCCCACTAGACAGTACACATTTTTGCTCCCTCCCATCTCCCCACTAGACAGTACACATTTTTGCTCCCTCCTATCTCCCTACTAGACAGTACACATTTTTGCTCCCTCCCAACTCAGTACTAGACAGTACACATCTTTCCATCTTTCCTGGTTGGAGCAAGAACATGAACTGTCTGTGGGTCCCTGTGGACCGGATTGGAAAACACTGCCACAGAAGTAACTGTGTCCAGATCTTTTTGTTGTTTTCTTCCTGCCAATGCAAACAATTCTCAGATCAAGAATCTGGATCAAGGTCATTCTCTACTAAGCTGAGCAGGGGCCGCAGTCTGTCTCCGCTGCGTGAGCGATTCTCAGTCTTCTCCTTCCTGTTTTTACCATCAATTAATCTGATGTCCTCCAGATTTCCTCTCAGTCCATTTCTCTGCTATCCCCCCTCCCCGCCCCATACATCCAGTTATCTCTGCAGAGGGCAGTGGTATGTCCGATCTTCCCCCACAGGCTCTCCTGTCATTAGACGTGATGGCATTTGTCATCCCATCGCTCGGGTGTGACCCACACCAGCTTCATTTCCCATATTGAATCGCGCCCGCAGCTGGCTGAGGCGAATATGTTTGTGTTCCACGTCCCCCCACTCAACAGCAAGGATCAGGTCACTCTGGCTTAATAAACTCATCTCCCGAAACATCATTGCCCCCCCCCCCCCCCCAGCTCCATTTCTCCCCATCCCCTTCCAACCCTCCGCCTCGCCAGAAAACACCCAAACGCTCTGTCACTCTTTACATAAGGAAAGCAGGTTCTGCCTCTGGTGGGCGTGGCCTAACCATTTCCGAAACTCAGCATACAAGCGGGTGCTGTCTTAGGAAACTACTCCAGGCGTGACATGCAATTATGAAATGAGGGTGTATGGTACCAAACGTGTCCGGCTATCACTCTTTGTAGCCCCCTGTAACACCCTGGTTTGGACCTTTCCCATCATAGTCAAGGGCAGCTGGCCAATTTACTTTGTTATTGTGTCTTTGAGCTTTTTTATTTATTTTTTTATAAATCATTGCTTTCTCTGTTCCCCTCAGAACACGTCCTGGCTGTCTATTTTCTTTAAACAAGCACTTTCAGTCCTCCTGACTCCATGATGGAAGGATTGCAGGAGGACTGACACCGGGGTGATCCGCAGAATAACAAGCTCCGTGTCGGTGCGCATGCCGGGCCTGGAAGCAGCAGTCCCAGTGGGCTTCCGAACAGCCCCTCCTCTAGGCAGCAACTCATTCCCGCTCTGTCATTATCACTCGTAATGTACTGCCAGGTTTAATCAGCTCCTCCCCATTATTTCATTTTGCGGGGCTCGAAAGAGACATTAAATGTTAAGTTCTTGAAACGTTCAAATTTATTCTGCGTGACAAGGGTCAGCATCTTGTTCTTGTGTGGTTGGCATCAGGAGCTGATGGGGAAGGGTTTGTGTGATTAAAGGAAACAACAGCAAGAGTGGTGCTGTGTGTGTGTTTGGGAGCGCACCGACTATCCAGGTAGCTCTGCATAACATGCAAATCATTCTCCAGGCACAAAATCTGATATCAAAAACACCAATGACTAAGGTACTATGAAAATAGGAATGTTGCATATAGAAAGGAAGCACAGAACTTAAATACTTCCTGGTAATGCTCTACTTGACAGGGTACAAATAATATAGTACTGTACTATACTATAACGTATGTACTGTATTAACTACAAACTAAGTCTTAGTACATACTGACCTCAGGTTAATTCATCATTAATGAACCGTGACGCATCTTTTATCCCAAGCAGTTACTATATCTGTTAATTCAATCAATCTTTCTGAATTAATGAAGGAACAAGTAATGAATAACACATGTGAAATACCGATCTCATGTTTGTTCGTCATTAATGAATCGTGACAGCTTCTGTCTCAAGTAGCTACTATATTTGTTCATGATCTGTACTGCAAATTTTATTACCAAGTATTTGTGCCCCATCAAGTAAAGCATTAACCCACTTTGAGGGGTAACAACAAATTTAGTGACTCAGCTACTACTCAAGTACAAATCATGAACAAACATAGTGACTGCCTGAAATGCATAAACCGTCATGACTGATTAATGATGAACAAACCTGGGATCAGTATTTATGGTTAATTATTACATTAAGTAAGAATGTACTACAACATTACTTGTGTCCCCTGAAATAAGGTTAGCATTTCACTTGTGTCATTAATGACATGTTCCTTCAGTAGTTCCTACTGTAGTTTACAGAACTAACAGCCATAGCAACAAATATAGTAACTTTGAGATAAAACGTGTCACGATTCGATAATGATGAATTAACATGGGATCAGTATGTAATTAAGATTTAGTTTGTGGTTAATTAATACATAAGTAATGATATAGTACTATATTATTTGTGCCCCGCCAAGTAAAGTGTTACTAAGTAAAGTGTTATCAACTTCCCACCAGATCTTTGTCCAAAGACTGGCTCATTGCATGTGCTAATTTTCAGAGGGGACTCTTAATTACAGTACAGTGGATAGAATCTTCACCCATGATTTGCAATGGACTCAGGGTTTGTCATCTACAGTGTTCAGCTGGAGGTTCTGTTTCAGCTAAACAACTCATTGCACCTTGGTGTTCAAATCCAACATCCTGTGGAGGAACCTTTGTCTGGAACATGATCCTGAATACTCTGTTACTCTCTAGCTTTTGTACCTCAGAAATGACAACATGTTTGCAAAGTTTCTGTTACTGTTGTTGTTGCTATTATGCAAAATAAAAACAATTGAAAATGAGCATACTGTGAAACAATAAAATCAAAAACAATATAAACTGTGATAATGGTGTGAACATTCTGTCTATAAATTTATATCTAATGGAGGGTTTTTAACATCAACATGGCTCTGGTTTTATTTTAATAGGAGCTTAAACTATATATCAGTTTAATATTACATTTAAAATAACACTTAAGACCTTACTTGACAGATACTTTTCTTTGTCCTACAGGTGAGTGCATACAAGTGAACTGTCAGATAAAAAGCATCAACATACATACTTAATCAATATATCTTATGCAACTTAATGCAAACATAGGGTATCACATCACTACATTCAAAATGCATGTTGTGTGGAAAATGACATACATAGGCATAAAATGAAGGCATAATATGGCAATTTAAAATTCACAAATAACCTTATACAGTAATGTAGTTAATTGCAGTGGTTACAAAAATGAGTATAGTATATTTCGTTTGAGGGATACGGCAATCTCCGTTAGGACAGGAACTCACAGTCTCTTCACAAAAGCAGATCCATACCATTGAGGTTTTCCGTAACTTCCTTACAAAAAATGATGATCGTAATTTACCTTTACGCGGTTAACGGTGCAATGAAAGTATGCAATGATAAGCATAATTATAGCAGACTATCACTAATATTTGCACGCCCCACTTAATGTATTTTCCGTTAATTGCATCAGTAATGAAAATTAAATGAAATCCCGAGAGAATAACCTAATCATCCAAACATTTTAACCAGTATAGATTGCAGGTGGGCTTAGAATATATACTAGGATGTTCGGGGTACAAGGCAGGAGAACACCCTGGATTGAATGGCATGTACACTGCAGGTAACTGCATGCTGCAGGAGGAAACTGGAGTATACAGTTTGTAGTACCAATGTAGCAGAACTTCATCATCAGTTTTCATTAACAGAGGTTCATGATCAGTTTTCATATTTGTTGCTTTATAATCCCCTTCCATGAATCACCTTCTTATCGTGGTAGAGGGGTTTGTGTGTCACTTTGATCCTATAAGCTGTGATGTCGGGGGCAATAATCTCTGGTAGGGTCTCCTAAGGCACACTGGTCCTACAGACCAAAGAGGAAGATGTTATCCTGCCCAGATTGAGGAGACCAGGGCCAGGAGCTTGAAGGCGAGTGCCATATGATTCTGAGCCAGGAATAATATGGATCCACTCTCCTGTGGGCCCACCACCTGTAGGGGTAGCCATGGAGGTCCGGTGCAATGTAAATCAGGTGGCAGTCGAAGATAGGGGCCTTGACAGACTGACCATCGACTACTATATGGCTCTTGGCATATGGAATATAACCTCTCTGGTGGGATAGGAGTTTGAGCTGGTGAAGGACAGAGAGAAACTCAATATAGTTTGTCTCACCTTGACACATGCCTCAGGATCTCAAACCAAACTACTGGAGGGGGGCTGGATTGTATTCTATTGTGGTTTTGCCCATGGTGAGAGGCATTGGGCATCTACTTATATACTCTAAGTTTTGTGCCAGTATATTATAGTTTACCTTGGTGAAGGAGAGAGTCGCCACCCTTCAACTTGGGGGATGAGCACTAACTGCAAACACCAGTTCAGAGTATCTGGCCTTCTTGGAGACCTTGGATTGGTGCTAGGAGGTGCTTCCTCTGTGAACTCCATTGTTCTACTTGGGGACTTTAATGCTCGTTTGGGGAGTGACAGCAAAACTTGAAAGAGTGTTCATAAGCACACCAGGCACCAGCCCACCTTAGGCTGCAGTTTGATTATCAGCTTTATAAAGGTATCATCAGATTTGTATCCGCATGTTTTGGAAACTTGGGTGAACAGAGGAGCTGAGCTGTCAACTAATCACCACCTGGTGGTGAGATGGATCTGATGGGGAAAGATGGCAGGGAAAGATGCTGGATAGACCTGGTATACCTAAACGCATAGTGAGGGTGTGCTGGGAACATCTGCGGGAGGCCCCTGTCCAGGAGATCTTCAACTTGCTCCTCCTGCAGAACTTCTCTTGGATTCTGAGAGATTAAGGGACATTGAGTGTGAATGAACCATGTTCTGGGACTCCATTGCTGAGGTGGCTGTGAGGAGAAGGTTGTTGGTGTCTGTTGCAGTGGCAATGCCTGAACCTGATGGTGGGCAGCAGCGGTAAAGGGAGCTGCCAGGCTGAAGAAGGAGGCCTTCTGAGCTTGGATAGCTTATAGGACTCCTGAAGCAGCTTAAAGGTACCAGCAGGCCAAGCGGAATGCGCTTTGGCAGTTTCTGAAGCAAAAACTCAGGTGTGGGAGGAGTTCAGTGAGGCCATGGAAAGTGACTTTCAGTCAACCTCGAAAAGATTCTGGCAAACCATCAGGTGACTCAGTAGGGGGAAGCAGAGCTTTACTCATGCTGTTTACAGCGGGTGGTGGGGGGGGGGGGGTGCTGTTGACCTAAAATGGGGATATAGTCAGGCGGTAGAAGGAGTATTTCGAGGACCTCCGATCGAGTCCCACTGATATGCTCTTATTGGATGAGGTAGAGCTGGAAGACTCAGAGCAGAACTTATACCATCTCTAAGGCTGTGGTCACTGAAACATACTCAAATAACTCTTCGGTGGTGAGGCTCGGGAGGTGTTCTTGAACGCTCTTGATGTTGTTGGGTTGTCTTGGCTGACACTCCTCTTCAGCATTGCATGGATGTCAAGGATAGTGCCTTTGGATTGGCAGACTGGGGTGGTAGTCTCAGTCTTTAAGAAAGGGGACCGGAGGATGCGTTCCAGCTTCGGGGGGATAACACTCCTCAGCCTCCATGGGAAGGTCTACGCTGGGGTTCTGAAGAGGAGTGTCTGTCTGTTGGTCAAACCTTGAATTTAAGAGGAATAATATGATTTGGTCTTGGCTGCATTACGCAGGACCAGCTCTTCCTTATCCTCACAAGGATATTGGAGGGTTCATGGGAGTTTGCCCAACAAGTCAACATCTGTTTTATGGACTTGGAAAAGGCATATGATCTTGTTACTTGGGGAGTTCTTTAGGGGTTCCTCAGGAGTATGGGGTATGGGGTCCATTGTTTCAGGCCATAAGGTCCCTGTACACATGGAGTGGGAGTTTGGTTTGTATTGCTGGTGGATATCTGAGCTCAGCGCTAGAGATAGGGTGAGGAGCCTATGCATTTGGAAGGAACTTAAAGTAGCTGCTCCTCTGCAATGAAAGGAGCCAGTTGAGGTGGTGCGGGCATGTCCAACCAGGAGGAGGCCCAATGGCAGACCCAAGACGCACTGGAAAGACTATATCTCTTGGCTAGTCTGAGAGAACTTTGATATTCCCCTGGAGGAGTTGGCTGGTGAAAGGGATGTCTGAGCATGAGAGTTTAAACTACTGCCCTTGTGACCTGACCCCAGACTAGTGGCAGATAATAGATGGATGGATGGAGGGTTTATAATCACCCAGCACCCAGGATAAGCAGCTGGAAAATGGATGAACATCCTTAATAGATTTTATTAAGGAGATACCCCCACAAAAATACTAGTCGATCTCTTTGTGCACTTGTGTGACCGTATATATCCATGCATGGTTATGCGTGTAAGTATAACTGCATCTCTGTGTGTAGTGTCTAAAGTGGTCCAGCGCTGTTTGACAGTTCTCTGCCTTGTGCTGACGGTGGCTTGACAGTTAGGGAACAAGTGGACAGTCAGCACTCGGCCAGCTTTAGTGCCTGAGTGCCTAACAAAGCAGCATAACAGGCTGCAGCAGCATTGCCAGGTGCACCTTTCTGTTCCCTCACTACAGGAGTAGAACCAAGCTGAGAAACAGGGAGACCAGGTCTGTGAGGTCATGGGGGGAGCGGTGTGGGCCTCCCAGATGCCTGGGAGAAGGATGCACTCCCTTTCTGGCTTTCCTTCTCTGACCCTGTGCTCACAGCTCTTACCTGACCACATGATTTATTATTATTTTCTTATTACATTGTCCCCTCGGCTTCTGATGACCTGTTTTTTGGTCTTGCAGAGTGTTTCTCCTCCCAACCCCATGTCACTTGGTCAGTCTTTGATAATTAGAAGTGCACCCTAGTTAGCGAAACTCAGTCTGTAAATGATGAGAAGGCGAACAGAAACTCTACACGAATGATGAAAAGAACACGACATCAAAAAAATTGCAAACTGTTAAACTCATTAAAAAATATACAAACTGAATGTGTGGCATATTCATTTCTCTACCCTCCGCACTGATTAATGAAAGCAAAAAAAGAAAGAGATACGGGCAAAGAAATGTCTCCACACATGAGTAACACTACTTGACGTGGCACAAATACCTAGTAGTAACTCAGTTACTAGTGAAGTACAAATCATGAACAAATATAGGCGCTACTTAAGACAAAACCTGTGCCACGATTTATTAATCATGAACAAAGATGAGATCAGTATTTTACTTGTGTTATTCATTACTTGTTCCTTCAGTAGTTCCTTAGTAGTTCACCAAGGTTTGCAGAATTAGATATAGTGGCAAATATAGTATCATCATGCATCATGATCTATTAATGATGAACAAATACGAGATCAGTATTTAATACATAGTTAGTAGTATAATACTATATTATTTGTGCACCATCAAATAAACGTTACAGATGTATTATAACTAATCCAGAATGCATAAGGCACACCCTGGATGGGATGTCCATTACAGGAGACACATACAAGTATGCACTCTGGGAAACTACCCAGACTGTGTTGGAAAATCAGAATACCTGTAGGGATCCCACCTAAGCATAAAATCCAATCGACAGTGAGCCATCATGCTGTCCTTGTCCTCCCCCTATTCCACTATTAGATACATGCCGAGTTACATACACATCACATGAAACTAAAGTGAAAGTATGTGCATATGTGGCTCAGCTCAGAGGATGTAATGATCTTACAGTACAGGAGCTTCCAAAACCACAGGTGGCTGCCAATGGACTGTGTTACCGCCTACTGCCATATCTAAGAAACTTCTCTGCCACCCATTAAGAGAAACGGACGATACCTCACAGTCATGCCCTTAAATGATGTACTTAATTACAACGGGGTCAGTAAATATCTAGCTGTTATCCAGCTTAGTTATAAACATGCAAATAATAACAATGTGGAATGAGGTCTGTGCATTCTGGAAGGCAATTCCTGCATGCTTTAAGTGAACACGCAGAAACACATGGAAACACTACATCATTCAGGCAAGGGATGTAACAGGTCAATATGTCATCTCAAGGTGAGCGACCAGCCTGATGGAATATGACAGTCTGATTCACGGGACAGCTACCCTAAAACTGTGTGATAAACAGTATTGGCGTTGCGGGCCACATCCAACACATAGCTGACAGGACCCCATTTGTCAGGCCTTCTGTTCTTTCTTCTCTTCCTCCCTGCTCTGTTTTGCGCTTTATTTAGCTCGCCAGTGATTTATGCGATTAATCCAAGTCCCACACCCAGGGAAAATCTAACAGTAGAGATTACTGTTGTCAGTTGCAAACAAACAAAAAAAAAGGCTGTGTGGTAGGTGCAAAAAACAGGGATCTGTGAAAGGTTAACTGGATTTGCCTCACAATCTTAAAATCCAAATGGCTCGAGACATGAGGCAATCTGAGGATGGGTTTGTGACACGATGCGGATCAATAGCCCCTTCTGTTGGCACGACGATAGCAATCAGAACTGAGGCATTTTCATTGGTCGAAAACACAACCCCTAAACTTCTTGACTAAGAGGCATCGATTTCAGAAGCTCTTGATGGGGTCCTCGATGTGGATGTTGACCATGAGCATATTTTTGAGACGATTTCTCAGCTGCAGCAATGACATCTGTACTGGTAAATCACAATGCTGCATTACACAACTGAAGCTAGGAATCACATCGCAAAGAGCTGTAACAAAGAACCGTGATGGGAGGAAACAATAGTTAACCTCCAGTTAAGTGTGTCATTTTTAATATGATTCATGTTGCTCCTGCTATAACCTGCTCTACAGCTTCTCTATAGTTCCCAATAGGAAAAACAGGAAATGCATCAACATGACATTCGCTGGACTCTTTTATCTTTCAAAGGTCAACCGAGGCAGCTAGTCACTGCCTTCTGCATGCCTCCTCAAATGAGCAGTCAGCCCTAATTAATCACTAGAGTTCAGGAACCTCCTTCCACTGGGTCTCGGGTCCCAGTGAGGGGTAGCATCTGGTGCATTGTGGGATTGTGATGCTGTCACCTCTGGAAGTGTGAGACTCGGATCCCACATCATAGTAACCTCAATTTCACCATCTACTTCCTAGTTTTGTGCGCACGTTTGATCACTTTGACACTGCCTGAAGAAAAGGGTATTCTCTAGCTGTAGATGTATCCCCTTTACTCAAATATATAAATGTATGCATCCTATACAGGCTCCCTGTATATGTCCCACACCCTCACGCTGATGTTCTGGATCACACCGATCTTGTCATTAGCGTTTATGGTTCCTGGATAAGGCAGCTTCAACAATATTGAAAGTCTGCGAGGTGCCCTACAAGAGGGTGAATCCATCCAAATAGTGTTGCAACCACAAGTATCAATCTGGAACAGTTTCCTCATCTATAATCTTTTGAAGTTAAGTAAGTAGTGCCAGCAAAATAAATTGCATTATAAGGAAGATAGCATCAAATTTACGTTTCCACGTTTTTAATTTAGTTTGTGTTGATACAGATTGCTATCTGCTATCACTTTTCCCTTATCTGACATGTGAAATGGAATTTCACTGGCAAACACATAGGTGATTCTCTGGAATCTTATCTGTCATCAGTCAAGACTGTATTCATCATTAATGGCTTTCACCTGTGTGCGATTGTATGGATTATTTCTCCTTGCACAAAACCTCCTGGTAAATCTTTTATAACTTGAATCTGAGTGACCATGTTAAATCTTTCAAGTTATTTTGTTATCCCTGCAGACAGATCAATTTGAGATGTTTCTGAGTAACGTGATTCATTATTTGAAATAAGAAAAAGATCCGTTCAGAAGTGAAAAACCACTGTGTGAATATGTGCCTATGGGATGCAGCAAAATTGTTCAGACCATTCTGGTATCATATTTATTAATACGGCATTTTCAAAAGACACCCCCAAAGATTTCTGTGACGCTTGTTTTCACACTATAAAAGTGATGTTAAAAATGCTGAGGGATTATATGGCAGTTGTTTCAGTGCAGAATAGGCCCTTAAACCTAAACCTTTTCCTCTGCCCTTCTGCAGTGAGGAAACACATTCTGCATATGTTATAGTGTTAAGTAGCACTGTAGCTGATAGACTTCATGAGCTATACGGACTTCAGAGTCAGAGATGTCTTTGTAATGAGCTTGACTTAACATGCTTGACATGAGAGGAACTTCTCCAGTTTAGATTTAAAAAAATTGATCCAAACAATTACAGAGAACTGAGACGGAAGGAGGGATGTAAACTTTGCAGCGATGTGGTTATTCTCTGAAATTGCAAGGTTGCTAAATTGAATCAGAGTGTCCGCAAGCATCGCTTAGTTTGTAGCACCATCACCGATGAACGGATTTTTCCGCCAATCGACATACCTCACCGACCTCCTTCAGGCACTATGAATTGTTTTGGCCTGCAAATCATCAATAGACCTGGCTGTGAATTGGCTGATGAAGCTTTTTCACATTCGCTCAGTTTTCTGACTTGTATTGATTTATGTCTTATTTTCCTCTGCTCTGGAGTCAAACGTGTGCCTTTTTCAGTCATTTGAATTCACCGGGCTGCCTATGATAATAAGACGGAGCCCTTTGACATTTGGAAGGTAGAAGGAGGTAAATGTCAGAGTTAAAGCTCCAACGGCATTCATGCTCACCTTGCCAGCCTGGCAATTCCCAGCCACCACCCTCTGCCACTTACGCTTGTTACTAACCAGTTGTTACCCCACCCCTACACAGCACCGACAAACTGATGGGTGCTAAGCGCAAAACAAAAAACTTAATTAAAAAATGGAAAATTATGTCATGCCTCAGAAAATATGCTTTGGCATTGATAAGTAATTTTTCTTTTCAAGGAAAAATATTTATCATCATTTCCCGCAGAAAAAAAAGAAAATGCTTCTGAAAAGCTGCAATTGAGGCAGATATGGAGTTTAAAGATGATAAATACAACAATGATGCTCAATTTCATGCTAAAGTGGGGACACAAAGTCTGACTACTAATTTCCCCTGCTGATAGTGTTTTATGGCACCGGACAAAAACCTCGAAGATTAATGGCCTGTCAGAGTAAGTATGAGCCAATAACATGGATCACTGAAATCATAAGTTACCGGTTTGTGTTGCAGTGTGGATAAATATGTTTGAGGGATCATCTGCATGTTTGGCTGCATTAATGCAAAAGTGCAATATCAGGGAAGGACTTGCAGGGGGGATCGGCAAGCGAATGGAGAGGAAACTGGATGATGATCGATCACTGTTGGCATTTCATGACAAACTGACCACGGTATGCAAAGCAGAGATGCATGTTTTACATCTATTTTTATTATTTATGATATAATAGTTAGAGCATGTTTACAAACAAGACCCCACTGTTTCTTTATCACCTTTCCCCATTAATTCTGGTTTGTTACTTTTACATCCCTCTAGCATCCCTAATTCCTCTCATTTAGCATATGAACCATGTCCTTCATCGGGGGAAATGGGGCATAAAAAAGGGCAATTAAAAATATAGGCATTAGTATATGCGTGCTGACTTGAGGAGGAGATCAGAGTATGCAGAGGAAACCCACATGAACTTGGGACAGGGGTTAGCAGCCCTCTGGTCTCTGATGAACCACACCTGGTCTCAGGCAGACAGTAACTCATCAGGTAGGATGGAAAACCTGCTGGATGCCGGCACTCCGGGATCAGAGTCGCCTGCCCCTGACTTGGAGGGAACATGCAAACTCACATATGTTCTTATGCTCCCACAGTGATAGCCACCGTGTGCCCATGGCGCCGCAACCATTTTCTGATTTCGTAAAAATGCAATGACAAACAAACCTTCCCTTCTGTATATGGGAAAAAGCAATCACTCAGACCTGACAATGGTATTTATGTAGTGTACCCCAGGAAAACAAAAGGTCACCTACTGGTGAGATCCCAAGACTGGTGTCATGTGGTTATCTCGTTTTAACTCCTGCTTTTGTCTGGACCTTAATTACTCTCACTATTGTTGTGCAATGGCAGACTGTTTATATGGAAAAATAAATAAAAGCATATAGTTAAACAGACTAATCCCATTTAATTTGGTGCCAGATGATTCATAATTTGGTTTATGGAGTCATGTGGAGCCAGGTGTCATTTTTAAGCAATGAAAAATATGTTTGGTATCTGTGAATTATAGCGTCCCTGCAGTCCTGACCTGGATAAGCAGTTGGGAGATGGATAGCCAGATGGAATTATAATTTCTGTTTGAATGTTTTTTTTTTCTCATGACCATATGATTTAATTGTTTGCGACTATGATGCTTTCCTCTGAATCTTTGCATCATGATGTTTCTAATGGAATTGGCTAAATATTAGGTCAGGTATTCTGTATGGATGTAAAAACACAATTTTCCCACAGATCACATGATCTTGTGTTTTCAGATGTCATAGGGTTAGATGCTCAGTAGCTGAAATGAAATGATGTTTTATTTACAGGTACAAAGCAATGCACCTTTTCACATATTCCATCCTGATCTCCTTTGAGACACACACACACACACACACACACACACACACACACACACACACACACACATGTAGGGTAAACATGTGGGGACCGCTCATTCATTTCAATGGGAAAAATGCTAATGCTAACTATGACAACCTTAACCCCTACCCTGCCCTACCATAACCATAAGTAACCAAACAAAATGTCATGCCCGGCTCGTCCGCTCCTCGTGTGTGCCACGCCCCCTCATTTCCCACGTGTATTACCCTGATTGTACTCACATGTTGCCTGTTAGTTTCTGCTTGTTGTGTGTATATCAGTCCGCGTCTTCCCCTTGTTGAGTAGACCGGTCATTAATGTTTGTCGCCGTATGCTCCCCCGTCTACCTGTTAACCCTAATAAACCCCTTTTCCTCGTATTCACGGCTTGCCTGCCTTCTTACCCGCTCGCCAGCCTTCTGGTCACAACACAAAATACAGGAGTTTCACCGATTTTAATAAAATAGAGTTTTCCCTTATGGGGACCGGTTTCCTGAGGGAAAAAATGGACATTTATCACGTTATGGGGACATTGTGTCCCACTCACACACACACACACACACACACACACACACACACAGAGTTGAGAGCGAAGCTTTGGTCCAAGAGCAGGGTCAGACCATTCATCTCCTGCCCTTGGAGCATTTTATGGGGTTAAGGTCCTTGCTTAAGGGCCCAAAGGAGATGCGACTATTCATCCGAGTCTCGAATCGGTGACCTTCTGAGCACAGGCACAGAGGCTTCCCCTGCTGGGCCACACATCGCCCCCATCTGCATAGATAGACCGGTGCTCACAAAATGCCTGGATGATATTCGTTGCGGAATATTTTGTTTATATGTTCCTTTATGCTTCAGCCGTCCTTTTGCTCTTGTTTGACTCAACTGTTGCTGCATGATTGGACTTTCTTTATCTAAGAAGCATCAGCTAGCTGGTGAATGTCATTTATGGTAGCTATGCCAGAAAAGGCCAGCACCTCTTATGAGGAAATGAGTTCCATCCTTTTGGCTCACGACAGTTTTCTTTGTGTGATTATCTACTGCTATGTCTGACTGCAAGACTGCTCTCAACCTATCCCCACTGCTCATCAAGGCAAGCCTAGATAGGGACCATCCCCTAGGGGATCCGGGCAGTGATCAAGTAAACATTGTGATGATAACGACGATTGCAGGCAGCCATGGGGCTCTTCTCCATAACAGTTACCTAAATGCATCCTGACTGGTTATTTCTCGACGGAAAGGACACAGATCAGCACCATTGTGATGCAAAATGCCGGGAATGAAAATCGAATTGTGCCAATTAAGAGTTTCATTGAATGGGTCAGTAGTTTAAAAGACGGATTGCTAATTTATTTTTATTACTCATTATAACATTTAAATAGTAGACCCATCACAGAGTTGGATGTTTAACATACACATTCTATGGATTGAGGATATAATGAGGGTTCATGAAAAAAACTATTAAAGAAAACTCTAAAAAAATTCATCAAGAGATGAGATTAATCAAGTATTGCAGGGAAAATTAATCTACTGGAATAATACAATGGATTGACAGCTTTAATATTAATCTCAGCCAGTCTCCCAATAAAGGTTTTCCACCAGAACTTCTTCATCCGATATTTATCTCATTCTATATGCTCAGGGGCACATAGATTTTATTTCTAATATACATTTTGTTCACTTAGCAGATGCACTTATCCAAGTACAAATCAGTGATCAATAGCTCCGCGCTCGGCCTGTTTTTCAACTGAATGCCGGCCGCAGACTAGCAGAAGGCGGACACAGATGCATTGTGGGATAGTACCCCCCTCCCCCCCCACCCGCCAAGTTTCTCAAATGAAAAATTCAGTTGTTCATTACTTTGCTTGGCAATGACAATTCATGCTGACGGAGACACCGGTTGGGCGCATTTAATTGCAGGATCAGTGGGCTAGAAAGGCGCCAGCTCCACAAAAAGAAGGGAAAGATCTATCAACATGGCACAGAGGAGCAGAGACAGCTGCCTTCGTGCTACGCCAAGACTGTGTGTGATCCCTACCTCTAACTCGTATGAAAACTAACCATATCCCCCAGCTTACTACAGAAATACCCATAATGGAGGATGAATATTTAGCTTAGAGGAGCATTAATATTTTGATGTAAAAATGTTTATACAGCCAGCAGACATTCTCCAGCACACTTCGGATTAAAACTCGCTTATATGCTTTTACCCAACTGCTTCTCTAAATGTGGTTACAAATGGTTAACCTGCCTCCAGTAGGAAAGCAATATGTAGATTGGCCGACGGAAACTGATAAGCTTTGAAACTGTTTTCTAAACAGTAAATAGGAAATTCTGGCAGAAGTTTGTTTGTGGTGGTAATACGTCACATAATTTATTAGAGATTCATATAAGCAAATGGATTTTGTTTGTGGATATAATGAAAACAGGGCTAACAAATCACAGTTGTTTAAATCTACAGGGAAACTGCAGTACCCAACATTGTACATAGATTTCTTTTTCCTAATTAATAATATTTTTCAAGCAAAACTAGGCTACATTCAACTGAATAATGCCTATTTTTCTACTATATTTTACCAAACTACTTAACTAGCTACATAGTTCAGTGGCTCTGAAATACGAACCCACTTTATTTGTTTTAAACGATAAGAACTCATGCTGTTTACGGTGTGTTCGTGTTTTTTTTTTTTTTTGTTTCTTTTGAACAGGGCACTTGAACCTGTGAACCAGTGTAGCTGTGAACACGATAAGATGGTTAATCACATTGGTTAATCAGTCCACAGGGTAGGTGCTTTGCAGAAAATCTCAACGCTACATGCCAACCCTAGATGTGTTGTTATTCACTGTGCGGATAACCTGTAGAATACATCATTCAGACTCCAACAGGGGGCCACCGTCGCCTCGCATGGAGCCGCTGGGGATAAATGGGGGAGCCAGAATTGATTATCCCATAATTTTATGCTAATGCAAAATGGGAGACTTTGGAAGAACAAATGAATCTGCTAAAAATAAAGCGAATGGGATGTGGTTCGTTTTAATGATGGAGGTTGCACAAAGCACAACTGAGTTCATCACGGGGGAGTACAGTCTTAAAAAACACCAGGAAATATTTTCTGAATGTCAATGCAAAATTAGTAATACAAAACCAATCACTGAGATAGACTAATCAAAAACTCCTCCACTACCCCAACAAGCAATGTGCTCGGTCAAGTAAAGAAAATTTGATTTACTGCATGGCAGGAAAGCATCTATTAATCTGTATTTTAAAACTAGAATTTTATTTGATTAGCTGATGCGTTCATACAAAGTGAAACACTTAGGTTTCCATTTTATATTTAAAATATGCATTTGTGTATATTCATAGTGAAGCTATTAAAGCATCGTGGAGACAAATAAGGCGTCCATCTTAGTACTTAAACCAGCAACATTTTAGTCCACAATTCTTGATAACATGGATACATTTGGAACTGTGTTACCCAACCTGGTCCGCAGGGACGTACAGACGGTCCATGTTTTTGCTCCCTCTCAGCTCCCTGCCAGATATTCAACATTTTTGCCCCCTACCATAAAAATTTGAGGGAGCAAAAATGTTGAATTTCTGTGGGTTCCTGACGACCAGTTTGGGAAACACTGATTTAGAACATCAGAATCTGATGCCTAGACATATTCCATTGGTACTGCTCCTCCACAATCTAATATCCCAATGGTTCATGGGTCAAATAGTGATGCACTAAAACCACAGCTGGTATGTCTTGTATTGTGATGGAGTGTCTGATATTAGTGAAGATCAACATGGTACACTTGCACTGGTTGTGTTGTAAGCATCCCTTTTAGAATCATGAATCAGTGTTGCAGTGATGTGGCGCTCGTGATTACATAGTGAGAGGGACTGGGCAGGATTGGCCAATCCCTTTGGCACGCTTCCTCTTTTTTTGCGGGGGATTTGGGAGGGGTAGTTGATCTCTCAGCTGAGCGCAGCAGTTGACTAACCATCCTTGTCTCGCCTCATTATCCGCACCCTGTAGATGCCCAGCCTTCCATCACATAAAAAATGCTGTTCAGCTGCTACGCCGAATGTCACCCAGCTTCTGCTGCATCGGGTTTCAGCTGATGTTAAATACTTTTTCTCACCTCCCCATGTGATGCTATTCAAAATGAATACAAGAAATACAGGGGTGAATATCCTTAACTGGAAACAATCACTTACCTTTGTCTGCAAGTTCACCAAGATTCTACTTGCTACCTGTTATAACTCATTTATAATTTTATGCATCCCTCAAACCAGTGTTTATACAGTAATGTCACACACTATTTTAATGATCTATCCTATATGGACAAAAGTATTGGGACACCACCCGGTCCAGCATCTCACTCAGAATCAATGAGTATTGATATGAAGTTGGCTGACCCTTAGTTGCTATAATAGCCTTTACTCTTCTGGGAAGGTTTTGCTTTAGACGTTGCTGGTGGGATTTTCTGCCATTCAGGTTGGGTATTGATGTTGGGTGATCAGCTCTCTTTCTCTGAGCTTGCGTGGCCCCCACTTTATAGTTGAACTTGCTCCCATATGTTTCCACTTCTCAATCACTTCATTTGACCAGGGCAGCTATAGCAGGACAGAAATGTGAAGAACCGACTCGTCGGAAAGGTGTCCAATGGCAGTGCTAGGTTGACTATCATCTTCTGTATGATCACCCATTCTGCAGCCATTATTTGTTGCTGGAGATTGCCTTGCTGTGAGCTTAATTATACACCTGTACATCAGCAATGGGTGTGGCATATGTGGCCGAGTACTGTAATTACTATGGATGTCCCAAAGCTTTTATTTATAGTATAAGTCAGTGCTCATACCAGTATAGTAAATGCAAGTTTTGTACACATGTAGGCATTATGGTACCACATGGACAATGTTATGGCATTAGGACCTTTCTCACTAGTCCAGGTCCTCAGGATGATTGCAAGTGATTTGAAGACCTGTAGCACTATTGTGGCCAAAGGCACATTGGAGACTTACAGAGTGTCTGTGTATTATGTTATTATTTAGATAATGATTAATGAGTGGGTGTTTTGGTCAGCTGGTCTGAAACATTAGTTGTGCAGTGCAAGGAAAATATGTATGAATACCACAGATGAAGCCCAGTGAAATCTGATCTCTGTTATAAAAATAAACTGTATCTCCCACGCTAAATAAGAATTGACAGCATGTCTACATTAAGGTTGAGTGATATTAAATGCTGACTAGCTTACATTAGATTCCATTTGGGACTGTTCATTTGTTGATGGAAAAAGTGTAATAATATATAATTTTGTATTTTCATGTCTGACAATGTTCATTATATGAAATCATTGATGTGAGGTTTGCCGACTCATTCTGAGATCTATCAAGACTGTTGGTGCATTTGCTTTCATTTCATTTTAGCCTCTCATTTTTCAGCTTTTTTTGTTATTTTCTTGAAAGTTACTCATAAAGCACATTTACAATTTCAGCGAACATTAACTCTGCTTTTTTGTGCTTTCCTTTACTATAATTTTCAAAACTAGGGAAAGACAGGTGAAGTTCCTCATCTACTCTAAATGTAATGTAATCTTCTTCCCAAATTGGTGGCCGCTGTGACAGCTAACATCACTGCTGCCTCTTTACTTTCTAGTCATAATTTCCAGGCTAAAATGAAATCATTGGGTCTCTGCAGTACAAGGTAACGGCCATTAATTTGACAAGCTCCTGAAATCTAGATAAATATGACCACTAATACTGTGAAACTCACTTTTTACTATTATTAAATGTATTTTATGCAAGATAAAGTTCTATGATGACATTTACAAAACTTTTTCTTCTATCATGGGATAGCTGTGAGCGCATACACACACACACACACATACACACACACACACACACACACACACAGTTGTGTAATCATATCTTTTTGGGGACCCCTCCTTCACTTCTATGGTAAAAATGATAATGCTATATATGACAACCTTAACCCCTACCCAGCCATAACCATAACCATAAGTAACCAAACAAAATATAAGAGTTTTTGCATTTTTAGTTTTTCATTGCAGTCCCGGATTTTTACAAGATAGATACAAGATGAGAGTTTTCTCATATGGGGACCAGGAAGCTGGTAAAAAAAAATTGTCCCCACAAAGGTAAGGTATACCTGAACCACACACACACACACACACACACACACACTGGGCAACTTAAAGACAACAGTTTATCTGTTTACAAGACCTTGGACTGCAGGGAGAAACCAGAGTATGCAGACAAAGCTCATAGCATCCGGAGAAGAAGGAAACTCACAGAGAATGGCTGAGATTCATAGCCCCCACCCCACCCTACCCCCCTCGAAGCAGTGAACCAATACTGCTAAGCACTGGCCCACCCTAGGCCTCAGTCATTTTTATTTATTAATCGAGTAACACAATATCTGTTACATTTACAATTGAGCTATTCTACTACAAAGGCATCAGGATGCTGAGACGAGCACACGGAATGCAGTAGTGATGACCCCAATCCACTCACTGCCCTGCAGTAATATTACAGTTCAATGGGAGGAAAAGGCATAGATGAGTAGATCGCAGAGATGTTTTACAGTTTAGCCTGAATAGAACACCAGATTCCCGATCTCAGATGAGTAGCAATAATGATGAAACTTTGAATTTGAGGAAACGCTTATAGCGTATAGTTAGAGTATGAAATAGTCTTCCTGCTAGGAATATATATTGGTACTGCAGTACACAATGACACACATAGCTCACTGACAAACTGGAGTTTAGCTCTGGTATGACTTATAATTACAAAGTCGACACACTACCTTCAGAAAAAGCACTGCTCCCGGATCTCTAGCCACTTTTCACCCTTCTGCTTCTCCTCCTTCTCTCCACATCCACATGAAGCGGTGATGTTGAATCCATGGGACTGGGGATAGATGCTTGCTGAAATTCACCTGCCGCCCCGTTTGCTACATGTTTATCTTGCAGAAAAAAGCACAGAGACACTAGTGGCTCTCAGATGTTAAAACAACAGTGTGTAGAATATGTTTGTCTTTGTGTCTGATTGCAGCCCCTTTAGTCGTTTGCTCTTTATACCAAAGGAGACCTGTGGCCCGACGAGGGCAGTGGTAATCCTGATACTCCCCATTCTCAAGGGTTCTGGAGGGTGGGGGGAAACAGACCTGCTAATAACTGTGACAGCACAAGCCTGACCTCTGTTGAACTGTCTGGTCTCATGAGAGCTCCTTGTTCAGTGATGTTCATGGGTTGAAGGCCACTCTGCAGGGGAGTGTTATACGCTACATCTTACCTCTTGGGCAGTAAGTGGTAAATGAAACTGCCTTGATGGATTTGGATCATCTGCGGATCTGAGGTCTACTCACTACCCATTCTCACTCCCGTTCCACGTCACTGGTAAACTAGCTAATGACTAATGGTCCATGTCACAAATACAGCCATCACAGGTTTTTGCTACTGATACAGTACATAACAACCACTGATATATTTTCCTGGTTAAGCAATATATTGTAAAGGAAAAAAATATTCAAACCCTGCTATTGTATTCAAATATTGATAGATCAGAAATGAAAGACAAACACATTGTCCAGTTACTTTTTTACTTGCAGCACAACACAGTCAAACATAATATAGTTAAAGCCAAATTCTTTGTATGTGGATATCAGAAACAAAGGCTAAAAGGCTAGACATATCCTGTCAGCCCTTTGCTCTGGAGCACTGGTTAAAGATTTTGCCCTAACTGGGATACTGATTGGCCTTACTGCTGTTCTTTGCCTAAGCACAAACGAAGAAACCGCCCCCATTTTCTGGACAAATCCCAATTCTATGCAGTGTGTTGAAGGAAAAGCGTAACAATGAAGATCAAACAGTTTTCTGCAGTGCATACAGAAGGAATGCGATCACATAACAACACAAGCATTCTAACGCAAGTATTTAGCTCTGCAAACTCAGTAATCGAGAAGTCGAAGGTACAACACAATCCAAATACACTGTCCAGAAAAGGCTACCCACAAAACTCACCAGTCTGATAGTACTATAGTGATATTTTACAGTGTATATAACACTATAGATTGTTGCGGCGGTGCTTATGGAAGCGGTGTGTACTGCAGCTGTTTGGCGGTCATGCAAGAAGGCGTACAGAAGTGCAAGCCTGAAATGATATGGCTCTGTGCATATCATTGCCCAGAGTACGTCCAGTAAACATTATCGTTCAGGTAACAGATATTGCATGTGAATTTAGCGAAAGATTCAAAGTGAGCGTTAAATCAAAGGTCAGTTTTCAACTAAAAATAATGATTTTCCGTCGGCTTTAATGTTAATTCTCATTAATAGCTCCGACCAGACATTCATTTATCCAGTGGATGAGATATTCCTTGATTACTGTATCATATTTTTGTGTTTTGACTTACTGTACTGCTGCCAAAACTTCATTTACTAGCTTATTTCTACTAGAGGTATGAAGCAATTAGTGAATAACTTGATATCTTAATGCATTTTCATACTGTAGGGGCATAACGACTGAATAAGCAAGAATATTACTTGTAGTGCAATTTCAATACGTTTTAAAGTTTGATTCATGTTTCAAAAAATTCAAGTACTATTTAGCCGTGTGTTACGTTAACACCCATATCAAATAAAAATAACTTTTGACCATATGTTTTTTTTACGTTTTTATTTTGTATTATTTTGTATTATAAGCCTTGCTTATAATGATTTATGAATGCATTCTAATGCATTGCAAATGTGTTTATAAATTACTAAGAACATGGCTTTCAGTAAAGTGTCACTAAAGTGGTAAAACAACAGAATGACAAATGAACATAGTGCGTCTTTAAAATTGTCATGACCTGCCCGCTCGAGCCTCCTGTGTGCCACGCCCCCCTTGTTACCTTGTGTTAATTCCCGATTGTGATCACCTGTTGAATATTTTCTGCTTGCCCTGTGTATTTAGTCCGTGTCTGACTCCGTTTTCCCCAGATCTGTCATTGATGTTCGTCGCCATCTGCCCTGTGTTTTCTCAAATAAACCCTCAAATCCTGCATCCTTGCCTGCCTGCCTCATCCATCCCCACTTCCTGCATACCCGTTTATCGTGATCACATCAGAATGACAGATCTCCGGGAAGACACACTGCAGCGGGCCGAGAACCCAGCATCTCGGTCTGCTGCAAGAGGTAGTGTATTGGCTTGATCAGCCCGAGGTCCAGGAGTTTGGCCAGCCGGAGCGGGACCCTCCTGAGTGAAGCATTCCTGCCTGGAAATGCTGGAGGTACGTGAAAATCTCCGGTGGCTGATGGAGCAGATAGTGGAGAGGTGGATCCAGCTGGTCACTAAGCCTAGCGAAGAGAGTTTCGACCGGACACACATCCTCTCCGCAGCGCTGCCAGTTTCACTGCCCCAAGCCGCCCGGAGGAAGAAAAAGAAGGGTAACGAGAGAAGACCAGCGGAGGACCAGATGATATTCCTGGGATCCACCTCTCTCTTTCTAGCTTCTCACCCTGCCAGTGATCAGGGGGAATCTCTGATCATCTGGGACATTACTGCTGCATTGTGCCCACTTCTGGGTGGCACGCCTGCCTAATATAGGGGCCAGAGCGCTGTGTGGGACTCTATCCTGCTGGCCCTTAAAGGGGCAACACCCGCTTTAACAGCGCCAACTCTAGCAGCATTGTTTGATGCCCCTGACTTGCCTATTGCCGCTTCCCTGGCGCCTGTCCTGCCTAACCCGCTGGTACCTGTCCTGCCAGTCCCGCGGCAGCTGACGTATCTGATCTACCTGTCCCACCTACCATGCTGCCCAGCAAAGCTCTGGCTGCCGCGATGTCCCCTGCTAGTTCCGAGTCGGTGGTTCCTGTGGCGCATGCTGTGGCTCCTGCTGCGCCCGCGGCTCCTGCTGCAATTCCGACCGCAGCTATGCCACCCTCTGAGCTCCGTCCGCAGTTGCGCCGCACTCCAAGGTTCCTGCTGCTCATCCTCTGCCGCCGTCCGAGGCCCTGGCTGCACCACCTGTTGCACCGCCCTTGGCTCCAGGGCCGCCCACTGCGACTGCACGTCCGCCTGTCCCTGTCCCGGACCCTGCTCCAGTCCCCCAGGCACCAGTCCCAGTCCCCGAGGAGATCCCAGACAGTCTGACCGCCACTCCTTCTCTCTTGGAGGAGGAGGACCTTGAGTGGGAGCCCTTGAGGACCTCCCTAATGTCTTTCATGGCCCCAAGAGGCCCCTCCAGGGAACTGATGCCTCTGCCCTCGCCTCAGCGTGGTTGATCCCGGCCAGAACCCCGCCTATCAGTGTCCTGGAAAGGGAGAGGACATGGGCGCATCCGCCTGCGGTCCCCCGTGCACCTGCTCGGCTGTCGCCTGCGGGTTCCCTGCCGCTGCCTCTTCGGCCGCCTGTGGTCCCTCCTTCGAATGCCTCGTTGGCTACCTGCAGGTTCCCCAGATCTGACTCGTCTTTTGCCACCGGGACACTCCACACCGGCTCGTCGGTGGACTGGGTCTCTGATTGTTGTGGCTGCGCTGTTGCCTGCTGCGACTTCCCCTCCCTCCTTGCCTTTTCCATGGTCCCCTTCTGCTCTCTCTTCGCCACCGCTGGTGCCCCCTTTGACTTCCACCTTGCCCCTTCCGTTAGTCCCTCCGGCTTCCTCCTCTGCCCTTTCATAATCCCCTCCGGCTCCTGCCTAGGGTCCCTCCATCGCCTATAGCCCCTCCGGCTGCTGCCCATCGCCTGCATTGGCTTTCTTGGGCTCCCCTATACCCCCTGTCATTTTCTGTCTGGCCTCTCTTGTTTGCTTCCTGTCCCTGTGTCCCTCCTGTCTCTGCTCCTCGTCCCCCTGTGGTCCCTCCTGGCCCTTT
>JAODKE010000146.1:367291-379832 GCA_026779605.1 Mormyrus hasselquistii
TGGTGTGTGTGCTTGGTGTGGGGTTGTGGGGTGGGGGGGGGGGGGGTGGGGGGGGGGGGGGGGGGTGGGGGGGGGGGGGGGGGGGGCGGAGGGCGAGGTATGAGACACAGAGCTGGAAGCTGACACACAACTAAGATGATAAACGCACCCATGAATCACCTGTATTTTTCTTCAGGGTTTCCATCATAAATAACAGTGTGATCAGTGGCTGCTTTTAATATGAAGCACACGAGACAACAAAACAGAGGACACTTTGTTTTTATCTCTCACACTTACCTCAGAAGTTGCTCAAATAGCAGAAGATGATATCTTTATTCTTTCTTTAGTCTTTCAGTCTCTAGGCTGTAAGATGCGCCGAAAGGTAACCCATTAGGTGACACAGGTAGTTGTCTAGGGTACTCTCCCCATCAATGTTCTCTGCCAGTGCCCCCTCCACCACCCAAGCTGGCTTAGGGTGCCACATGGGCACCGGCCAAAAGAGTCTATAACGGTCCATCACAGATTAAAATGCAATTTACTAGGAGTCTCCTTAAAGTCATTTAGTACCTATTTTGTTTATCAATGGCAGGAAGAACGCAATGACCTTTGACTTTCATACAGTCTTAATGAACGAAAAATGCATTAGTCGTAAATGGCACCATAAAAACAGGAGAAATGTTCCTTACGCAAGCACAGAACTCCATACTCCACCGTGCCTGACTTATATGTGCTTCACCTTTGAAGAAAAAAAAAAACTGATTAAAATCTCGTGTTTAAATGAAAGCATCTTTTTTCCTTGTCCTCGACTCAGACCACTGCTGCTTGCCAAGAAAGTCTTTGAAAAGGCGTCCACACCATATTCCCGCATGACCTGGCACCCAGCCTGTACTCAAAGGTGAGGAGGGAATGACCCAGTTATGGAAAGCCAGTTTTACATGTTGGCACAGGCTGATGTGTCACAAAGCAGATCTAACGCTTCTGCTGAAAGAACAAAAAGACAACATAAAACAAATTAATCATATTTCTATTTTTATCATTTGTTCACAGAAATGTTTGCCACCTACAAATAATAGTTTGTAATCTATATGTTGATTTATTTTCTTAGAAGACAATTCTATACCAACCTACATACCATGCAGCTCAACAGAAACATTTCCCTTCTGGGATTTGAACAGACAGTAAGCTTTTTTGCTGCATTTTTCATATTTATTTATAATTTGCACCTGTTTAAGTAAGTAGATTTCAAGTATGCGTATAATGATTTTTTTTTTCAGCCAGGTATTTTGGTAAGATTTAAATGTCTACACACGCCACCTTCATATCAGACAAACTCCATTGGCCTCAATCAGTGTGTGGGACCAACGATCTCCCTGTTGTGCTAATGATTTACCATTCCATCATTGTATCATTAACTGCTGTACTGCAGCACTTGATCCAGGAACTGCTTTTTTATTTGCTTGTTGTTTGCATAATTGAAATCTGCCTTGCTAATCTAGTAGGATTCTCCGTAACAGTGGTATCTGATAGATGAATCACTTGCATATTCCCTACATAATGAGGATGAGATTGACAACACACTACATATTATGCATTGCAGAGCTGAAATTTAAGCATAGTTATGATTTTTTTTTGGTGTGTCTGGCATTGACCTGATGCTATTGATGTCCGTATCTTTGTGGTGCCGGCCGTGTGCTTCTGGCGGGAATGCCCTGACTGTCCCCCCATCTCATTTCCACCCAGACAGCTGTTGTCAAAGAACGTTTTAAACATGGCGCAGTGTAGCAGGGCCCGTCTCCTCTCTGCTGTTTTTCAATTCGCACCTAGCAGGACGGACGTGCCGTGGGCTACCTGGCTCGTCTAAGGATGTTGCACAGCCACATACACAGACTCGTGAAACGATATTCTGTAGAGAATCTCTCCACAGACATTCGCACACACGTATGCGTAACATACATAGATATATATATATACACAATAGGATGATTGCACCAGCATGCACACCTACAATTCTCTTCTCTTTGCTCAAGAAAGAATCAGACTGTGTGATGCATTCACACTGGAAATGAAAAGCAGAGAGACTTTTATGTACTTCACGCTCCTAAAAAAGAGGCACATTCATCCTGGTATTAAACCACCCTGACAGGAACTCGCTACACCTTTGACGGCCTGGGATAAGAGTCCTGATCCGAATATCCATGTTACCTTTCATCTTTTTATTCCCTAACTAAGTCTAAGTTACTTGGTGCATATTTTCCTGAAGCTGTTAGCAATGTTGAACAGGCATGCCATAATTTCAGTATTGCACCTTATATAACCTTCCCACTTTATATAATATTAAATTTTATGTATGCAGTGACCCAGTGGGTGACATGAGGGCTCAGGAGCACAGTGACTTCACAGCTGCAGGGTTGTGGATTTGATTCCTGTTCCCGTCTGATTCTTGTAATTTCTCCCCATGTTCATACAGGTTTCTGGCCAAAATGTCAAAACCAGAGGCAGAGAAAATTGCATTGTTTTTTCCTAAATGCACGTGTATGATGCAGCTATAATTTTAGTAGTTCCCAATACTGCGTGGATAGACAGGATTCACAGCTCAGCTACAATGTTTCCGTTCTTGTAACAGACTCCTCAGGAACCACTAACATCCATAATTGATGTGTGTACTTAGTGAAACTGTATAGAGCCAGTTAGAGTAATTTGGAGTTGACTACAGATAAGTTGCTGCCTGATTGGCTTCCAAGGAAAACATTCTCTAAGTGAACAAAAAGCGATTCATAAATTTTTATGTGCATCTCAGCAAAACGTTCTCATAGAAGTACATTGAGGGTCGGCATGGTGGCTGAGGGGGCACCATTGTTAGCTCACACCTGTAGGGATGGGGCCTGAATGCTTTCCCTCGGCTGAAAAGGTTTCCTTGAGTATTACACTTTCATTTCGCATCCAAAGACATGCAAGGAGGGTGGTTATGCGGTGTTTCGGAACTTCCTTTACTTACAGGGAACATATTTCAGAAAAGGACGTGTATCAGAAAACAAGCTTTCGTTATTTGTTTAGTGTCTCAGTCTTAAAGTCATTAAAACAGTTTAGATTTTGAACCTAGATAAACATGGACTATTATTGTCATCTTTGTAGTAATGCCATTTTAGTTTGCTTTAATAACAGTTAAGTCAGTATGGGGGTGTCAAAAGCAGTCATAACAACTTATTAAACTGTGAAGGCAGTAACGGTCCCGGCGGCTGAGGCCCCCCAGGCGAGCACCAGCGCCGGCGCCCTCCGTCCCAGGCATAGGGAAAATGGTCGGCAAGTCGGCGTCCCCTGAGAAGTTGGCACCCTAGGCGGCCGCCTACGTCACCTATGTGCCGCCTCTATCTTGGGTTTAAACGTCACCGGCCCTGTCATGACATCATCTTTACTGTAACGTTACGCTACCTCTGTCTTTGTCGCGTTTTTCCTCCTCTTCTTTTCTTTTTTTCCTCCCCTGGGCACCAGATAATTTAGGACGTATTGACATGTTGAGGTTGTTGACACATCAAAAAAGCAGTGGCTTCATAGGAAAGTTACTTCTAATAATTATTATTATTACTACTACTACTACTTAACAGGCTTTGCTAAGCAGGTAAATTCATGTGGGCTTGTTCTTTTCATATTAAGACACATTAATACCAAGTAGTTTTAAAGATAGTGGAATGTTACTCTTTTTTTCTTCCTCCGGTTGTGGCGCCCCCTGGAGGGATGGTGCCCTTAGCATTTGCCTATATTGCCTATGCCACGGGCCGGCCCTGCGTGAAGGAATACTTTGCAAAAATTACTATTTGACAGAGTGCTATATTATCTTAACAACACATTTTTCATCTTAAAAGCCTATATCAGCTAAAAGTCAGATCTGCACGGCATGCTATGGGAATTCAATCTTAGTCTGACTACAAATTGGTCTACAGAAGCATCCATCTATCCATCTCCTAGCCACTTACCATGGTCAGGATTGCAGTGGGGCCTGTCCCAGGTAGCACAGGACACAGGGTACCCTGTGGACACAATGACAGTCTTGAAGGAACATAGTTTTAATATTTCATGAAACTTAAAAAAAATTAACATAAAAAGCAGTGTCGTCAAAGTAAAGCTCTGGTTTGTGCTGGGAAGATGGCACGCCTTCGGGGGGAGGGGGGGGTGGATTACATTACAAAGCAATATAAATAGTTTCTTCCTCAGGGTTTTAAATATATAAATATAGAATAATAGTAATAAATCCAGGAGCCACGCTCTCCAGGCGTATGCTCTGAAGAAATAGAATTGGATAAAACATATTTTATTAAGTGCTGTATAAGAATTGCCTTTTAATAGACAGATTGATATTGATGACACTCTTGAAGTGTTTCATATTTAAAACAGCCTTTAATATGACAGGTTTAAATAGCCTGCAGTTGAAAAAATAACTTCTGTGCCTCCTGAACACCCATTCTCTTTTTAAATAATAATTATCCAATTCTACCACCTAATTCTTCAACCAATATTTGTAATACAGAAGTTTCTATATACAACACTAGAGGGCTCAGTTGACGCTAATGCATTGTCTAAGCTAAATGCCTTTCAGTATTAAACAGTCTACAGACCAGGGTAATTACACCACTGTGGACAGTGATAATGGTGATGATGATGGTGATTATGATGATGTGGGACATTGACGAGGGTTGAGCACATTTTCTGCCATTCACAGAGCCTTAAGACTTACACAGCAAGACTGTTGCAGTGCTGTCCTGTTGCTATAGCATTCCCAGGATGATGCAAGAGCGTTATTTGACTACCAGATTTTACAGGTCTATCAGCTCTGCCTTTCGTCCTCTTGTTTCAGAAGTCTTATCCATTCTGTGTGAGTGCAGTCAACACTTTTCATCATATCTTGCAGAACAGTAAGCATCCACAGGCATTAAGCTTGAAATGAACCATAGCTTTCAAATTTCTCCTCTGAAGGCCTTTTTCATATTATGTAATTTCCTTCTGTTATAATAAGGTATATGTGAATGATTTCTAATAGTGATTGAACAATACAACAATACGTGATTTATGGTTTACCACTTACTCTTATCGGTCTTGATCCAAGCTAATCTTGTTGCAAGTATTGAAAGCGAAAGCTCCATAGCCAGGGCCTTATTCTTTAACTTAAGAGCTTTTTGATGAACATCCAGAACAAAAACCTGTTGTATAATATGTTCATTCATCCATCAGGGCAGGTCAGGTCAGGTTGGGGAGCATGCGATGATATGCGTTACTGCACCCAGCACACTGTGAAACTCCTCATGATCCCGGCTGGCAACCCCCCAGGCAGACACAAGGTCCAATCCCATCCATCTGCTGCAGTCAGGTGTTACGTGGGCGTCCTCTTGGCCTGGTCCAGCTGTTTGGGTCCTCAGCAATGAGGATCCTGTAAGTTGGATCACCCTCTGGGAAATCTGCCACATGGCCATAGTGCCATAACTGATGCTCCATCACAATGCTGGTAATGTGCCTCATTCAAGACTCCTCTATCAACCACTCGTTCGACCAATAAGTTGAAGCCAAATGTTCTCCGAAGAGACACAGTACTGAAGGAGTCTAGTCTTCGTCTCAGCGCACTGGATAGTGTCCATCTCTCACACCCATACAGCAAGACAAGGAGCAACAGGACTCTAAAGGCTTGAATCTTCATCATTTTGCAAGGATATTGGGAGCACCACACACCCCTTTCCAGTGATCTCATGACCCCCCATGCTCTTCCAATCTGTCTGCTGACTTCATAGGAAGAGTCATCAGAGGCATGAATCTCTTGACAAGGTCAACATTCTCCCTGCACACAGACACACTACTGATGGCTGTGGTTAAGAAGTCATTAAATGCCTGGACTGTCAGACTCCTTGCTCATTCTTTTGAGAGCCCCGATCAGAGCCTCCATTGACTCCGCTAAGATCACTGCATCATTGACAAAGTCAAGATCAGTAAATCTTTCTTCACTAACAGATGCCTAACACCTGCTGAACCCCACGACCCTGCCCAACACCCAGTCTATACAAGCATTGAACAGAGTAGGACCAAGAACACACCCCTGGCAAACCTCAGAATCAACTGGCAAGAACACAGAGGTTCTACCTCCACTAAACACAGTACTCACAGTAGTGGTGTACAGGCCGACCATATTTTCCAGCTACTTCAGGGGGATCCCACGAAGTCTCAGGATGTCCCACAGGGCAACTCTAATCAAGTGAAATGCTTCATGAAAATCGACAAAGGCTGCAAATAACCTCTGCTTATATTTACGCTTGCACTCCATGAGAATCCTCAGTGCCAGGATACGGTCTCTGGTACACTTCTTAAGCATAAAATCAGACTGCTCCGGTCGCTGACAGGTGAGCATGTGATCGCGGATCCTGTTAAGGATAACTCTAGCAATGACTTTACCCGGCACTGAAAATAGTATTATCCCTCTGTAGTTACTGCAATCCAGGCGATCACCCTTCCCTTTCCAGATAGGCACTACAAGTCCCGCTTTCTAGTCGGTTGGGATGATGCTTGACTCTGAAATGTCAGCAATGATTGCCTGCAATGCTAGAAGGACAGCCTTACCACCAGCTTGGAGAAGTTCATCCCAGATACCACAGATCCTTGTGGCCTTCCCTACCCCCAGCTGATTCATCACCCATGCAAGCTCAGTGAGATTGGCTGGTTCACAGCTGATTGGAGGATCAGCTTTGAGTACCGTGAACCCAGAGATGTCCAACGTCCTAGCTGGAGGGTCAGCTTTAAACAATGCTCAAAGTAGACAGCGATTCGGGTCACAACTGCAGTGTCATTCAATAGGACCTTTCCATCACCCACCCTGGCTGCAAGTCTCCAAGGAACAGATTCAGATGTGTGTAATGCTTCAATTTCTCTGTAAGCAGGATGTGGGTCACTAGACACAATTAGTGTGTCACCTGCTCACAGATTTGTCTAACAAACATCTCCTTATCTACCCTCAGAACCCTCACAGCCGTCCACCTCAGTTCCCAGTACAAACTGGACTTTCCACCAAGTCGTGCACTGTGAAACCTCTCAGTAATATCCAGGGTACCCTGCGAGATGAAAAATCTCCTTCTAGGAACACTGACAACACTAACATACTGTAACCCTCTGCAACCTTCAGGGTCTTATCATGGAAGGTCTCCCACATCACATTAGAGTCAGCAATACCACCCATGTCTGCAAGTTCCTCACACAAACTGCTTGCAAACTCATCAGAAACAGCTTGATCTTGGAATCTGGCCAAGTCCAGCCTCATTTTCCTATTTAATGGTAGCTTACTGGATCTAAGCTGAATCTTCAAAGTAGAAACAACAAGTCTGTGGTCAGAATTCACAAACTGGGCACTTCTGTAGACCATGTAGTCCAGTAGGAGCCTCCAGCGTCTTCCCACAAGGATGTGATTGATCTCCTTCACCGCACCACCAGTATTGGAGCACTAAGTCCAACAATGCGGCTCAGAGAGTGGGAACCAGGATCCAGTGACCTGTAATCTGACGTTTTGCAAAGTGAAGGAACATGGAGCCACTCTCACTCTGGTCTTCAAACACATGGGGACCGACACAGTCCTCATAGCCAGTCTTGTCAGTGCCAGTGGTCGCATTGAAGTCACCTTGTGGGCACCCTTCAATCACCAAGCGAAGTTGTGAATAAAATGTCTCCCTCAAAGAGACATCACTCACCGTGGTTGGAGAACCACAGACAAAACACCCCAGGAGTGCCTTAGCACCTTTCGATTCGTCCAGGGATGTGCCTTTCGACTCGTCCAGGGATGGGACTCCTGAAGGCTTTCCCCCATCCCCTTCATGGCGCATGTAGCCTTCCTGTGGGTGGCTACACCCGCAGAGAGCAGAAGGGTATCATGCCTGTTTATATTAAGTTGTTGTGAGTTGTTTTATAGTGGCTGGAGTGCCAATCTTGCCATCAACCCCCAAAGTTGGAGGACTGCTTGCAGGGTCAGATGCAGTTTAACATCATGCCCAGGACATTCATCCATCCATCTTCCATAATTTCCAGAACATGGTCATGCTGGGGCCTATGTCTAAAAGCATGGGGTAGGGGGAGACCCCAGACAGGATACAAGTCTACTGAGAGGTACACACATATTATGGATAATTTACAGATTCCGTTGACACAAGCACATGTCCCTCAGCTGAAGAAGAAGCCAAATCAAAGAATTTAGAGTGAAATCACACATACATAGCGAGAACGTTGAAGCTCCAAACAAACAAGATTCAAAGCCCCAACTGAAGAGATGTGAGGCAACAAAGCCACCAGCTAAACCACCATTGCCCAGCAGCAGCGAGTTATTCTAAACCACTTACGCTAAAGTTCTTAATTTTTGTGTTTTAAAAGTTAAATGCTCATTAACCTGTATGAATGTTAATTAATTTTTATTTTTATCACACATGTTTTTATGTGTGTGTGTGTTTGCCTGACTGTAGAGGAATGATTCAATATGATTGCACAGTTTTTTTTTTTTGTCTTTTAGACGTATTATCTATCATGCCACCTGCTCAGCGACATTTTCACTTAGTTTCAAAAGTTCAACTTCCCCCAAGCTGGAATTTCTGGATTGCACCACTCACAACGACAGATAAAGGACTATTCCTACAAATAAAATTTGCCAGGTTCTCTCTTTTTGATGTTGAAATGTATGTATGTGTATGAACCTGGGATCTAAGGGGCAATTTTCTCCAAATTTAAAAACCAGGTCTGTAAGCATAGATTTAATCAAAACTTTCTCGACAACTACAACAAAACGGCTTTAGGTTTTGGTACTGTGGAAGGGTAACAATACGATACACTAGACCAGAAGCAGGCTTTTCAGATACTGCAAGTAGGTCACAACAAAAAAAAAAACTTTCATTCCAAACTTAAAATTAAAAAAGTATAGTTTGTATTTATTTATTTGTTTTTTGTTTTTTTGAGGGGGGTGGCATGGTGGTTCACACTGTTGCTGGACACCTCTGGGACCCAGGTTCAAGTCTCCACATGGGTTACATGTGTGTGGAGTTTGTGTGTTTTCCCCATGTCATCATGGGGTTTCCTCTGAGTATTCCAGTTTCCCCCCCCACAGTCCAAAGACATGCTGAGGCTAATTGTGAGTTACTAAATTGTGAATGATGTGTGTATGTGCTCTGTGATGGGCTGCCCCCCATCATGGGTTGTTGCCCACCTCATACCCGTAGCTTCCAGGATAGGCTCCAGACCCCTCGTAACCCAGAAAGATAAATTGGTTGGAAGGTGGATGGATGTTTTTTAGACGACATCTCTATATTGCAGTCATGCCTTATCAAATAACAAATATGGCTAATTTGGGTATCCCAAACTAATGTTTTCTACTTTAAAATATCGTACCTGGCTTGGTTTCTGTGGTAAAGACACTAGGGTAAAACTCTCAAATTCGTCGTCACCTAAATCCCGGTTCCGAACAACACAAATGAATGGATTTTCCTACCTGTAAGTCAACACCCCAATTGCTGCATTCCCGCACCCTGACCACTAGCACGTCTAGTGTTATATTTACTAGTCGGCAAAACGGTGAGATAGACATAAGTCGCCAAAATGTCGATTTAGATGTATCTCGTCAATTCTCTACGTCGTCACTTTTAAGCTGGTCCCGCGAGTGTCAACTTAGACCGGTTTTACTGTATGTAGTACCATATCCTTAATAAGACCCCCTTTGTTTTCCCATAAAGCAGCCTTTGCCTCCTTCCTTGCCCTCAACGTGACAGTAATCTTTGTTATTATCATATAATTCTTCTATTAATGTATATTAAAGCTGTTAAGGTGTACTTAAATGCTGCTTATGAATTTTCTATGAATGCATTATGAAGGCGCGATTAACATAAGTGCTACTAATAGCTTAGGCAGCGTAGGTCAGCAAATGGCGGCCTCTGGACCACATCCAGCCCATCTAGAAAATTTTTTGGCCCCCCTGAATGGGGTTTTCATTTATAGTTTTCATTTAAAAAGCATCTCACTAAAGCTACGCGATGTAGACAACTGTCTGAATAGTCTAACTGTCAGGGTCGGTCCCTGTTGTCTCACTGTGTCCCTGTTGCTGGTCATCCCGTCCTTCTTTTGTTTGCCCCTTGTTCTCTGGCTCTACACGTTGAGCAGCTAGTTATCTGTTTATCCTTCTGTCCTGTGTTCGAATCCCACCACCTCTGTTTTTGTATTTTGCTCCCTAGTGTTTCAGTTGAGTTTCTCTAGTTTTAGTGTCTGATTTTGTAGTTGGTTTTCGTTTTGTTCCTTGTGCCCCTGCTTGTGTCTTTACCTGTTTGTAATTCCCTAGTTTTGGATTCTGTTTCCCTGTTTCCTTGTTTAGTTCTTAGTTTTCCTGTCTGGCTCCTTTTTGAGTTTATCAGTTTCACCTGTTGCCCGTTCTTGTGCCTGCCCTTGTGTGTTTTCCTGATTGCTCGTTGTCCTACACCTTTTCCTATTGGTTAATTGTCTGTTCACTTCTGCTTGTCATTTCCTGTTTCAGTTTTGTATTTAAGTTCCTGTCTGCGTTTTAGTCCCCAGTGGTTCATTGTTAGTTGCTGGTTGTTTTTGATAGTTGGATGTCTGTTAAGTTTTGAATATTCTGTTTGTAGCCTTCCTGTCTTGACCCCATTTGTAAGTTTAGTCTTTGTTAATCCCTTTTTAGTTTTTGACCCCTCGTGGTCTTTTGATTTTGTTGTGCTTCTTTCTGTTTTGTTTAATAAACCCGTTTTTTGTTCCTGGAGTCACCATTGGTCATCCACCCTTATTCTGCACCATGCCATGCTCTCGTGCCCAAGCTGCCCGGATCCCTGACACTAACATAGTGTATATATTTCCCAAGAAATAGGACCTGATATCTTACTAATTAATGTAATTATACTTGCAATTATACTTAATATTATTTAAATAATTCAGATTCAAACAAAACTATTAACTATTACATCTGTATAATTATACTGGCCCCATATTGAGTTGACAAATCATATCATATATCATATCACCAGTGAACCAGTACTGGTTCACTAGAAGCTCAGCCAAGCCACACCTACACCTAGTCGACTCGATATGTCTGCTAAATATGTAAAATGTACTGTAAACATGAGCAAGCTCCCAATAGTGCATGCAGAGGTTTAGGATGTGACAGGTCATGATCCAGCAGTTCAGGAGCTCGATTTCATACAGAAATGCTGCAGGCTCTTTAACCCCAGTGGTGGCTTCCCATGGATATTATAGTTTCACAAAGGGGTAAAAACACGTGAGCAGTGGTGAAGCTATTCAGATGGACAGATTTCCTTTACCTCCACAGCCTTGAGGACACTAAGCCTTATAAACAAAACTTCCCCCACTTCCCTTGTAGGTAAGCAGTGCATTTATTGGTTCTCAGCTGCGCAGGCACAGCACTGCCGTGTTTACCCTGAGATTTGGCCATATATTAAACACTAACAATGAGAAACTCTTGAATGTCTTAGAAAGCCTATTAGCTGCATATTATGGGAAAACCATTCAATATTTTTTTTACTCCAAAGACATAAACCTTTCTTTTGGATCCTTTCCACAGTGTGAATAGTTGCTTTAACAGGCCATTAAAACTTTAAACATGCATGGGTACAACAATAATCTGTCTATTATTTCTTCCCTCTCTCCAAACTACATTATTCAAAAGATTTACATTTTAAAAAGAAATAAATAACTGGCTGTTCTTACCTAGAGACTCCTGCCAAAGTTATTACTCTTGTGGTACATGTACTAATTGACTGCACTACGAGGAAGATCACACGGGCAGATATCTGAACTGTATTTTTCAAACCATAGAACTTGATTTAAATACGAAAGCACTAGGAGGCTGATACTTGTTGTTTTTTTATTGAATCCCTAACAATAGCACATCCTCATGCCCCCAGATTTTAGTGGAATCTTTAGCTTCCATTCTGGTCTTTACCTCTCTTCTATAAAAACATTTTTTTTTTTGCTTTTCTGAAGTAGAAAAGCAATTTCTTGTCTTCATAAAAGATTTACCTTTTTTTTTGTATTTTACCAGATATGCTAGTCTTCGAAAACTCGTATTTCTCCAAGTGTTTGCGTCACTCTTGCATACTTGTCTTTAGCCTGCAAATTGGACCTGCCAGCTACACAGTGTAGTAGCTTCATCTTCAGTTACCTGTTTGAAGTTATGTTTGACCCCATGTGGTCCAGCTAAACCTCAATGAGTAGCAGGTGTCAAAAATAATCAAGTCAAGGCAGCCCTAAGAGGCTAGCTTTACGGAAATGTGATTTACGCCATCCCAGCGCTCTGTGACGAAACATCTGGCACAGGCTGGAAACACTGAATATTCCATTAATACCTTGACCTGTTTAAGAATCACAAACATGCACTCCTTCAGGAAAAGGAAAAATACGGTAATGAAAACATTTAAGTAACGGACTCACAGAGCCTGAACTGTCTAAATTAGCCTCAAGGCTGTCTGGCTTTTGAGATCTCGCTGAAAAACGGAGGAAAGCAAACTTTGTGCTTAAAAAAATTAAATTACTATTAAAAAATATA
>JAODKE010000146.1:383114-404453 GCA_026779605.1 Mormyrus hasselquistii
CCGGGCAACTTAGCTCCTGGGATCATTGGAACACGCAAACCCCTCCACCACGATAAGGTGTCGGCTCCAGGAGAGGCCAAACAAAGCAGTTTACACTGATAAAATACTCTTTATTGATGGAAATAAGAGCTGCTTTGTTGTTCACTCATACTCTTGTTTGTTTTTGGTGGTCTGGAAAGTTCACGATAGAGTGAGAATATGCACTGTGATTATAAGCAGGTTTGTTGTTAAAGACATGGACTTGGAAAATCACATAACTGTCAAAGGAAATTACCTGCTTTCTCTCTTAGAAATAACTGCATAAACAACATTTTGTACATGTAAATTATATTCTCTAGTACTGTAGGTATTCACTGTGAACAAAATATTAAATATGGTCCATAGTGGTGCAAATGGTAGCATAGTGGTGAGGGACGTGTACAGTACCTGTAAGCCAAGGTTGCGGCTTACAGGCTCTACGGTGACACCCTTGAGCTGAAGTGCTCCAATGAAACATTTCTCTGTATAAGAATTGTCAATTGATTTTGTACGTGATTTACTACAAACCACATGCATGGCATTTAAGTACACTGACTCAAATGCAAGTAGATAAAAACTATATAAACTTTTGTAGCCTTGAGAAAAACATTTACTCATCCTCTACAGTGAAACATTTCCTGGTCAGTTAGACAGTTATACAAAATGGGTCGGTATTAGATTCACATGGTCGTTCATAATGACAATCAGCTATTTCAGAGCTAAGCCAGTGAAATGCTGTGAATTCTTTGTACTTTGCATAGCCGTGCCCTCCGGCTTCTGTATTATTTATTTCTAATTCCATTTGTTTCATCATAAAATCTTGGTAAATAACGAGAGACAAATGCAAAACTCTCCAGAAGCGAATGACTCTTCATGACAGTGACGCTGGCGCCTTCACACAATTCCCTGCCCTGAGTCCTGAACTGAGGTGGTTTACGCAGTGAACGGAGGTCGGTGAACAGGGCACTGGAGGGGCTTGGCGGACACTGTAATATTTATGACTGGTGCTTTTGTTGTGCCGATGATAGGCAGGGCATATCCGCTGCTAAGGCCTTGAAGGTATTTGAATGATAAAAAATGCATGAGGCTTCTCCCTGATAGCAACTCAGATCTTCTTTGTTGTGCTCACTAATACTTGGCCCTGGCAGATTTGCAAAGTGAATATCAGCTGGGAAAGTGAAGTTGTTGGATGTCATTACACAGATTATAAGCCTATTTGTACCTGTGTACTGTACTGTATGTACCTGGGCCGGCAGAGGCGTACTGGGGGCTCTGTGTAAAGCAGGAATGAGGAGTTGAGCTAAATACACGAGCACTAAGATGTAGGAACCAGCTATAGAAAATTCAGTAAAGTTATTTACTCTTAGAATTAAAGAATGTGATCAGAATGAAGTACTATGGAGCCATTGGACATTTTAAAGCATACAGTATCTGTAGTGTATACTGTCAGAAGAAAACAGTACCAATTTGTACCTTTGAGGGTACAATCGCACATGAAAAAAACTCATGGTTCCTATTAGACTATCAAGCCATTTTTTAATTTTAGTTAAATATTACAAGGCATGATGTTCATTTTCAAGTCAACGTTTCTTCTTGTATGATTACAGCCACATTCATACCAAAAACACACTTCACATGTAAGGCACTCAACGGAAAAGCCTATGGGAAAAATATCAAACTTTTAAATGGACTTTACATTTTACTACATGAGATTACATATGGCTTTACTAGAAAATACATGTTTATTGCTTATTGTTTCTTAATAAAGTCTTATACTCTTATACTGCTTGTATATAATGAAAGGCATGTACGATCTCTCCGCATTCAGTTGGTTTTATTAGAAATGACAAAAATCATGTTCTCAGAACACAAACCGAATGTATCAACTTAAAAAGGATGTTTCCTTTTCAAAATACTCATTCTAGTTGTGTGGAAACACTGTCCATGATTCAGATGAGTTCAGTCAAAGAATCACGCATAAAAACTAATGCTAACAAAACATTCATGTTCATTGTACATCAACGTGGAACTTATGCCTGTATGTTTGGCAAAACATGAAAGGAATAAGTATTTTACACGAATAAAGAACATATATGACGAATGGCACATGCATTTAATTGTACATGAATGTTTGACGGTAAATTAATTTCATATGTGTTTTACATCGATAAAGGACATAGATGTATAATAACACATTAAGTTTATATGAATTGTATTTTTATTTTGAGTATCATATAAAAAGCATGTATGATTTGGGTAAAATGCCAAAAATTCCCATTTTCCATATGGGATTATTTGTCACTGGGACTGTAGCCCCAAGGGTCTCCCAGTTATACCCTGGTTTTAGGTAAATGTACCTTTTAATGGATATCTACACAGTCAGTCTAAGCAGTGAGCAGTTGGTGGTTTTGAATTATAAGAAAAAGACCCTAGAGTCTTGTACAGGGTTCACATAGATCCCATGGTTTTTACCCAGGAAGGACACCCCACTGTTGGAAGCTGTTAGGAGCACTGGGGGTTTGTCCCATTAAAGCTATTTTTGCTAACTTTTCTGTAAGCAAAAAAGTACTTTTGTTGAAGTAGCTTGGGCTTATTATGCATACAAATGGTATCCTTTTGACCGCTATGTTACTGTACCTGTTTCAGTGCATCAGCTTCAGAAACGTGCTACTGTACTTGTGTGAAGCATGCATATCGCACGGAAACCCTCTGCAATGCACACGCAATGTGTGAAAGGCCGAGAGAAAATACATAAAACCTATTAAGCTGACAACCTTGGAGACCTTTGCTGAAGCAATTGAAGTTTAGCTACCTCACACTTGGGTAGTGCAACAGGACTTTCTCTGGAAGGTGAAACAGCAAGGTTGCATGTTTTCAGCAAACCCAGCCCCTTTGCAGGGACCCTCAACTGAAGTGGCTGCCCCTTTTACGCAACAAAGTTTGTCAAATATTACCTGGGATATATTCAGGCAAAGATAATGTTAATAATGTATGGCATTGGGGGGGGGGGGGGGTCAGCTAGCCAAAACGAGAAAAGTCCTGTATCCCTCCAACAGCTGGGGCAGTGTCAAAATACAAGCCACATCATGTATAATGCATTTACTTTAAAGCATTTAAAGAAGTACATCCAAAACTATACATTTCAAAATAGTAATGATACATTTTGATAGTACATTTCAAACAAATGCCATAAAATCAAAGAATACAGGTGTAAGTACCAGCATTTTATACGCTATATGGACAGAAATATCGGGACACCTGCCCATTACACCTAGAAGAATTTTTATGACATCCCATTGTAAATCCACAGACATCAATATGGATTTGGTCCCCCTTTATGGCTATAACAGCTGCCACTCTTCTGGGAAGGCTTCCCACCACTTTACGGACTGTGTTTAGGGCATTTATGAGGTCAGGCACTGATGTTGGATGTGAAGGTCTGGCTCACAATCTCCATTCGACTTCATCCCAATGGTGTTTTATGGGGTTGAGGTCGGGGCTCTCTGCGGGTCAGTCAAGTTCTTCCACACAGACTCACCCAACCATGTTTTTATGGACCTTGCTGTATGCACTGGGACACAGTCATGTTGGAACAGGACTCTTCCAGAACTTCTACAAACCATTCTTACAAAGTTAGAAGCATAGAATCGTCCAATTGTCCAAAATGTCTTGATGTGCCCCTCCACTGGGACTAAGGGGCCAAGCCTAACCCCTGAAATGCTACCCTATATCATTATCCCTCCTCCACCAAACTTTACAGTTGGCACAATGCAGTCAGGCAAGTAATGTTCTCCTGGCAACCACCAAATCCAGACCCATCTGTCAGATAGAGGAGAATAATTTGACACTCCGCAGAACATGTTTTCACTAATCCACAGATCAGTGGTGGCATGCTTTAGACCACTCCATCCAATGCATGGCATTGCGCTTGGTGATGTGAGGCTAGCATGCAGCTGCTCGGCCATGGAAACCCATTCCATGAAGCTCCCAGGGCAGTTTTTGTGTTGGGGTTAATGCCAGTGGAAGTTTGGAACTTTGCAGTTATTTAGTCAACAGAGCTTTGGAGAGTTTTACACACTATGAGTCTTGGCCTTCGATGACCCCACTCTGTTACTTTACCTGAGTTTGTTATTCTTAAACACTTCCACTTTGCAATGCTACCACTTACAGTTGACCATGGAATATCTGGCAGGGAAGAAAATTCACTTCAACTGACTTTCTCTAAAGGTGGCATTCAATGACAATACCTATTTTGAATTCACTGAGCTCTTCAGAACAACCCATTCTTTCAAAAGTATTTGTAAATCTGACTGCATGGCTAGGTTTTTGATTCCATACACCTGTGGCAATGAGTCTGAATGTACCACCTGAATTCAGTAATTGAAACGTGTGTCCCAATACTTTTGTCCATATAGTGCATATAGTCTGGACCTCGATTCCAAGTCCAGGCCTTGTTTTCAGTTCACCCAGGTAATTAGCTTAAAAATTACTGATTCTGATTGGTCAGAGGCTTCACACCAGACTGGCAGGAAAAAGAAGGCTCAAAAACCAGCAGTGCTTGGACCTTGAGGACCGTGATTTGAATAACCCTGATATAGTGTATCCCAAACTGTCCAAATAAAATTAACATGTAGGTGTGCTCCTTAGGTCAGTTGTTCATAACTGCTTATTCATTGGCATGTCATGGTGAGCCTGCAGTCTGTCCCAGGACGCGAAGGGTGCATCCCAGGCAGGAGGCTAGCCTATAACAGCAGTGGTGGCTCCTGATTGTGTTCAGGGGAGAGCCATGGGAGGGTAATAGGCAGGTCATGGGAGGATAATGGGCAGGTCATGGGTGGGGAATGGACAGGTCATAGATGGGGAATGGGCAAGTCTTGTGCGGGGAATGGGCAAGTCATGGATGGGGAATTGGCAAGTCTTGGGTGGGGAATTGGCAGGTCTTGGGCGGGGAAAGGGCAGGTCATGGATGGGGAATTGGAAGGTATTGGGTGGGGAATTGGTAGGTCTTGGTGGGGAATTGGCAGGTCTTGGGCGGGGAATGGGCAGGTCATGGATGGGGAATTGGAAGGTATTGGGTGGGGAATTGGTAGGTCTTGGGTGGGGAATGGGCAGGTCTTGGGTGGGGAATTGGCAGGTCTTGAGCGGGGAATGGGCAGGTCATGGATGGGGAATTGGCAGGTATTGGGTGGGGAATTGGCAGGTCTTAGGCGGGGAATGGGCAGGTCATGGATGGGGAATTGGCAGGTCTTAGGTGAGGAATTGGTAGGTCTTGGGTGGGGAATGGGAAGGACATGGATGGGGAATTGGCAGGTATTGGGTGGGGAATTGGTAGGTCTTGGGTGGGGAATGGGCAGGTCTTGGGTGGGGAGTGGTGAGTCAACAGTGTAAAGAGCAGGGCATTTGAAGACTTAAACTGAAGGCTGTCACCAACATAAAAAAATGCTTTGCTTAGATCAGACAATTATTATGTTACAGTAAAACCCATACTTTTAACCTTTAGCTAATAACAAATCAGACACTTCTGACCTCTTATTATTGTTTTCTTTTACCAAATTACTCTGCACCCTTTCCTTGATATGCTTACAGCCCAATAAGCAGGGAGAAGCTTCCGTGTTTCTGTGTCTAGGGCACTTATATTCAGGTCATGCTTTTCATTTTCCTTTTTTTTTTTACCATAGAGTCACCATCATTCTGCAAAGCTTTATTCACTCTAAGGTTTAATTGAAAGCAATGTCTTCATTGACCAGTCTTAAGCTACTATAATACCAGAACAATCAATAGATTATTGGGATAGAGCTGGTGGAACACATAACAAAAATGTTACCCATTTATTCAGCTCACATTTTTAGATGCATTTTTATGCCTTTGATGTAAACACAAAGTTAATAAAGCAATATGTTTCCATGAGTCAGGTTTGCCTGAAGAAGCCCGTGTTGCACCTGCTAGCAAACTCTAACTGTTTGTTAGAGTCTGTTTATGGAGACACCCATTCATGCAGTTCTGGGAACCACTAAAATTATATTTACGTTACATGAATGTGTTCCACATTCAATGATAAAAAAGCATTCAGAGCCAATTAAAATGGGGTGGCACTTAGATCCATATGATCATGCAACAAGCAAACTCAAGCACCTAACCAAGGAAGGACTCACACAAAACTCCTCTAGGTCAGTGTTTCCCAACCCGTTCCTCTGGGAAATGTAGACAGTCTGTGTATTTGCTTCCTCAGTTTTGTGGACGCTGCACAAAAATGTGGACTGTCTGGCAGGGAGTTGGGAGGGAGCAAAAACATGTGGACCAACTGGGTGCTTGAGGACCAGGATGGGAAACACTGCTAAAAGTGTAAGGCTACAGTGATGCCAGTTGAGATTCCTTTATGTTGTATCTGTGCTATTTATTTTTGTAGTCTAAAAAGTCATTACAGGTTGAGGTAAGCTGGGGGAAAAAGATCACTTAAACTATTCATATTTTGTCAATACTGATAATTCTAGCTCCTTGTTTGCATTATATTTATTAGTTTATATTAGTGACATGACAATTGATCTTTCAAACTATGCAAGCTCTGGATGTGTGGATCTTTTTTTTTTGCATATTACACCGCTACTTTACCGAAAGCAATGGAGGCCCTGAGGGGACAGCTTTGGAAAATATTATTTATAAACAGTTTTGTCTTCCCTCGGAATTGTTTTGCGTTCCCTCGCACAACTTTTGTCTTCCTACGCAGGTGTTTTCGCTTTCCCTCACCAAACTTCGGTAATAACAAATCCAGGTGAAATAAGCATTAATACTATATCTATGTATTTTAGACCAAGTTCAAAGTGACAATCAATACAGTGATCCGTGAGAGTCAGTGCACTGCATATCTAGGTCACCAGACAAGATTTTGAGGGAACGCAAAAACATTTTTTAAAGTACACAAAACTGTTAAAAAAATATTTTCCAACTCTGTCCCTTTAGGGCAGAGGTACTCAAACTGCCCAACAACAGTTCACCGCTTAAGTTTAGATCTGAGAGGCTGTTATTCCCAATTACACTCCACAGATAACTCCATCATGCCCCCAGTGTGTAATGGAATCACCTAGCAGCACCCGAGTCTGCAGGAGGTATCTTTTCAAGTGGCTGACTCATGGTCTCTTAGAAAGCTAGTTATGCCCATCTGATGTTTTGTGCATTCACACAGTTTTCCTCTATCCAATTTACAGACACATAAAGGTAACTCCCTTGTTTGCCTGAAGAAACGCACAACCCTTTGGTTTGTGAGGATTCAAGGATTTTTATTTGTCACATGCAGGATATACAGTTAGACCATAATCTGCAGTGAAACGAAAGTGCACTACAATGAAAAAGAAGCAGTAATATCAATACGAGAACAAAAAAGAAAGAAAACAGTATAATAAATATGCATGATGAACACACAAATAAAGAACACAAAGTTCTGTTGTGACAGAAAAGAAAAACTTGAGATGTACAATATGGCTTAGATAACGTGCATGGTGCATATGTAAGGAATGAATATTAAATTATAAATGTCATGGGAGCATTTAGTGATCTGGTGGCTTGTGAGTAGGAGCTCCTTCAGAGTCTCTCAGTTACCGTAATCAGATGGTCCCTAATGCTCCAGAGAAGAAGGCTCTTAGATATGACATCTGAGTCTGTATTCTATTCTATTCTATTCTAGAATAATCCCACCTCCAGGATGGTCCCAACTTCAGGGTCATCCCACCTCCAGGATGATCCCACCTCCAGGATGATCCCACCATGGTGTTTCACCATGAGGAACTTCATGGGAAGACTGACTCTATCCTCGAGCAATCTAATTAGGTCCCACAACAGGCTTGGAGGTAAGGTTAACTATATATGGCTGATCTCCCTCACACAAGCTTGTGTTCCATGTTCCCAAAGCCAATAGCCATTGGCAATGTAGTAAAAGCCACCTTCTGGCCCAACAGACCCAACTGTGGTGGGTCCTGGTAACTCTGTCTCACTCTGATATTCACTGGTATCTTTCATGAGGGGTTTTGTTAGATCATAGGTAGGCCCTACCAAACAATTAATCTCCAGGCAGCAAACAAACCCCTCCACCAATTTAAAGTCCCAGTGTTCATAGAAGCATATACTCTCATCGAAAGGACATAAACTAAAGCGATAACTGCAGTAGGGCCTTAAAGATGGAACAAGTTTACAAGTCTAGTTCGTTAATCAACACCTGATTGCCAGTTCCCATATAAAAGGCCAGAGAGTTGTAAAACATGGTATAAAAAAACACAACAAAGTACCATTGGTTAGGTTTCATACCCTGGATCTAAGTGATTTTTATTAGTAACATTATCTATATGGCACCTAGAAATATAGAATTGTACTAGATGAAATTTTCACTAATGGAAATAGCAATATCTTTTTTCATTAGTCAACAGCTGTTCATTGTCATCCCTTGTGTATCATTCTTATGCACTAACTACTATAGGCCCAGGAAGGGCGGTGTCTCCTGGTCATGGCAGTATCCTGGTCACAGTGCCCCTGTTTCCTTGACATCTTTTCCTACCTTGGCCTGATAATACTCAGGAAGTAGCCTGACTCTCAGCTGAGCCATGGGCGGCTGCTGCTTAGCAACAGGACGGGAGTCTACGCTCTGTTCTCTCCTTCTGCTCTCCTCTCATTCTCTCCTTCGTCGTCCATCTGTCTGTCTGTCTGGGACTTGCTCTCCAGATAATGACTGCAAACGAGGAGCAGAAAGGGCAAAGATGGCGGGGCATTGGCATAATGCATGCCACTGGGCTCTCTCACTGGGCATGGGCGTCAGAGAAATACAAGAGACCTCCTGAGGACATGCTGAGGCCCAGACTGGAGTTCGGAGACCAGTGGTATGAAAAGTGAATAAACAAGTACTGCTCTTCCTGGTCAAGCTGTTTATCATCATGGTGTCCGTTGACTTCTTTCTGATGACTTGTTTTATTATTAAGGTTTTTTTTGATTGAGCTCAAGAAGATAATCTTCTTAAGAGGACTACGGGGTCACACTTTTAATGCTAGTAATTGGCACTGGTGAAAATAAGAAGAAAGAAATCAGAAATCCCAGGGAGTGTCTAATTTTAGCATCGCTCTGCAGGTCACTTAATGCCTTTCTGTTTATAGATACCCAGTTATTTAGGCCATGGATTGAATATAACATTGACAGCCTCAGCATTCTTTGTGAGGAATACAGAGTATTGCAACTGTATTTTGACAGTTATCCGCTGCTTCCAGAATAGGAAAATATGACATTAAAACTGTTCGCATCACTAGTCTGTTTTTTGTACATAAAACAAAAGCCATTGCGGTTGCTTATCTTTCATGTTAAATATACCTGGGATAAGTCCAGAATAATCTTTTAAGATTTCTCTGATGTAAAATATTATTTTAAGTATCAGAAATTGTAGAATGTCTGCCCAAGGCAAGTTTAAATGCACTGAAACAGATGAAAAGAATTCAAAGTCATCCTTTGCTTATAAGATTGCCTGCTCTTTTCTATGTACCAGTAAGGTCCTTTGGGGCAGGATTAGATATGGAAATGATGTGTCTATGTGTGTGTATGCAGGTTATTTGTGAAGCATCAAGACGTAACATATTCACTGTCGACAGAAGTGATTCTTACCATCATTTAATTTAGGAGGACTATTTTATAGACCAATTAAAATGAAACCAAAAGTCTTTGAATATCTTGTAAAATACTGACTTAATTTGAACTAATGGGAAGAGTTTAAGTAATTGTGCTTCATTTTGCCAAAATATCTACGGTAAGCTCCTGTGAACCCAGAGTTTTGCTGTTCCTAATGAAGCTCTTTGTGGTGTCTGTTTACGCAGGAAGCGGACAGGTGACTTGCGTTTATGTGGTGAATTACGGTGAGGTGTGGGCTAATACAGAAAAATAACAATAGGCTTAACGGAATCGGGTAACAAATGCTGTGGAAACTGAGGGATAGGGCACAAATTACAGCCTGTTAATGAAACAAACAAAAGCAGCGTGATTGCTGGCTTAGGGTTTATCTTCAATGAATGTGTCTATAAAGATGACAAATTAATACCATACCTTAGCCCACGGCATGGCTTTCTGAAAATTGGAGCTCTGTAGATACTCTGACCTTCCTCAGCTCTCTTCAAGGTTCCTCACAACAGCCGTATGGCGGAAGCCCCAGAGGAAACAATAAACAACATTAGCCTAGCATTTTGAAATCAATGTGAAAGTACTTAAAGTGATATTACCGAAGCATGTCATGCATCAAGTGCACAACTCTATGATTTATAAAAACAAGTATCTAACCTGTAGGTTTCTTCTCGCAAACTGCAAGTTCTCACTTCGTCTTGAGAAAGATCATTGACGTTCCCATAACCCATGCGTCGTTATTACCTCAGTAGCTCCCAGCCTGTGAATTGCTATATTTCTCAGTCTTATCAGACATACTATGTGAGGAGGACTGTGAAATGTAACACGCAGTGTAAGCTTACATGAGTGTTGTGCTGATGCCATAGTATTCTGAGCCTGACCTGCTATAACCAGCATACCTAATGTGTTTCTATTGGCATCACACATCCTTAGAAAGCCTAGTTTGCCCTTAAAACCCCCAGGAAGTGATATTTTAGCAGCTTCGCAGTGCATGTGTCTTTGTTTTTATTACGAGGCGAATGTGGGAACTTATGTTTATTCACAGACTCTTCACAGAATCACAGCAAGATTTTTTGAAAAATGATTTAGCACAGTTTGATTGCGACATTTATCAGGGCTAGTTAATGAACTCGGTAATCAAAATAGACACGATATGAAATGGATACAAGGGATTTTACTACTTACGACTGATATTGATTAGGAAGCTTTAGGTCCTCCTTAGGGAAAACGGCAGTCTGCATGAGGAGGTGACCTTCTCTTTGTCTGCTCCCCCTGTCAGCACACTTTCCTTTAGGTGTCTGTTGTTTCCATCGATGAAATCGCAGTGTCAGTTTCAAAATGTAATGCAGATGAATCCTTCTTATTTTGGAGTGAAGGGTGTATGTGCGGATATGCAATGCATGCCAGCACAGACGTGTGCGTATAGAAACATACACAAGTATACTGAATTGTATAGAGAAAAACAATTATCACAAGGGAAAAAAATCTTAGTCATTGAACTGGTTATTCTCACAACTTGTAAATTTACAGTTATATTCATGCCCATAAAAAGAAACAGGCATGATGTGGAATTGCAGACCTACCCCTTAAAAGCACTATACTGTACAGTATCAGCACCAGGACCCCTGCCATGTAGCTAACATGTCCCATTTTTATTCACCAGGATAACAGTTTAAATGTACTTGCAGATCTGACATATCACAAAAAATTGTTGAAAAGTTGAAACCTCTATTTAACAAAAGAAAAAAATCTCCCAGAAATTCAAAGATGGAGTGTTTCTGTATAAAGGAAGCACTCACAGTGTCACAGAAATGGAAAAACTCATAGGTTAGGTACAGGATTTAATTCTGAAAGTCAAATTATTATCCAAGTTCCACAGCCAGGCATGGTTAGATCAGGTGCATAGTACAGAGTCTGGAGGACAATCCAGATTTGAAAATCAGGAATAAAGCAAAGGTCAAACATCAGAGAAAATGAAAACTGAGAGTAACACTTGAAAATTAGAGATGAGACATTGCTAGCAGGCAGTATTCAGAGGGTTTTAGCAGTCATAACTAACATGGCACAAATTCGTGTAATCAGGGACTAGAACAGCTCATTAACATTCGTGTGAGAGGGATTGTTGAGCATTTCGGGTCAGGAGAAGGATGGCCGCTCTGGGCATGTGAGATGAAATTCTTTCATGTAGGAGGAATCAAGGATGTTCGAATCTGGGACCCATGACTTTTCTTCTGGGTCATTAACTCGTTCAATCCATCAGGTACTGTAGCTAGCTTCATTGTTGCCAGGAATCCATAAGTAAACAATAAATGCATATCTATCATCCGGCATCAGGGATGGAGCCAGAGCAAGCTGGGGTAACCAGGCACTTGAGATAATAAGAGAATGCACAACCTGTTTCAACAAGAAGATGGGGAAGTTTGGCGTAATTTTGTACTGTGGTGGTAGCAGATGATAGGAGACCACTTTAGTTTGCCTCATGATTGAGATAGAGATGATATACCGCAGGCTGAACCTCTTCAATGGAAGAATCAAAGAATATATCACAGAAGTAAAGCACTTTGACTGAGTTAATACTGAGGGCAGTGCTGTGCATTTACATGGTGTTGTGATGATAAATTGCATCCTGGAATCATATATGTTTTACTGGCCCCACATATCTTTGTTGTTGTGCAACCACTGCTGGGATGTCTGACTGTTTATGCTGACCAAAGAATCATGGGATACTGGCATTCTAAAATGCATTGGAATAAGGTTAAGTTAGTGAAATCATTGGTAAGAAGACTCCATGTCACCCAGCCCACAGCAGGAACCTACTCAAAGTGTAAGTGTTCTGGTGGGTTTTCCAATAGGTATGCAAGAATCGTACAATTCTAACACAAACTAATCCTAATCCGAACCCTCCATTCAATGGCAGCATTCCAATGTAAAACCCTGTGAAATAGGGATACCAGTAACAAAATTGATTACAATCAGTGTTGGAAATTAACGGGGGCATGGGGCAAAAATGCCCCAAGAAATCTCAAAATGTCCCTGAAAACGGGAAAAATTTGCCCCAGAATTTCCAAAAAGAAAGAAAAAAAAAACACGCTCATACAAACAGTGCTTTTCACGCCGCGTACATACATGACTTTATGTAACTGTGTAACTACGCACTACTGTATAACGCTGTTACGATACCTGGCAGAGGCCAGTTTTATTTTTAATCAAGGTGTTCATCCAAAAACAAGACAATTTCTGCTAGGGGCATGGCTACAGATTGTCTGCTTACCCATGAATTCACCACCAACCCATCAACAACGTTTAGAGTCCCTTAGGGTTGGACAGTGTATCAGATTTTCAAGGTGCTTCAATATATTTTCAAAACCAGATTTAGGATGACACAGTACTGCTTATATCGATGTGCCTTTTATTGTGTGTTAAAACAAATAGTAATCCTTCCTTGTCTTCTAATTACCATGCATTTAACCTATTTACAACACATGTATACTTCATTTGCAGAGGTTAAAATGAATGGTAATTTCTTGTCAAAACATAATGCACAAACTCGCACTTATTTTTTGTGCATTTGCGTTGCTACGCCAAGAAAGCACTGCACATATCGCCTTATATGCCAAATGTGTATTTGCGGGCCCGTTATGTGTATCCCTGCCTATTAAGAGCTAAATAAAAGCCTAAATAGAACTGTCTTCTGCTTTCTTTCATATACAGTACAGTATTCAATACACATAAGGATGATTTCACGTTTCTCTTTGGAACACCAATAGTTTGCTTTTTATTTACTTGGCACAAGGTGTTGCTTACTGTATGCATGCTAATCTGAGCTCATTTCACATTAAAGACAGAAACCTTGCAAATAAAATTACTATTTAAAAAAAAGTGCAATCAAAATTTTGTAAATGCCACAATTCTTTAGGCAGTGGGGTCCAAAATTTTTCAAAATTTCCTGCACTAATTGCAATAAGTGACCAAGTTCACATGGACTAAGGAAACCATCTAGCAACTGCCAAGGCCGCTTTGATGGGCAGGATTTAATATACTGTGTCAGGCCATAAAGGGCTGTTCTTTAGAAGTGGTAGTGAACATCCAGTACCTGGGGTCCTAAACTAGACATCAAGTGTATCTACTGTATGAGAGAGGAACATGCTGGGAACGAGACAAACATTTTACCAGGAGGGCTTTTAACTGGAGATGGATCAAGAGTGAGGAACTGTTGAATCTGATCCATTATCTCTCACCTACTGTAATGCAAACAATGCATGCAGAATACAATAAGATATCTGGGGTTCCCTGTGGTTTTAGGTTGTCATGGCAATAGGCATTTCTTTCATGGAATTCATGGATTCTCACCTATAGGACAGACTAAATCGGTAGCAGTTGGAAAACACAGACCAACATTTGTGACAATAGTTTAACATTATGACCATACTGAGATATTCCAGGTTGGTGTGGTATGTGGTGACAAGGAAAGGATGTTGAGTTCCCTTGAGCCAATGCCTCGACTCTTCCAGTCAATTTATTTGCCAAGATTTCCAAATTCTCTATACTGTATCAGTTTCTCTGTGCTGCAGGTAACGCTTTAGCGAAAAAAAAGCTTTGGTGGTCACCAAATTACAAACAGGTTCTGTAGGTTCTGAAGGGTCTGTGTCCATAAAAGGAAGTGGGACCTGAGTGCTTCAGAATCAGGGCACTGGTGAACCTTGTCTTCAGCTCATTTAATGCCTACTCACCTGAATGATAATAAAAAGTCAAAAATGCTTAATGCCATGAGCCGTAGCTGGTGCAAGGAAGGGTCAAGACAAAAGCATGGTGAAAAAAGTGAAGGTTGAAACCAGAAAACAGATGGGCAAAGGTACAAAATCAAAAGGCATACACAAGGTCAGAAACAGGAAATAATCAAAAACACGCAGGCATGGTAATCAGAGCTAGGCAGCATCGTAAACAGAAAGGCAAAGCAAGGGTCAAAATACAGAAAGGAAGGACTAGAATTAATACTAAAATTCAGGACAAAAGATTGACAATGTCACAAGAAGTGGCTGGAAACAAAACAATTAAGGTGAAAAAATGGAATAGAAACAGGTGGGTAACAAAATGGGTAACAGATGGGAAATAAGATGTAAACGTAAGGGAAAGGGATTCTGGCAACTAAAATCTGCAATATGCCAGTGTATCCCAAGGAATGCCACTTGATGTTGCTCTAGAGCAGTTTAACTTGATGAGCACCTTTTCAAAAATGTTGTTGGCTGGGACCCATGAGGATTCTTCAGGCCATCCATCTTCCATCGTCACGATTCAGCAGAAATCTTGAAACCCAAGATGGACGCCAGAGGTTGATAAAACGCATACTCCAGGGCACATTTTAACACTACTCTGACTGGCAAAGTCTTGGGATCAGAATATCATCTACATAAACACACTTGTTCACCATATCACAAAAGATGTTATTCATTGTTGTGGAAGACTGCGGGGGCATTAGCAAAATCGAAAGGCATTACGAGGTATTTGTAATGGCTGGTAAGTGTTTTGAAGGTGGTCTTCCTTTTGTATCCCTCTTGAATTTGAACTGGATGCGCAGATCCCACTTGATGAAGAACAGGGCTCCTTGCCAAAACTCAAAGGCAGAGGACATCAGAGGCGAAGGGCATCAGTTCTTTACAGTTATTTCATTCCAACCCCGGTAATCTGTGCAGGGTTTGAGAGATCCATCCTTCTTCCCCACAAAGAAGAAACCTGCTCTGAGCAGAGAGGAAGAAACAAGGATTAGGCTGACAGCAAGAGACTCTTGTATTTCTCCATCACCTGTCTTGCGGATCTCGACAAGGAGAAGAGGCTTCCACGCGGTACTGTGGTGCCAGGCAGCAGATCAATGAGGCAATCAAATGAATAATTTGAGGGGAGAGAGGAAGTCCTCACCTTATCGAAGACCAATACATGGCTGTAATATTCTTCTGGGACCTTGCAGAGGTCTGGACTTAACTCTGGAGAGGGCTTTATGACCAGTGATCCAGGAAGAGATGCAGTGAGGCAATGTTCTGAGCAAAACATGCTCAATTCTGTAATTCAGCCAGCATGCTAATTAATGACTGGATTGTGTCTGCACAGCCAGGGGTGACACAGTACTATCGTTGAGTGTGAGGAAATCAATCAAGTTGAGGCAAATTTCTTCAGTTTGGTTGCTTAAAACCTGTAGAATAACCAGAGAGGTGTTCGGGGAGATCTTAGTGAAAGGGTTATCATCCAAAGCGTTGGTCTTAATGGGACTTCATAGGGCTTGGATTGGGACCCTGAGTCTCTGAGGCAGGGTATGATAACATGATGATCTCCTCAACAATGGAGTCTAGGAGGACTTGAAATGCTATCACTCTCTCTGTTATAAAACTTGTTATAGAAGAGTGCTTTCTTTGTTTAAACAAATTCAGAGATACATGCAATTGCAATTTACAAATACTTATGTCACTCTACTCCAGGAAACTAACCATGCATAAACTGAATTAGGATTAAGATGTGCTGTTTGTAATTTGGAATAGAACTTCTGTAAATGTATCTAAAATTGTCAATATCTGGTGATGTGCAACATAACCACGTGTACTGTACTACAGTATATACCGATGTGAATAACCATCATGCATGACATAATTTAAGTTATGAATTACCTAATGCTGATAGTACGGTATGTAAACATCTAGCTTGTAATGTCATCTTTGATATCAAATTAACAGAAAAATTCTCCTAAATATGGATCTGTTCATTGATTGTTACACAATTGTATGTATTTAAAGTTAAATACTTTTAATTAAAAGTCAACTCTGAAGTTGCCTCAATCATGCATCTGCTGAGCACGCCCCCGACCAGGGAACCACTTGGATGACTCAGGCACTTGGTAAAGAACAAAAATCAATGTTCAGGGAGCTGGAATGGGCTGCCGTTTGTAAAGGTACTAAACATTTTTCTACTTGCCACTTTTTCAACATTTAGTGCAATTTTCTGACATTTAGCTAGAAGTCAATGGGATCATCAGGTTTTTTTTGCTGTGTAGATTATTTTCAAAATTTATCATATGTAAATATAAATGGTATGTCTATATATAAATATTAAATGTAAATGCTAAATATAATTGTTAAATATAAATCTTAAAAGTTAAATGCAAATATAAAAGTTAAATGTAAATATAAATATTAAATATAAATCTTAAAAGTTAAATGTAAAAGTTACATGTAAATGTAAATATAAATGTTAAATGTAGACTTTAAATGTTGAGAACGCATGCAAATTCGCCACACCCATCTGCATAGAAATGTGCGGTAATGACTAAAATGCGCTACTGTAAGTGATTGGAGCATAAGGCTGATGGAGGACAGCCTGGCGAATTCCGCTCACTTAGAGGCCATTGAACGTGTAGCTTTGGCAGGTGTTCGCGTTGCGTTACATGGTATTGCTACACAGCTGGGAGCAGCATCATCTACACGTTCCACTGTGACATCTGGAATGTATGAATGTATTTTGGGGTGAGAGGGGGATCAGTAGTATCGTATAAATTTGCCTTTAATTTTTCCCACCATGCTTTAGTAGGTGACCATGTCATTAGATTAAGTTCTGACTTTAGTCACAGCTAACAGATAGCTAGCAACATCAGTCTAGAGTATTTTTGTGAAATGGAATGAATAGATATCGGTAAACGTATAGATTTTTATTTGTGAGTATGGTAGCTTCTTTGCACATGAAGATTGTTGTATTAATGTTTCCCCTTCATTCTATTATTATTGCGGCTTACTTCAGTTTTCTGTTTGTCAGATGAAAATCACTAAACACATTACATGAAACATCGCACGTTTGCGCATCAGCATTTACGAACATAAGAACGAGCAACGTGTAGCAGCGACCGATAACCGCAATGGATTATGATCCTCATAGTTGCTGTGATTGGACCTGTCGTTTTGCAAGCGATTTCTCTCCATTTCCGAACAAAATGTTCAGCAGCAGCATCATACGAACTGCCGCCATCAACTAAACCATGGTGGTCGTTACCGCCCATTTCTATGCAAATGAGGGTGGCGAATTTGCATATAACAACATAAGAACATAAGAAATATACAAACGAGAGGAGGCCATTCGGCCCATCAAGCTCGCTTGGGGAGAACTTAACTATGTTCTTAACATTTAGAGTCTACATTTAACATTTATATTTAACATTTATATTTACATTTAACACCGTTGACTTCTAGCTAAATGTCAGAAAATTGAACTAAATGAAAATATTTAGTACCTTTACAAATAGGGCCCCATAAGCAGGACCTTAAAATCCCACACCTCACATCCAGTTGGGGTGAAGCTCAACCGAAAGGCTGAAGATGACCGCATGGAGAATAGCAGCACAAAGGGGGGAATGAAAAGTCACAAAAACCACGAAAAGCCACAAGATAGAACATCAAAGACACTCCATGCAACGAGTTACTCCAGACGTCGTCCTGTTCATGTTTTTTAATTTTACATCAAGCTTACAAGATCGAGGGCTTGTTGTGTAGAACAGTATTTCCTTATCCAATATAGTCACTGCCTTCCCATATTCTATCCTGCTCATTGACTTTATTCTGTTGTTTTGTGTTTGTTTTATTTTAAATGTAATGTCAGTCATGTGTTAGTTGTAGTGTTAGAAATAACTGCATGCCTTTTATACATTTTACATCTCTGAGTGACGACTTTACAATAAGTCACTTTACTGGTACCAACCGCATTAAGCTTTTGATGTCCCATGCTTGTCTTAAAGTATGACAGGACTGTCTTAATGTCCATGAGAAGGGTCTCATCACAGAATTGCTGTGTTTCCTGGTGTAAGTTACATTCACGGGAGGAACATTCTAACCCAGGTTAAGTAGTGATAATGTGATTAATGAATTTCATTAAAATTCTGGAATTAAATGTTTCAGTAACTAACCGGGACTTCCATAATATAGTTCGTTGGACAAACAAACCACTCAAGCATAATAATTAATAATAGTAATTAATTGATAATAAAAAAATGCATTTCCCTACATATTGGTGGAGACACAAATTATTTGAGCTAATTTGTCCCACATTCTGTAGCCAGAAGCCCCAGAATGAAGGCGTGATACTCGCCGCGTGCCGCCTTCACTGTGGAGGCACTGTAATCAAAGCTCCAGCATGGTTCTGTATGATTAATATCTGTAGCCAGATCTGTCTTGCAGCTACTGTGTGCATCTTCTGTTGGGGAATGTAGTCCTTTGTCTCTTTTACCTATGTAACTAAGTGCTCCCTTAAGTATAGATGTACGTTAATCTCCGTGTCATGGTGGAAATTGTAATTGGCAGATATTGTTTAGCCAGTGAATAAACTGAGTTCTGGTTACCTTTTGGTTTTCAGAAACTGCAAGTCCAATACATTTCAGGGGGGATAGCGTATCATGAGTCCTAGCTGGGACTAAGTATACACTAGACCACAGCATAAGACCATAACAACTGAATGGTTCTAGTTTTTTGACCGTCGATTGCCTCGAAGAAATCGAAGCTTAGATAGTTACGTTATGCTGTGCAGTGATAAACTCCCATACAGTCATTGAGTTGAGTCAATCAGATAACCTACGGTACCTGAACTGCAGTGATGGCATAAGCTGAGCTGCTGAGATTACTAGACAACAGGTAGAGAAGCAGAGCCTCTGAGATGAATCATGCAGTGTCATTGACTAATCAAGCTTAAACTGTGCTATGCTGTAGCCACATTTCAATCCCTGAACTGAGACCAAACAAGTTACATACTGTGTTTACAGAACTGCTTCATTAGCCAACGCAAATCCCATGTAACACCCTAACCCAGAACCAACGTTGGTCACAATTACTGTAATAAAGCCTAAAAGAAATCTGAGCAATCTGTATTATATAAAGATCATAACTAAAATTCTAAACAATTTCACAATTAAATTGGCAGTTGGGTTTAAGTTGGCGTTGCGTAAAAGGGCAAGTGACTTTACAGGAGCACTTGGAAGGACGTACAGAGATTCAGAGCTTTTAGCTACGAAATTTGGTTCCATAGTTGGGCCAGAGTGGCTTCTTACAGCCCTGTGGTCCATTCCAGGGCATAACCAGTAAGCAGGGTTAGGACAAATGACACCTTGGCACACTAGAGGTAGAAAAAGGGACAGCTGGAGACTGGTGCTCTAAGGTGCAAAATCAAAAGGCATATATGCGATCAAAAATAGGCAATAGTCATAAAAAAAACAGGCACGGCAATCAAGGAAAGGAGCTAAGCAGAATCGTAAGCAGGAAGACAAAGCAGGACTAGAATAAACACCCAAATACAGGTCAAAATACTGTTGACAATTTCACAAGGAAGGTCTAATTATAACCAGGCTTAATAGGGAAATATGAACCAAGACAGCTGAGGGAATAGACACAGCTGGGTAACAAAATGGGAACAGGAAGTGGGGATTCTGGGAACTGGAGTCAAGTCAAGGAACACAAGTCAAGGTCTCAACATAGTCAAGGGCCACCCTCCTTCAGGAGTTTAATGAGTGGTGTGGCTACTGGAATGATATTATACATACTTCTGCATGTTTAGACCACCCCATAACAACTTCTACTTTCGGTTTGTCAATAGGAATCCCCAGAGCACTGATCACATAATCAAAGAAGCAGAAGCAATACATTCACACTTTTGTAGTTTCAGAAGAAGGTTATAAACCTGAAGGTTCCACAATACTAGGTGGTTATTCTTGACTTGATCTCAATAATCAGATGAATATAGCAGGAGATCATTTATGTACAAATTATTACCTCTCCAACCTCCACATCATCTGTCATGACCACGGGAGCACAGACCAGGGAAACAGGTGAAGGAGACCAAAACGGGGGGGAAATAAAGGGTTTTATTGGGAGAGCGAAAGGGCATCAGGATACAAGCACTTCACGACACTACAATGACTAAACGAGGGGAACAAACTCCGACATGGACTTAAATACACAAAACTAATGAGGACAACTGAAAACAACTGATGAACACGGGGGTTGATGAGGGGGTGTGGCACACGAGAGGAGCGGACGATCGGGATATGACATCATCAAGTCACTTGCACTCATCATCAAAGTAATTTTGAGAAAATTGCTAATGCTTTGGCACATTCATACAAATAATTATGCACCATTATTTGCTACATTATCATTAGTTATGACATTGATAATCTAGAAACTTGCAGGTTAGGATCAAGGTATGGCATTTAATTCCAAAAGCCAAATCATTATCAACCAGAGTTAGATCAAAGGGGAACAATTCAAAGTTGGAAATAAAGAATAAGGCAAGCGGTCAACCACCTGAGAAATCTAAAACTGAAGCAAATGCTCAGACTGCAACTGGAAAATGTGAAATGAGACGTCACAACAAGTAGCATTCAGCAGCTTCAGCGGACGTAAGTAGACACATTCAACATGGCACAGGCGCATTTAATCCAGAAAAATCCAAAATGTATTAATTTTAAAAATTCAGACGGATGGGATTTTGGGTAGTTTTCAATGTAATTTATATAAGATTTTCCAATATTCATGATGGAAAACTCTGAGATTACTAAGTTAAAATGATTACATTTCTAAAAGCCAGAGAAAATAAGTCGGCAGGCAGCCTGGGCCCCCGTCAGAAAGTCAAAGCCCACATTAAACGCACATGTGGAAGAGCGCGCAA
>JAODKE010000146.1:430996-444432 GCA_026779605.1 Mormyrus hasselquistii
AATCTACCATTTTCTCTTTGATTATAGCCTCCATAACTTTACCAGTTATACAAGTTAGACTGATTGGCCTATAGTTAAACAAATTACTTCTATCCCCTTTTTTGAAAATGGGCGTTATGCTGGCATGCTTCCAATCAGAAGGTACCACACCTTCAGATAAGGATTTTTGAAACAGTAAAGTTAAGGGTCGGCAAACAGTATCCCTCATTTCTCTTAACACTATACTGTAGGTTAATACTATAGGTGCATAGAATGAAGGCTGCATTGTTCACAAATTCAGTTTAAGGCACTTTAAGGTACCTACTTAATGGTTTTAGATTATCTCTGCTTTGTGCTGGATTAATTAAAGCCCATGTAGCACTTTGGGATAAATGTTTTTTAGATAGATGAAATATATAAAAATGCCAAGGCGTGTCAGACTACCTCAAAAGAGACTCCAGGAGGGGCAGTCGCTAGGAAAAATAGTAGCATACATAAAAATAGTTTATAAATTCCACAATAGATTTTCCAAAAAGTCAAAGTTCCGTCACAGTTTCCCTAATTCGAAGTTTAACTTTGCATTGTGAGTCAGCCTTCCTGCTTCCTATTCTTTCTGAACACCTACTTTCGCTTTTTATTTTTTATTCTTTTGCTTCTTTTACAGCCATAGCCTTAGCGCTCTGTATGGATCAGAAGGAACCCCTCCTCACCGCCCCTTTGTTCTGTGTTTCTTCAAGCAGCCATCCGTCTTTCAAAGGCTTGAAGGCGTCAAAGATCAAAGGGATGGATAATCAGATCAGACAGCTGTTTTCCTCAATGAAAATGGCTGCCATTTCGCTAAGTCCTCGAAAGTGTAGCGAGCAGTGCACCGCTCCGGCTCCAGAACGATGGCACCGCGAATGGGCAGGTGAAAGTATCAACCGTAGAGCACCCAAGGGACTTTTTTGAACAGATCTACATTGTCTGATATATACACCACAAAGGACTCATCCAGATCAGCTGACTCAACACAGCACAGGAACATAGACTCAATCTATCAGATTACCTACGAGTTCAAGCCTCTGTTTGAGTTTAATTTTTTTTAGTTGTATTTAACTTCTTATATTCTGCATTTATCCAATGATTCACAATCCATGCTGAGGAAATAAATTCAGGAGACATAAAAGTATATGTTGATCATCCTTTTCAGACTCTATCTTACATATCAATATGGCAACATGGAGGATCAAATACAGACCTAGAACATAAGAACATAAGAAATTTACAAACAAGAGGAGGCCATTTGGCCCATAATGCTCATTTGGGGAGAATAGCTCAGAGTTGCTAAAATCTTATCTAGCTCTGGATTTTAGCTTGTGCTACACTAGCAGGAAGACTATTCCATACTCAAACTACACGCTGTGTAAAGAGGTACTTCAAAGGTTTTAAAATGTTTTCCTACTAATTTCCAAATTACTGCCATTTCGGCTACTATCTGCTTACCTTGAATAATCTCTTGTCTCTACAACACTGGAGTGACACACCAAAGAAGGTGTTGGGTACATTTCCAATACAATCTACAAAAGATGAATTAGCAAGGAGCATGATTAATGTGCATGTTGTGTCAGGTGGTAATGAAAAGATGGGTGAAATGGTAATAGACTGGAAAGGAAAAGTGTCACTTTTTTAGGTCACTGCTTTCATTCTAGCTAAGCGCTGCACACACCAATCAGACAAGAGGATGTACAGCCTTTCATATTTAATGGCAGGGCTGTCTTCATGTGCCAGCAAATGGTGAGTTATGCTCCTGTGCAATTCCATGTGTCAGTTGTGCAAAAGCAGATGATCATGAGTAGCCTGTCCTTTTTTCATGCTCCAGCACCTTTTTCACTGTCTGTTTGATCGTTCACAATTTGTTTACTTGTTTGGCCTGACCAAACGCATCTCTGCCTTGTCCGGAAATGCAGCGTGCTGCTACTCTGCATGGACATGGCTTTTGTGATTGGTCACCAGAGCATACAGAGGTGTGGTTTAATGGGGTGAACCTAAGAGTCTTGAGCCTTCACCCTCAAGCCCTAGATCATTGACAATTTCCACCCCATTTACGACACCCCTGCGTTCAGAGCTGTGGTATGTCACATACAGTCCCACTCAGGGGATCTTAGAGAATAGGCAATTTTACAGAAGCATGCTCAGGAACTGATTGGTTACAGACTTCATTACATACATGTTTTCTCCATTATCGCTAAACAATAAGGCATGACAGGTCCCACTTTTCCGTATTGTTTTGACAGAGCTGAAAAATGTTGCTAGACACAATTATTGTTTAGGCTTTAATTAATAACTTCATCAAGGAGGGATTTTTTTCTTGCTGATATGTAATATTAACAAAAAATGTATGATATTAAAGAACAGCTTGCTTATTCTACCTTAATAATACCTTAGTCTTGCTTTAAAAGTTTGATAGCCAATAAATCTGAAACATCAAAACTTTTCCTTTGGTTAATTTGTAAAAACAAGGAAAGCTTTACACTGTATCCTCAAGCCACGTGGCCGTGGAAGAGAGAATGATACCAAAGTGTTCAAATTTTGAAAATTGTACATAATATTAGTTATAATATTAAATGCTTATGATACTGTTATTAACACGTGAATATGGAGCCACTTGTACATTTGTGTATTATTACGCGTATCATTACGCATAAAACTTTCACATCACTCTACAGAACAACGTACTCTTAGCTCCACCCTTACACAGGTAATAAACATTCACTGGCCACATCATTAGGGACACCTTGTTATTAATACGTTGGACCCCATTTTGCCTTCAGAACTGCCTGAATTCTTCATGGCATAGATTCAGGAGGGTGCTTGAAACATTCTTCAGAGACTTTGGTCCATGTTGACATGACAGCATCAGGCAGTCGCTGCAGATTTGTCAGCTGCACCTTCAGGATGCGAATCTCCTGTTCCACCACACCCCATAGCAGCTCAAATGGATTGTGATCCGGTGACTGTGGAAGCCATTTGAGCACAGTGAACTCATTGCCATGTTCAAGGAACCAGTCTGAGATGATATGAACTTTGACACGGCCACAGGAAGTAGCCATTCGAAACTGAGTACACTGTAGTCATAACGGGGTAGACATGGTCAGCAACAATACTCAAACAATACTCAAATAATACTCAGGTAGGCTGTGGCATTTGGTCAACAACAATACTCAAACAATATTTAGGTAGGCTATGGCATTTAAACGATGTTCAACTGGAACAAAGCAGGGTCTGGCTGATGGATGATACCATCACCCAATGCTGATGGCTGCCAGACATTGCGATGTTGAGGCAGTACAGTGATTCTCTTCACATTGATAATCCTATTGTCTCTGCTAGGCACATATAAAAATTATTTCTATGTCTACTTGCTTTGCACCTGCCTTGGTAAATTGAGGAGAATCTACAGGTATTTGTATCGCAAAACTGAGGATTACCTATTTACCTACAGAGCGAACTCTCTGCTAAACCTGTCTTAAACAAATAATTCCAAATCATTATATTGTTATTAACACTCTTTTATTGTTTCTCACCCGGCACATTTAACAGAGAATATTTCTTTAAGAAATACATAATAAATGAGTGCTTTCTGTTGCAGTGCCTGTTTAAATCCTAATTCTCAGCATTGCATTTGAGCGGCCAAAGTTTAGTCTACCTGGTTGACTTAAGTGACTCAAAATAAGTACTTTTTCTGATTGGTTGATAATATATAAAAACGACAAGTCTAACGAAATAAAAGAATGAGGTTGTTCCTGATCATACCCTTATTCAGAAAAAACAAAATAGAACACTGTATATACTGAAACTGAGGATTTCCAATTCACTTTCAGAAGAGTTCAATTAATTTTACTGTGCGAAAAAATGCTAAATGAAGTGGTACCTTTTTTAGCGTCCAAGTCTGCCGATGCCGCTACTACATCACTATGACTAGTGAGCATAGCTGTGAGCCACAAATAGCCTACTCCAGTACTTAAACTTGCTATTTTGATTGAGTAACTGCATTCACTTAGGCACTCAAATTGCAAGTTTAAGCACAGGAGTAGGCTAATTGAGGCTCATGGCAAGTTATATGGAGGAAAAGTAAGGAAAGAATGAGTGAGTAGGGGAACATGGACTGTGAATGGGCTCAAATGTGCAAATAAATAGAAATAGTAATGAATTGATACTGTAGCAATAAAGTACTTAATGAATTTATGAATAGTCATTTTTAAAAGTGTAAAATAAACTATATACAACTTTACAGTGCCTTTACAAGACGACCCAGCCTCACTCCCTGATCTTATTGTCCATCATGATGTTTCACTGTAGACATTGTCATTGCTAGTGAGGTGCACAACATCCAATCCCAGGATTAAGGGGCACAGACTGTGCCAAGTAAATATCCCCACACCACTACACCACCACCAGTTTGAATCGTTGATGCAAGGTACTGTGTGATGGATCCATGCTTTCATCTTGTTTACTCCAAATTCTGCACCTACCATCTCAAAATCACAGCAGAGACCGAGACTTGACCAGGCAAAGTTTTTCCAATCTCCCTTTATCCAGTTTTGATGAGTCTATGCCCACTGCAGCCTCAGTTTCCTGCTCTTTGCTGGTAGTCCATCAGATTAAGGTTTGTCGTGTTGTTCGTTCGGAGATGCTCTTCTGCATACCTTGCTTGTGACAAGTGATTATTTTAGTTTATTTGAGTTACTGTTGCCTTTCAATTAGTTTTAACTAGTCTAGCTACTATTCTCAGTCCTCTGCCATCAACAGGGTGGCCTACTGGTTGGAGACGTGCTCTTGTAATCAAAAGATTGCTGGTTTGAATCCCTGACCAGCGGAGTACCACTGAGGTACCCTAAGTAAGGTACTGCCCCCAGCACTGTGTGCTGGGTGCTCAATTAGCTGCCCCCTGCTATGTCATGATGTGACATATGGGTTAAATGCACAGGATGCATTTTGTTGTTGTGCATTATGTGTTATGGTGTGTCAATAATGACAACTAATCATTTCCCGCTTTTCCCCCTTCCCTTCTCCCAAAGAACTGTCGCTCACTGCATGGTTTTTCTTTTTTTCACCCATTATCCGCAAGCCCAAGAGATAGTTGTGTGTGAAAATCCCAGTAGATCAGCAGTTTCTGAAATATTCATACCAGCTCATCTGGCACCAAAAACCATGCGCTCACAGTCATTTAAATCACATTTCTGGTGCTTCATGTGAATTACAACTAAAGCTCCTGACCTGTATTTGCATAATTTTAAACTTTGTGTTGTTGACATATGATTTGCTGATAAGATATTTGCTTTAACAAGCAGCTGGACAGGTGTATGTAATAAAGCGGCCAGTGAGCCTATATCCTCATATAATGCAAATATGAGGTAAACTATACTAAATATTATGCATGTCAATGTGCCAGTCCTAGGTCTTGAAATAGTTTGTACTGATACACAAGATGAGAAAAATACATATTTTTAAATCAATACTTGAAGGATTCTATTAATATATTTTATACTTCATGCTCTGGTCCCTCCAGATAAAATCTAATTCTCTGTATTTCTTCTGCCCTGATACATCTGCCCTGTCTGACTCCATGTATCTGCAGTGAAAAACAGGGACGGCAGTGTGATTTATTCTGTTGTTTAGACATACTATAAATACACAGCTGTTAATGGGATTATGATGAGTGTAAAATGTAGGTTACAGTTTACGGATTCAGAGATGTTTTCCTTAGCTTAGAGAGACTTGGTCCTCTGAAAATTAATTGTTATTCCCTCAAAAACATTAAGCTCGATTCAACGCTGCCTCAGAAATCAATGCCAAGAATTATTACACGCATTCAGACCCTGCCGTCATTTAAGAGCGATGGAATCTGTTTAATCCAAACAAATTCAGCTTCTGTGGTGTACATATAAAAATCTAATAATGAATAAGGAAATAGTTTTTCAAAAAACGGACTGATGTTCTACCCAGAGAAATTAATTCTTTTTAATTTATTGATAACAAGAAAGTAATTTCTGCATTTGCTGAAAAGATATTGCGCACACAGTATACAGATTCAAACCAATTAAAAGCATACTATGAAGCATAGAAACTTCCGGAATGAAAACTAAAACTGAAACATGCCTGCGTGTCTCCCGTGGACAGACAATAAATATAAGCAAAAACTCCACTCATAGAGTAATGAGTGTGATGAATGATTTTGTGCATCATTCAGAACGATGTAGGAATCAGTAACCCATAATCTTGTTCTTTTTTTCTTCTGTAAAAAATATATGCTTTTATTTCCAATTTTTAAGTGTAAGACACTAGGAACAGCTTAAGTGGAGTCCAACAGTAAGGCTGAAGAGGAAATGATTTAAACTTTTGGTCGGTCCGCTTTATCTCGAAGCTTTTGAAAGCTAATTCTCATTCCAGGAAAATATAAAACCTCGTTATCTAACCCTTAGGCTTCAAACAAAGCAGAAGGAGACAGGCTGTTTCATTTGCATAATATTTACCCTAATGGTTTTTCCATTAAGAAGGCACTCTCTGCCGCATAATAAAATGGCTCGAACTGCAAAATAATACACATCTGGAGAGATACAAACACTGTTTCCTGGAGCTTGAACCGAACAAGTAATGCATTAACTTGTGCCTACATACGCTGTCAGATAGTTTTCATAAAAAAAAAAACCTTGATATTCTCTGGATTGTATAAGCTAATGAATACATAAAACCAGGGCTGTGCTGATCATAGCAATGGAGTATGTGTTCCCGGCTTTTTCCAATAAAAGTATTCCATTAAAGCATCACCTTTTACATGTATAGCTCATCTGTTTCATATTGCTGTCCAGGTCACAGAGATGCTCTGCGCACTGCTGACATTGGCCACTAGTGCCTGTACCCCCCTGATCATACCGATCACTGCAGAGGTGGAGATTTCAGGTCCAGAAAGTACAAATCCAGACCAGGATTTCGTTTCAACCAACCAGTTGAGTACTCTGTGACTGTGACTCTTTGTACTCAACTGGTTGGTTGAAACAAAATCCTGGTCTGGATTTGTACTTTCTGGACCTGAAATCTCCACCTCTGGATCACTGTCCCAAACTGCAAGACACTGTCAATCACTCCCCCGTGACCCATACAGCTTCAGAATGTTGTCGCAAAGTGAACACGGCATTTCGACTTGTGCAACGCACACTCAAATACTAGAGCTCATTAATGGTTCATTAGTATTATCATTCTTACAAAAAGGAAATAATTGACACATGTAGCTAAAATTGCCAGCAAATTAACATATTACTGAAAAGTCTTATCTTCTAATTAGAATGGGCTATTTATTAAATCTCCACATTGTTTAAGACTGCTCCTTGGTGTACTTTGGCCATCATGAATTAAGCATTATTATAAGCATTATTATACCCAAGTGGAACATGCTCTTTAAGTAGCACATCTGATTTATAAAACCCAAAACATGCCGTAAAATGTGAATGAATTTTCAGAGGGAAGGGAGGCTGGAAGGAATCTTTGGGAAGAGTGTCAAAAATGATAAGAACCACCATACAATTACAGAAAGTCCAGCGAAGGCCTGGAGGAAAGCGAGGTGCGATGATGATTTCCCAGAGCTTTCTGTGGCCACGGAGAACGTCTGGATGTTAACCTTAGCGTGTCAACAACAAGATATTACTGTGGACCCCATAAGAACTGAAAACAACAACAGCAGCGTCTTTGATTACCGAAGAACCTAGCCGAAATCCCCGATAGTGCCCGTGCCTTGTGTCATCTTTCAGTGCATAAATTCTCCTTTTTCTTTTCCAGCCTTTTCTGTTTGGCTCAGGATGCGTGTGCATATTTGAATGGTTTTGACAAATACGCTGTTATATACATGAAAAGGATGTACATTTTTCAGCTACCTAGGTATGTATGCATCAAGCCAGACACACTAACATGTAGCAAATGATGTGTGTCTGATATTTCGGGATATAATGGATATATTCCTCTTCATGTGGTAGCCAGTCTGTGGGAGGAGCAGAAGCTGTTTCTCGCAACCGCCTTGGGAGGGAATGTCTGGTGAGTGAAACCTGCTGTAACAATACATTTCCCCTATGCCTTCCTCCCCTCTTGCATTGTGCCATGTGCAATGACAATAAAGTCATTCATTCATTCATTCCCCGGGATTATGTTCTGTTTTGTTCCATGTCTGGTGTTCCAGCTCAGAACCTCGAACCCCAGCCATTTCCTTCCCTGCATCACTTTGTTATGTTTGCCACTGTAAGAAGAGAACTTGTTATGCTCTTAATACTAATTTTTTGAATTCATTTATATTTAAACAAAAACTGATATAATTTACGTAATTTTGTAAAGAGCCTGTGAATTTCATTTCGATTCCGAAAGCAAAGCTATCCCAGAGGTTTTTTTTTTCTCATTTCAAAAATCAAATTGTAATATCCAGCATTGAATATTACTGAATAAGTGAGTTCTCAGACAGCTCCACCACGCCCACATGAAGTAACGTAAAAAAATGTCTGCAGGGGGAGGGACTCATTTGAAAATGTGTCCGCTCCATCACACTTTAATAAAATAAAATCTCCCCAAGCATACAGGACAGCTGAAATGTCATTTTCCTGTCTTCATTTTGTCTCACTCCTATATTCCCACCTGACACAACTTTAATGGTTTGTTTTGCTCCAGTTCATTTTCTGCGCACGCTTTCCCCTTTCAAGACAGTTTATTGTGGCTCACCATTTCTGTATCTGCATTTCTGTATTTTTTGCTCCTCCCCGTCCGCTCGTTTTTGGCTGAGGGTAAAAACTTTAGTGAATGATGACGGGACATCAGGAAGGGAAGGCGGAAACTGCTTCCCAATGGGCTTAGACTTCTGTCCCATTAATTAAGCGCCTAGCAGAAGGGGGTTGGATGGAAGGTGAGCGAGGACTCCCGCATTCCCTGGCACAAGGCAGCAGCCGCACCCCCGCCATCCTGCTTCTCGGACCCCTGCTTCGAGCTGAGGCTCTGCGACCGTGATCGCTCAGCTAGGTAACCACGCTCCGGCGAATTCTCCCTGTACTGGGATCAGACCTTTGCCATCTGTCAGTTGCTTGCGCTGGTTCTGATCGCCCTGGTACGGTACAGAGTGGGCGCTAGTGAATGAGATCCGGGGCGAGACGTGGGCGCCGAACTACTCGGCAGCACGTCCTACCAACGCATCAGGGAACTGGGTCAGCCTTTGAAATGCCATAACATTTACTCAGTTCATTCTGCAGTGTCTGCACTGTTTGTCTTTCCGTGTGATTCAATTCATTCATGATCTTAATGCCGTATTTTCTTTCAAAAAAAAACATTGAAAAAAATCCTTATCCCTAACTGTGTACATTTGCATTTTGCACTTATGCACCACTTCATAAACTGCAGATATTTTCCTTCATCTTGCTGTGCTCCTGAATTCCGCTGGGTGATCGCAGCACTGATAAAGCACCTTTTTTTGTTAGCTTACCGATCATGCTATAGTTTTCACATTATGTTCTATATTCTCTCTTCCATTTGGCATCACATTACATCACAGCTATAGCCACAGTAAAAATCTGGATAAAGAGCAAAGAGTTAGAATTTGCAGTATAATTAGGGCTCGTGCAAATGCTGGTGGTGTATGGTTCTGTGCCCCTGATTGGAACGTTATTGGCTTGAATCCTGTGGCTGGCAGGGTGATCATATCATGGTTAGGCCCTAACGCAAGGTCCTTAACTCTGAAAACTGCTACAGGGGCAGTTCTGACCCCAGGCTTTGTTCTAGCTTACATGTGTGTCTTCTTGGCGAGTTGACATGTGGAAAAAAATCTCCTATGTATCTGTACTTGCACAAGTGGCGAAAATAAAGATTCTTTCTTCTAAAGTGTTGTTAAGCATTTCATTACATGCATGTGTAATGCATGGCTGTGAATGTGAGGTAAAGTTTGAATCTGAATGTACCTGAACTTAAAATGTAGAGATTTCTGTCGACTGTAATTCTGTATTTGTACTATTACTGCTGCAGATAATCCTTTTGATGTGTCACAAATTTGGATCAATTAAGCTTAGATCAATTTAGATTTATTGCTGACTTCAGGCACTTCAAGAACACCACCTCTGGCAAAGTCAATACAATACTGTATTTTTAAATAGTTCATCATTATTATTTATTTTATTGTGTTGCTTTTTTGAGTCTATATGCTCATAGTGCTGTCAGAAAAAGGTTCAGCTCTGGTACAGTTTTGTACCCCAAAGCATAGACATCATGGTACAAAATGGTTCAAACATGCAAAGGTGGGACCAACTCCATATTGATGCCTTTGGATTTAGAATGGGACATCATTAAAGTTCCTGTAGGTGTAATGGCCAAGTGTCCAAATATGCAGCTAAATTAGCACTACATTTAATTAAAAAAAAGTTTATATGTGTGTTTTTTAAGAAATAAATTCATGTGTGAATTATTTTTCCCTCTCTCTTATTACATTCATAAATAGAGTAGTTGTGGTTCTGTTTGCCAGCAGTTTTTATCAGTTATTTTGATTTTATCAGAGTAGATTATAATATGAATTTTATATAAATGAACTGTAAATATTCATGGACAAAACGCAGAAGGGAATGACTGCAGGACAGCAGGAACTGGCCTGGGTATGGTGCTGTGCAGCACTTCAAAGAGAGGTGCCCTGCTCTGCTTAGTGAAGGTCACATGAGAATTTTCATCCAGTATCTCCTCCACCAAGAACTCCGTGTTTGTCTGCCTATTGCCTGTTTGCAGCGTATCTCAAAAAGTCTTGCAGATATTCTCCTGAAAGTTCTCGGAGTGCTGTAAGTTCTAAATTTGGGTCTGCTTTCAAAAGAGTTCTGGAATACATATACAGCTCTGGGGAAAAAATTAAGAGACCACAGCACATGTGTTATGGGGCTCGAAAGAGGACAAGGACCCAGAAATGTGGGGAACGCAGCGCTTTAATGATTGAGAGCAGCAATGAATTCTGGAGGCTTCTGTGAGCTCGGCAGCAGGCAGAATGGAACCTGCCAACTTTGGGAGCGATGTTAGTGTCGGGAAGCCATAGAGGCCCGGCTAGCTGGCCGGCCGCAGATGGAACGAGAGGCTGTAGCTGTAGTTGTAATTCGTAAGCAGGGGTCATTACCGGAGAAATCCGTCAGACGTAGAAGCACAGGACAGGTCAACAAGAGGACGGAAGGACTGGAAAAGCCAGGACAGGCAGGTCAGGAATGGGAGCAGGACTGGGAAGGGAAAGGTAAACGGGTAACACGAGGCAAACAGGCAAGGTACAGGAAGCGGGGTTGACAGGACAGAGAATGCTCATTTAAGGCTTCGAAAGATCAGCGCAATACTTCGCAGGGATTGGTTGTCTTAGTTCCAGTTTTAAAGAGACCTAATTACTGTCTTCCGAGGCACAACTGTCTTGCCCCGCCTGTGTGGGCGTGACAACATGAAGTAACGTAATTTCTTAGTTTATGGATTCATGGATGTGTGATAAATAAATAGTGATAAATATGCGTGCAAACTGCAGCCTGGCTCTTCCCTGCTTTTCACTGATGAAGGGCTTCTTCCTTGCTTTATGGGACTTCAGTCCTACTTCTTGAAGCCTGATACGATCTGCCTTAACAGTGAACTGCACTGAATGTTTCCCATTCTTTTATTCTTTTTGAAGGTTCCTTGGTCTCATTGTGCAATTCAGAAAACGTATCGGGTAAAGTAACGGTCATCTCTGCCATTAAAAAGTCACTTCCGCCCTTTACCTGTCTGGTTTCTGCTTGTTTCCAGTGTCTCCTACTTCACCTTCTTCTTGTGTCCTGCTGTTTCAGAAACCTGGAAGGATCCTGCTGCTCAGTGTCGCCTCCTGCCAGCAGAACCACGATTAAACAAGGATTTTAAAATGCAGATTTATTTAAAAATATACAGTAGAGTGGTTTCTTAATTTTTTCCAGGAATGTATTTTGTGCAGAACGATGCATGCATTCAAATACTGCCGATATGAGGTTTTTTCTTTGTAGTTTATAAACCAGGGATAACGAGTGCATCAATATGGTGGTGTATAAGCAAAAGGTAACTTGACAGACCACAAGTATTAAGACAAAAAGAGACAGAGTTACCTGAAATCTGACAGGTTATCTTATCCAGAGTACTGAAGAGCTCTTCCAAAGACAAGCAAGTTTTCCTATGCAGTGTTCTACACACAAAAATGTCCTCTCTAACTTCCAAAGTGCAGAACATGGCGAATGCATTCAGGCATTGCGTATTCTACGCATACTTTTAATTGGAAATGTCCTGGTAGAAATTAAAGGGTTCTCTGTGCAATAATTAGTCACTTACACCATGTACAATATAAACGGTCACTTATTACATAATGTACCATGCAAAGCATACTTTCCTGTCATGCTGATGCAACCCATAATATACAGTACAGTATTTCTGTCTTTTTTTTCTTTAAATGGGGTAACCTGTGGAGCACAGAGGGGAGATCTATCTATTTTTAATTCTGTTTCTGTATTTATACTAGAGGTGAGGGTAGACAGTCAGAGGTAAGGTGGAACCCAAGTCGGATTAGTAAAATAGATGCGAGCTGTGAGAGGCTGCTTCCCCATAACAGCTACTCCAGTGATGCATCTAGTTAAAGGCGGCGTTCGTATGAGCTGACCAGCTGTGTTTGGCCACATCCTAACCGATGAATTCATGATCCATAAGCAGGTCACACTCGTCCGACACCTCAGCAACCTCCAAAGTCCGAGTCCGAGTATCTAGCCAGTGTATTCTGATGCTTATATTACACCATCTGGTTAGCAGTCTGATCTTTTTAATGACCTTTTTTAATAATTATGTATCCACCGTCTTTCCCTCCGTCGCATGGCACACTGTGTGGTTTCCTGAAACAAACAAGTTACTGACAGGCAGAGGCAGCCCCACCGCCGCCGATAAGACTGAGTTTGGTGAGATCAAGGAAGCACAACACACCTGTCCATCTGGAACTGTCCCCAGCAACGTGCCGTCATAAAGACCGAGGCAGTAAGATGGGAGGGGCTGGCGATTGGCAGTGGGGAGGGGGGAGCCCACGGAGCCGCGTGGAACTCGTGTTACTGTGACGAGAAAAGTGTGAAGATAATTTCCTATAGCGCTACTATAGAGGTGTCGACCTGCTGTAGTGGGAAGCTGCTACTGTATACTTAAACTGCCTGATTATTTATATGTTCTTCTATGAAGGAAGTGGAAAATCATTTTCCTCAGGTGATGCTTTGGGCTGTTTTGTCACAGTTTGGTAGCTAATATTATATGAGGTTTCTAATGTAGGGACACTCCACCCCCACCCTGGAAATAAACTATAAGAAATGAAATGGTAAGGTTTCTTACAAGACTGATTACATTAATGTACCATTTCAATTCAAAGTAAACATTTGCTTGACAGATCCATTAAAAGCAAGAAAATAAAATGATAACAT
>JAODKE010000146.1:467567-497124 GCA_026779605.1 Mormyrus hasselquistii
ATGAAACCAAGAATAACAAAAATATGTATTAATAATTAAAATAATAAAAGAATGATAATAATAAAAGAAACCTTGGATAAACAGAACAGTCTGCCTTTGATTTGTTCTGAGTACAGTTTACAGATCCTTTAAATGAATACACAAGTTTGCAATATTTTCATAACCATACCAATGTAAACCATTTTAAACAGTTAAGAGTAGCTACAAATGATCAATAGCAAGTTTATTATCTTTCTCTTAAACAAATATAGTGTGTCTGTATAAACTCATATAAAATGTCTGCCAGACTGTGAATTGATGCCTGTGTGAACATATCTGGGCATGGTGGTATGTTTGAGAGCTGGAATGTGCATATACAGTATGAACCAAGTGGATAGAAGGGGTGTCATGCCATGCGAAGCGTGTGGTCATGAGACTGTGTGGAGGCATGAGAGCAACCTGGGAACAATGACGGAATTAACTAGAACTCACAGGCTGAATGATCAAACAGCGAATCTCAGAAACGCCATCCTACAAGTTTACAGTCTTTTATTAAAATATTCAACAACTATGTGTCAAGCACTATAAAATGAAAGTTACTTGTAATACAGTCTGAGGTGAAAATAAACACAAATTTTCATCAAAACACCACCTACGGAATTAATGAACACTTCTTTCGTTCTGAGATTTATTGCTCACAACATTAAATATATGCAATTAGCTATTCTCCCTTCATTTTCACATATAAAATTTTATGCAGACATTAAAGGGATGTCATACCCCTCAGATTTGGAGATCTGAAAGTAAGCGTAACATGTCCTCTTAGTGCCACATTAGTTTGCGAACCGCTGTAAGATCCGCGCTGCCACAATCAGTTTCTGAGCATCTGGCGTATTTAACAGAGTGGGCCAGGGCTGCTATCACTGCTTGCTGAGTTTCACTAGGGCTTCATTCCTCACGTTTCCTTAAAAAAGAAAGGAGGACCCCCACAATTATTCACCGAGGGACTATATTTCTGAGAGGGTCAATAACAAAGGACTTATCGTAGAACAATACCTCACAGCAGAACGCGTTGAAAATATCAATACATGGTTGATGGTTCAACAAACAAAAACACCGTTTCCAATCGATAAAGGGTGTAGGAAAGGCTTTTAAAGCCGTCCCCTGGAGAAGCAGGCTAAGTGGTGATGAATGATCAAGATTTACATGGCTAATGTTGATACAGACCCATTGCTGGGAAGGAGATCGGGAGGACAGCGGAAACTGAAAATGAAAGCGAAAGCTTTTTTTTTAAAGCACGTGAAAGAATGTGGTAAATGTTAACATTTTTAACAAAGCGATGAATAATGAGAGTTTGTACTGCTGAATTATGAGTAATATGCGAGTGGGAAATGTATTTTAAGATCTGTTGCTTTGAAGGCAGTAATGTTCCTTTGCTTTTTGTGCATGGCATGAGGGGCGTGAGCATTCAGCAGGTACAACAGTGTCCAGAGTTCCAGGGTTGTGGGTTCATTCCAAGCCCCAGTTCCCTTTGTTTACACAAGTCTCATCCTGCAGTTCAAAAACATGCCTTTCGGGTGTCTCTAAATTGCTTATAATGCTGGACTGTGTGTAAGTGTCCTCCGACGGATTGGTGTCCCTGGTGTACCCTGCCTCATGCCTCAGGCTTCCCGTGATCAGACCCCCTAAAATAGATGAGCGCACGCTGCATATGAAACATGGAGATATTATGGAGGTCGACAACTGTTGAAATGTGGAAAACGTTGGGACACCTCACAGGAAATGGTCCTCGCTCTTGCCAGGTCATCTGGGCATGCGGTCACATGAATGCACTTGGTTGGCGATTATATTCTGCAGCACTTATCCCATTAGAACTAGTACTTGTAAAGAACTGAGCGAGGCTCAGGCAGAGAGTGGCGGTGTGGAGGATTAGGCCAAACCAAGCAAAGCATATCATGAGACTTGATCACCAAGATGGCAGCTTCAAATGCATGCTGACTGTCATCTGAACACAAGGTATTCATCTTGCATCTATGGTTGACATTCTACCCTCTTGGCATGTCTATAGCTTAATACCCCTCTATATTCTTCACCTTATTTCAGGTCAATCATCAAGGCAAATGCAAGAATAAACTCATACATAAAACACATTATGACCTCTGTACAAAACCAGAGGTGGTTCAGGCATCTGACATGTTTTAGTCCCTCAGAAGTGACTAATATTAATTGAATTCAGTGTCACGTACATCTACACGCATACATGCACTTTTGTGAAATGAGCATCAGCAATTGTGGTTTTCAACAGCATGTTAGAGTCGCTCTTTAAAAAACAATCGTTCACAAAAATACCAAAAATGACATCAGAAAATAGCATTGTTTGTAGGCATATAAAAAGGTATATAAAGTAAAGCAAAGAAAAATCATCACAAACGCACACACACACACACACACACACACACACACACACACACATATATATATATATATATATATACACACATTTTGCACATTATCATTGCAGTCCAGAAATGTGAAAATGTTTTTTTACCTTTTCGAGTTGTGCATTTTGTTTGGACTTATACAAGAACTCGCCGACGGCCACAAACACAGAGAGGACGAGGCCGGCGGCCAGCACGATGAAGATGCCCCCGATGTTCTGCACCCCCAGGGCGCTCGCCTCCTTGCTCTCCTCCTCTGGGCAGCCATTGCCTCGCCACCACTTCTCCTTCATCATGTGCAGCTTCCCCTCCTCCTGCAGCTGCAGGATGGCGATGGTGATCTTGTCCCGGTACGGAGAGCCTGGGAGTTGGATGAGGACGACGGTTAGCCCACTGGCAGACGGAGGACCCTGGCATTGCCCGCGTCTGTAAATTCACTACTGCGGTGGCTCAGCAACTAGATGGTTGTGGAATGAGATCCCAAGATGGGGTATTATACTTCTCAGAATTATGCTCTGATATATATTCTGTAAAATATCCATTTGCGTCAAAACATATATGGTGACAAGTAGACTATGCAAGCAATTTGGCTGCAATATCAAGCTGTCGTTGGCACAATGTGAAGTCCTTGCCTGGAATCAAAACTTCTCCAGCGGAATCTATGGGTAAAATTATCTGCATTCGCGTGCAAAGTTAATAAACATTACAAAACAGCAGTATACTGATCTTCTGCACTCAGTAACAGCAGAATCTGTGGTGCTTGGCTATGAAGCCCTTCCATTTTTTTCAGTCTGAGCTGCTAACCACGAGTTAATGCACCCTACGTGGAGAACCTTCTGCCCCGAGGCGCCTTAACTGTGACTATTTTAGCAGAACTGCTAATGTTGATATCACACCTTGCTGCGAATTTGGGGTCCTGGCAATATCTTTCAGCCATTAGAGCATCTCACTAATTAAAAACAGTTATGCAGCAATGTTTCCTGTTGCTGTCGCTGTCTTAGAAGATAAATTACTTCCCAGTTCGAGTGCTTTGAAGAGGTTCCTACGTTTACCTCATTCTGGGACGCTATAGGTATCAGGAGATTTCAAGTGCTCCCAGCGATGCAGACCCCCAGTGGGCCCTTCTGAAGCCTCCTACACACATGCAGGAGAACATAATTTACATTCTCAACAAACCAAAAAGGCATCTCACAGAGAGTCAGCTGACTGGGGTAACTTCTGTTGGTTCCCCCTCCCCCCCCCCCATTCTTGGAAAACTGGGTTCTGTCCATAATTACTCTCAGTAAGTTCCTTTTTTATCAGGAAAATGGCCCCTTTGTTTGTTGATTATCCTATTTGTGCTGTTTTGGTTCTGCTCCTACTCAGTTTCCATAAAGGGAACCATGTACACAATAAAGAAACAATTCTTTACCTAATCCCCACGCTGGATGTTTGTCTGCTCTGTGCCCACCGCAGCGACATTCGGAATGCACCTGATGCCTGTTTTAAGTAAACCAGATGTCGTGCACTAACCCGATGAGTTGCCGGGGTTTAAAAGGTAGGTTACACTGCTGTCTTGTCAGCATTAAAGGACGAGGAACTCGCAGGCCTCCATGCCCTTGACAATGGAAGAACCTTCAAGTTCAGTGTCCTGGGTTTCCCACAAGGGCAAAACCTGCTTTGAGCGTGGGAAGCCTGGGTCAAACTCTAAGCTTTATCCGTAACCCCCACCTCCGCACGGAGCACAGCACACCCACAGCGCAGTGCCCGCTTCACTTAAAAGCCAAATTTATCCCTTCCGAACAAAAAAAGACCATATTTACACTGATATAGTGCAGAAGGGCAGAGTAAGCCTGAGAAGTCTTCAAGGAGACAAACGATGGTGATAAGTGAGCAAAGAATTATGCAGGAAACAAAACATGAGTGTCGCCTGACAGCAGTTTGATTAAAGTAAATCTAACCTGAAGCTAAGTACAACTGACAGTATGCTCTGTAAAAAAAAATAATAATAATAAAATAAAATGGAAAAAAAAAAAAACTTGCCTATTTTCTCTAATGCAAACTGACTTCTTCCTTGATTCAGCCATATGAAAAATGAAGTCTTTTTTTTGTTCCCCACCGTGCATTCACTCGTGAAAATGAATGTGCCCACCGGGCCCTTAGTGACTAATACGTTAAATCCTGATTGAGGAAAATGCTGTCTAGTAAATGTTGCTGCAAAGGAGCATAGCTACAGTATGCTAAAAGGGAACTGATGATGTCCCCAATGCATTCTTTGTAAACACAAAAATTCAAATGAGCTGCTGTAAGACCAAAATCGTATTTATAGCACCGAGATTTTGTCCTTTAACATCATTGCAGATTTGTTTTTTGTTTTTTTTTTGCACTCTGTGTTTCTTAATGACAAACAGAACCTTATACATTTTTAATCTGGAAGCTTGAAAACAAATTAGCAGCATTAGCACGGTTTAAGTGATTGCGTTAACAAGCCAGGAGATTCATGGGTGCAGGGTGGACCACACAGACACTGTGCACATGTACGGCGTGCTGCGAGGCTGCGCCGTACGAGGATGGCCAGATTCGCTCCGTGGTGCTCCGTCTTTCTGTGTGCTTCCTGCCAATTTGCGATTCGAAGATTGCTGGTTCTAACCCCAGGACCTGAGGTACATAACCTAAGAAGTATATCCTGGGACACCTAATGCCAAGCTAATACCCAGCTCTGGTAGCTGGAGATAAGGAGCAAATTATAAGCTTTGTAAGGGACTCCGTAACGTGCACTGCCATGCAAGATACATAAAAAATTAAAACATTCTACAAATCGCTCACACCACAGATTATGTTGCGCACGTACATTTTCTTTTGTCTTTCTTTTGCCACCCGTCCCTGATTTCTGCAGGTCTATTTTCGTATGTCTGCGATTATATAACTCACACTGCAGAGGGACGTGTCTTTTCTTGGTGACAGTACGGGGGTGTCCCCAATGTGGGAGTCACAGTTTGTGTTTTTTTTTTTCCCCTGGATATTTACTTCACATTGGCTCTGCCTGCACGCAGCCGGTCACGGTGATGCTGTGCGGTAAAATACTCCACAGACACCGTGCAGGATGGCGATTGCTGTCCAACCGGTTACCTCAGCGAACGATGCCGTTTAGATTTGAACAGCGATTTGTGCTTCCCGAGTCACTCTTTGGAGATGAGGTGCAGCAGAATGAGTGAAATGTTCATAATTAAAACCCTGTACAGTGACAAAAAGAAATTCAACGGAAAATATATGGTACTGTTAAAAAAAACGGTGAGAATTTGTTATCGAACTGCGTCGTTCTTGACAGCTCGTAAATTTCACACTGGGGAACAACAAGACAAAATGCTGCTTTACAGTAGCTAAACACACACACACAAAGACAGACATGTATCTTTGTGGGGACTATCCATTCATTTCCATGGGCAAAACTCTATTCCAACAATGACAACCTTAACCCCTACCCAGTCCTAACCTTAACCATAAGTGACCAATCAAAATACAAGACTTTTGGCATTTTATTTCTTTGATTGCATTCACAGATGTTTATAAAAATTGAATTTCCCCTTGTGTCGATTGAAAAAATGGTCTCAACAACATCAAAATAACTGGGTTCTATCACATTGTGGGGACATTGGACCACACACACACACAAACCTGCGTACTCTCAGGCTTTAAAACGCATAAGTGCTCATGGAAATGCAGAATGTGGAACTGAGATAATGATCCGTGGCATAAACAACGGCGGGAAATGCCTCGGCCAGCATCGTCCGTAGGATTAATGCCCTGCTTGTAAGAAGGCAACAGTGTGTGAAGTCCATTTGGGGTGGCTGTCGGCAGAGTCGTTAATCACCTCGCCCCACCGTTCAGAGAGGCGTCATGACAACATCCTGCTAATCAGCGCAAGACGGTAACGATTGTTACTCAAAGTTCTGACCAAGGCCCGGGTTGAAGTATAGACAAAAAGGGTCTGAGTATAGACAAAAAAAATCGTCACTCATTAAACTTAAGGGATGAGTTAATTAAAGCATGTTCTGGTCCATAGCAGGTCTTTGAAATGACTGTCAAAAATATCCTCACTGAGCAGTTCAAACTTTGGTCAGGGGTGTAAGAAAGATGTTTTGAAAAATATGCCTCAAAATCATCAAGCGAACATTTAGACCTGTGTAATTTACAAATCCTGCCAATTTTTACAGGAGATTACAGTGATGTGTTTCAGATCACATTTGTAACCGTCCTCCAAACAAATGAAAAACCATTCCTTTTTTTTCCGTGCGTGACCACTGCATAAAACGAACCACTGCATCCTATATTTCATCCATCTCATTGTTAATGTGTCCCTCAGTTTTCTTTCGCATAAACTTTATATGGAATTTGTCTCCGCATAAACTTTTTTGCTATTTGTTCTCACAGATCTGTAAGCATATCATACCAAGTGAACAACAGATACACATCAATTGGTTTGTGTCCATGCATTTCACATTCCCACAAGATGCGAGCAGCAAAACAGAAAGAAACCTGCCCGACTGCATTCTGCTGAGACATGCCAGAGAAACATCCGGAAGCTGTCTGTGCTGAAAGCCGCATTAGTGGAGACCACCAAGGCTGCAGAATACACATCTGTGAGACGGAAAATCACATGCTTTGTCGCAGACCAAAGTTGAAAAAAATTCACCTTCCTTTTTCTGGAATGAAATGGAAGTGATATCTCTCTCTGTTTTGCTTTATTAGTTACTAGTTCAATCGTTCACATGCCATTTGCCTGATAATTTCTCATTCTCCTTCTGGGCTGAAATATTTATAGCAGGGGTCGCCAACCTATTTGAAACTGAGAGATACTTTGCGGGTGCTGAGCCTACAAAGGGCTGCCAGTGTGATACACTCTTCTTAAATAACAAATTTGCTCAGTTTACCTTTAGTTATATATTATTACAGTATTAATGATTAATGATACTGATCTATGTGAAGACGCGTTTATGATTTTATCAATAAAATTACAAAATAAAATTTTAGACGCTGGTGATTTGTGCTATTTTTAGAACAGGTCCGCTCATGTGGTCCTTTGGTGCATCCTGCGAGCACCATGTTGGTGACCCAGCCCTGATTTATAGCATGTAAGTGTGAATGAGAAAATGCATCCTGGGTATATGCGGATTGGCCTTTGTGAACAGGAGCTGTTGACTCCCCTGGTCTGCACTTCTTTTAGGTTATAAAACAGACTGGTAAGTGCAAAGAAAGGGCAGCTCGTGCTAAACCTACCCATGGGCGTGCCAACCCCGTAGGCCTTGGAGTCGATGAGACCGCCGATCTGCGTCAGGTTGCAGTTGCGCTGCGTGACAAACTCGATGGTGGTGGACTCCATGAGGAAGGCGTAGTCGGACGTGAGCACCCGCTGGATGCCCTCCTCGACGTTCTTCACCATCACTGAGTGCCTGCGACTGCTCATGAACTCCCACATTTTGTCGTAGGTTGAGATCTTGGTTTTCTGGAGAGAGAGAATGGGCAGGGCAGCAGTCAGGAATGACTGTATAAGGAATTCCTGTTAAATGACCAAGCACCTCCACTGACAAGACAGCGCTGTTATAACAGGTGCAAAAATATCCTTAAAATGACTGCAATTTCACAGACCATCAAAACCTCACAATGTCTAAATATAAAACAGCTCCTGTATTTCTTGTAATGTTCCAGCCTGATTCAGTCCCTCCATTTACAGGACTGATGCACATTTCAAATCACTCAAATTATTTTTGTATCTTCTGATCCAAACTTCTGTGGAATTAACAGCTGCCACGTGTAATAATAAATGCAGAATATATTAGTTTTATAAGGACCTTATTTTGAACCCGGCAAATATAGAAATACTGAAATTCAGCCTATAAAGTGAGAATAAGGACCATGAAATAGATAAAAAGCCCCCTGACTTGGAAAAAAATGATAGGCTGTCAAGACAAGCCGAAGGTAATTTACAATTATTTAAGTGTTTTTTATTATTATTATTATTTTATTTTTAGAAATGAGTCATTTTTCTGACATCAAAGCACAGACACCCCCTTCCCGGTCATTACATGCCCCCCACTCTTCGCTTTCTTCATGGTAGCACTGCTGATCAGACTGCCACGTGATAATGACTCAAAATGGCCCCTGAAAAGGTTTGTCTGTGGCGTACGAGCCAAGCAACACATTCTTCGCAAACAAACGCATCTCATAATAAGCTACAAAAAGGCTCTTTTAAGAATCGTGAGATAGATGGTATAATAACTCATAAACAACTGGCGTCAGAAACTCCTTGAGACAGAGACGAACGTGATACAGATTCAAAGAATACTCATAATGACGCGTAGTAGAAAGCTGAATTGTCTTAGCTTAAGTCCCGCAGATCTTCTTAACTCCCTGCATGTAGCACCGTTAGATTACCTGCATTATTTGATTTTTTGGTAAGCAGTTACTTTTTCCCCGAAGTTCCACAGCATACAGTTTTCCAATTTTACAATGTGTTTTTTTTTTATTTTTTGGATGACCATTCACCGAAGCTGATGCCTTGTCAAGGTAAGCCTTTCCTAGCCAGTTGATTTTCCCTTTTCGTGCTTTTGGTCACACTGTCGAAGCCATAACTTGCTAGCACTTCCTTCTCTATCTCTACCATTTGGCATTTACCTGCAGGGAGAACAAACGTTATAGTATTATTGTACTGCAAAAGCAGCAGAATTTGTATGTTCTATAATTGTGTGAGTATTAAATTCTCTGAAAGGAACATTTTCTGCACAAAATGAAGTTACATCTTCGAGGACCCATCTGCCATCATCGCGTGTAATGACTTTTTGTGGCCAATCAATATTTTAGATCAACTGGGTGATTTGTGAACTGCCTATCAGAATCTTTTCAAGTCACCCTTGAGAAATCAGCTGATTTAGCTTGCCGGGTGGCCTGCTGATAATGCAGAATTGTTCTATTTGGATACACGTGAGGATAGATAACCACTTCAACTCAAAGAAGCAACCAGGGGAAGGCTCACCTTTGGAGTTTTAATAGAAGGGCTTCATCAATACATAATATTACACAATATCACTATTATTTAAGATCGCTTCCAGCGGCACAACCCCCAGATTTATGCTAAGTTGTACATAGATATTTATTTTAAAACTAAAAGATTTTCCTACAGCAAGCATTCAAATGAGCCTCAGATTTTCCTTTTAGAGTGTCCATAAACCCAATATTTAAGTTCCAAAACTTCTGTAGTAACTAAATTATTGTCATTTACTGTGACAGCAAGTCTAGATGCATAACATTCAGATTCTGCAGTACTGCTGTTTCCTGTTTTAAATTTGTTACTAATTATGAATGGTATGACCAAATAAAAACAAAGCAATACTTTGCCATACACCTAACTCGCATTGAATGAAATTTGAAACAGTTCTATTTGGTGAAAATTCCACTCAAAAATAAAACAAAATACAAACATCAAATATCATGCATTGCTTCTTAAAAATGCTATTGCCATGTGAGTAGCGAACAAGACGGACAAGGTAATTAAAAGTGTAAATGGGAATTTTGCATCTGATCAGGATAAGTTATAATTTTGGATAACCAATGCACATATAAAACAAAGACTGGTGTAATATCATAATTATATATGAATATATTATAACAATTAAATCATGACAGAAAACATGAATAATACATGATAATACACCATGTATGACAAATAAGATTGGTTTGATATCGTCTGTTTGATCCTGTACTTGTGGATATCTATGGGGATTCCACTTCACATCTACCATCCATCTTCCAATCACAGTGACTGCAAAGGGTCATGTGGGGGTCCCAGAGGATCACAGGAAGCAGAGGCAACAAGGTGGGACTACAAGAGCCCTAAGTGCATGTCTTTGGACTGTAGGAGTGTGGGAGAATATGCAGACTCCAGCAGAGCTGTGGCTGCGTTTACATCCCAAACACGTGCAATATAAAGCAATAGGAAGCCCCCTGACTCACCATTCCGTCCGACAGTGAAAAGTTTCAATAAATGCTAACCTGAAATCCCTCCAGCTAATGAAATACTGTATGCTACAGATGTGCATGTGGCACTGTGCATTGTATAATTTTGTCTATTACTGCCTATTTTTGTCTTTTGTGTGGTTGTGCAGTCTGTAATCACAAACATTTTTTTCTGGGATAATAAATGTTTCCTGATTCTGAAAACAAATTATAAGGGCATAACTGTCCCACCTGAAAAAAAAAAACCCAGCAGATTCTCAGTATTCATGTTTACGTATTAAGTAAATTTTGGGAACCTGATACTGCACTCATTGTTGACACTGATCATGATGATGAGTTCCTGTAACCCTTTATAACCCTTTTCAATCCATTTGTGCCATGACTTATTTAGTCAAATGTATGCAGACTAAACTTACTGTAATTCATTCATTCATTTGCTTATTGATTGATTGACTGATTGATCCAAGAGGACCATTCATGTATAGTAGTCTAATCCATATGCAAAGCTGAATTGTACACTTCTTGCAAATGAAGCACTGTAAGCTCTCTGCATTATTTCACATGGATCAGTAGCATGAAATAGGATAGCAAATTATGATCAACTGTTACGTGCTAATTAAACAGAGAGAAACAGCAACATGCCAAATCTACAGGTTCATAAAGTCCTACTACATTTACGTTTGATTTTTCTGTAATATATATAGTACAACCTTTAGATAAAACTGTCATTTACAATTTTTGACTTTTCCCTGCCATTCAGATTTTGTTACCTCAATCAATTCACATTGCAGGAGCCATTCAAATCTGCAAAGAAAGCTGATCTACCAATCCATCATGTCAAATGAATTCATTTATGTTTTGAGCTTAAAAGGCCAGACTCAGGGACAGACTTAAAATTTATCTGTGAAAACATGTAGAAAGGCTGAAGTAAAAGTACAGTAAACACTGGCGGTGAAATAAGTCTGATGAGAGGAAAAAAAAAGAGTATTGAATAAAATTAATCATGAAAAACTACAAGTGCTGAAAGCATAATAGTTATACTGGAAGGTAAATATGAATGAAAATATACAAAATAAGATTTGCAGAAGGGAATACACCAACCAGGAGAATTTTAGTAAACATGGAAAATTCCATGTTTTGGATTTTGGCATCATATAGATGAATACCAGTGTCCTCAAAGACAAGGGTTTACTAAAGAATAAGGGCCTGGCGTAGCCCCCGGGCTAAGCTGGCTCAGTTGGCACAGACCTGCTCCGAGGCGTAGGGACTGGACAGGCAAGGGCAATAGCCTGGGGCCCTCAAGCTGGTGGTGGGGGGGCGAGGGCAACTGACTACATAGTACACTGCAACAACAGATCTGGTTTATTTATGTATTCTGTTTTTCACAAATATGAAAACACAAGACTTGTGTTTATTAATTTCTTTGTTTACATTATTAATTTAGACTAGAACTAAAATAATGGTAATAATTTTCCCATGTGGAAGGTGAGATGGAGGGCCCCATCTTTTTCTATAGGCAGAGGTGTCAACTTCAGGTCCAGAAAGTTAAAAATCCAGACCAGGATTTTGTTTCAACCTACCAGTTAAGTACTCTGTGACTGTGACTTTTTATGCTCAACTGGTTGGTTGAAACAAACCCCTGGTCTGGAGTTTTAATTTCTGGACCTGAAATTGACACCTCTGGCTATAGAGAGTCCCAAGAATTGCCTCTGGACGTGCTACCCATAATGCACTGTCCTCAAGCAGTTCAGTCGATACCTCATTGTGACATCATTCAGGCTCCAAGACCTTTGTACATAGAAGACATCACAGAAAGTTGTGGAAACGCAAAAGGTAACTTGGATGACAAAGAATTTGGTTAAAGCAGGGTTACCCTAAGGTCTGGTGTTCTTTTTAGCAATAGATGAATCTGATGAATAAATCCTTCAAACAAAGCTAGCAGCACATAACTTGCAACCTTCCATTATTAGAAATGTATTATATCTAATTAAAGATTATATTGTTAAACAAACAAGTAATAAGTATTGAAGATATTGCAATTTATATGTTTCAATGGGATATTTTGGCAGGCAGAAATTAAAAATTATTTAGCTATTTCCTAGCTGTACGAAGAGGAGAGAATAATATATGAATGAGAGAGGTTATTATTACTACTAGATAAAGAATTTCACATTAATCATGCTTAAATAACACCAAAAGAAGGTTGGAGATAGATCACACTGATAATCGCTGCAAAGCATGTAATGTATTTTCAGCATCCGTAAGGCAAGGTGTGTGGTTTCGGAGCAAAGCTTTGAGTGTCTTTTGTTTGCTGGTTACTTTTCAATTTTTCTCCCCTACACCAACTACGAACACATATTACTAAAAATAATGACACGATACCCACTAAAGCCACTGAGCTTTGTGGCAGAGGCAGCTTAGGCAATTTTTCCAGGCGGGGAGTTAAAAATGAAATTACAAACCTTTGTTACTTTCAACTGAATTGCCAATGTTGTTTTATCACTAACTTGCTCCAGTAATAGCCTGGCGATTTTAAAATGATTCCGATTTCAAATGAGCTGCCATTACGGAATGAAGTCTCTGCAACAGTGAGCTGGAACGACCGTACTGCTAAGAGGAGAATGCAGAGTGGGACCGCAATGAGAACAGCGGTGTGTATAGTGTGCGGCCCAAAATGACACATTTACAGAGCAGAGTCTGCTGTGCTGTAACGTACACTGCTGATCTGAATCTGGTGTAGCTTAAGGACAGAATCATTGAGGGACTGGAAATGGAACTAGAGACATATGGAAACAAATCTGGGGTGACTGGAGTTACCAAGCAACACAGAGCAATCCAAGTGGAAGAGCCATCTTTAAAATACTGCTTATATGGGGAAAAAAACACTACTGTATACCATCACCAGACAACATTCTCTAGACAAGCCACACCCCATGTCTGGAACATGTAACCGAAGTAACTTCTTTTTATATTGATGCTTCCAGAGGTTATGCACCCTGTTTACTGCAAAGCTCACCACTTCTACTGGGAACTTCATCTGACACCAGGATCCATGGCTGGCACTCACTGGATGACAAAATGTGGAAGTACCATGTATTTATAAGCAAGGAGGAGGCTGCCCATGAACTTAACCGCCATAGTGGATGTCCCCCCTGCGCTAATCCATTATTTCTGCACTGTGATGATAATGGGCTTGGCAGTGATGAATGACGTGCTCCAGAATAATACACACTTATAGCCGTTAATCAAGAACAGACAAGCAAACATGCTCATTCCAGATCACCTTGAGAGTCTTCCTAGTAAATAAATAAGTCTCATTCAGATTCTCCTCATTGCATAAGGATACAGACCTGTGTTATTTCCTCCCGACTGAGAGAAATTAAGCCACTTTACATTTACGCGGGTAGGATTTGATCTGATGATGAAATAACATTTTTCGATGGGCGGTATCGATCTCAGCGCTGAAGCCCGGCTCCTCTGAACGCCTGGGAACGGAGCTGAGATCTCCCCCGAGCTCTTTAGAGGAGCTCATTAGAAAGGTCCACATCTCAGCAACTCGGCCCTGTTGCTCCCAATGTGTTTCAAGTGCCCGGGTTTAGTTGAGCGTTATGAAGGGAAGGCGTGCCTCCAATTGCCCTGCTCAGCACGGCGAGACGCACAGATCCAGTGCGGCTGCAGAGTTTCGTTTTCCAGACAGAGGAACACTTGTGCAATTAAAAACCATGGCATAGGTCTGTGAAAGCGTCCCCTTGGGGTCCTGTACAAGGTTCCACTAAGTCTAAAAATGTGCCCCAGTAATTGTTGGGAATACAGGCATCACTGTATTTTTTGTATGATAAAAAAAAAAAAAAAAAAAAAAAAACGAAAAAAGAAACAAACAAGTACAATTAATGTTCCTATTATATAAATGCGACCGCAGGTCAGTGAATTCCATTCACTTAAAAAGTTCCAATAATTTGCTATTACAAGTGAAAAATAGAATTAAATTAAAGAATTTTATGACCATGTAATGACACACAGACGCTCATCCAACTCAGCATGTATTTATGTACTACAGCACTATTATATTCTGGAGAAGATGAATTGCCTAATCAAATAAACCAAATGTAAATTGAATAAGTGGCCCCATTGAGGAATCAATGCTGTTACTTGGCAAACTGCATACCAAAGGACTTGTAAAATACTTAATTAAAAGGGAAAATAAATCACCAATCAATTAAGGCAGCACTCACTCAGGAAACAGACTGCATCATGTGTTTGTTTGTTTGTTTACTTTCAGGATTAAAAGTCTCAAAACATCACAAGTCTGATTTTCAATGAGGGGAATTTAATATTTTTATAGATTTTATATTTGCATTTTCAGTTTAATATCTGTGTATCTATGTAAATGTATTACTTTACGTGTTTGTGTGTGAATACTTATGTTTCTGTGTGTGTGTGTGTGTGTGTGTGTGTGTGTGTGTGTGTGTGTGTGTGTGTGCGTGCATTATGTTCCCCACAATGTACTGTAATGAAAACATGTTATTTTGACGTCATGGGGACCATATTTCAGATCCCCACAAAGATCTTTGAATGCAATCAAAAAATTAAAAATGCCAAAAAAACTCATATTTTCTTTGGTTACTTATGGTTAAAGTTAGAGCTGGGTAAGGGTTGTGTTGGGATTAGTTTTCCCCATAATGGAGAGTGTCCCCGCAAAGATATAATTACAAACCTGTGTGTGTGTACAGTATGTGTCTGTGTGTGTATATATATATATATATATATATATATATATATATATATATATATATATGTGTGTGTGTGTGTCTGTGTGTGTCTGTGTGTGACCCGTCAGGACATCTTGAATTTGAAAAGTGTTTTGCATATTTTCTAAGAACAACAATCAAAGAAATCATGAGCTTGTGCAGAAATTAGAATATATTCAAAAATGAAAGGGTTTTTCCATACAACTCGTCCTGTGTCTTAAACTTGACAGATAGGGCTTGTGATACATCACAGACACAAACACTAAACTGTCACCTGGTGACACAGAGCAAATGTCCCTGAGTTAAGCAAACAAAGATGCCCAGGAATTCCCCTTGACGTTAAAGCACAATGTCCACTAGCCTCATCTGACACATGGGCCTGATTGATGGCTAAAGATAAAATGTTTGAATTTTTAACGACAAAAAAAATGCCATGGTCCCCAACTCCCACGTGGACCATTGAAACTGTGTATATTGGGTCTTGACTACCAACCAGACGTTCTTTATCAGAAGTCTAATAAAGCATCTGGACTGCAGCCATTACACTGCTTTCGAGTAACAGTAACATTTCCCTATTAAACCATTCACTTTTATTACTGTTTTTCTAAAGTGATAGCTATTAAGATGTGGGCTTTGGCTTGTTTTTGTACCTGTACGTTTTGGTGAGCAGGTGATACAGCAGGGAGCCCCGCAGCCTCACACCCCTGGGGTTACAGTTTTTTATTTACTACTCCAGGCTCAGTGTGGGAAGGTTGTGTGGTTGCCGGTTGGCACAGATTTACGCTCACTTTCCAAAAACATGCAATCAGGTCAAATGGTGTCTATAAATTGCCTAAAGTTTGTAAGCGTGCGCCCTGTGATGGACCGGCACCCTGTCCAGGGCGTCCCCCGCCCTGTGAAGGACCGGCACCCTGTCCAGGGCGTCCCCCGCCCTGTGAAGGACCGGCACCCTGTCCAGGGTGTCCCCCAGCCCAGCATCCTGTGATGGACTGGTGTCCTGTCTAGACTGTACCCTACGTCATGTTCTCAACTTGCAGAGAGGACCCAGGATCACCATCTACTGGATAAGCAGTATCTGCTTTAAAAAGCTACTTCTGAGATCTGATTCCGGATTCACTGTGAAATATTCCTTACCATTTTCCGTTAGCATGGAGAGAGCTCAGACTAAACTTCAAATTAAAATATTTTGCCAGCTACTACACCATGTGCTTAACATTACACATTAAAAAGAAGAGTAAAATATGAATAAGTACTAATAAAAACATAGTGACATATTGGCTGGATGGAGAATCCATTCATGGAGTCTTATGTCCGCCCCCTGTGTGTGTGTGTGTGTGTGTGTGTGTGTGTCCCACAATGTAATAAAGGCAGGCTGGCATCTAGTCAAGAGTGAACCCATATAGACTTTTCTAGGGCTCGGTGCCCAAATGTGAGACTGTACCCGGTCAATGACAGCAGGTTCCTGTCTGGCAAGACGACACTGCAAAGGACTCGGTCCTGACCTGAGCTGGGACAGGGTGCAGGGCAAAGATGCCTTTTGCAAAAAAGTATACAGTTCTAGGACTTTTAAAATAGCGAACAGAAGAAGAAAATTGGCTGAAGGGTGACAGGAGAAAAAAAAGCGCGAAAAGAGGATATGCTTTACTCAGCAGAATTTTCTGATGTTGACACATATGAAAACATAATGTGAAAAAAAACCCATCAGAAGGAAAAGTCAGACTGCCAGCCTAGCTTTTGTGTTTGATAAGAGCATTTTTGATGATAAAACAAAAAGCTAAAACAGATTTTTAAACTGACAAAAAAAAAACAAATCTATTAAAAAATGAATATAGCTTTTAGAAACTGTCGACTTTCTGCTATCAGGTAATTTTTCTTGATGTCTTACCATCTAAAAAACCTGCAGCCAGGTATAATATTCATGGGGTCAAATATAAAATTGCCATGTTATACAGTTTAGGTGTGGAAACGATTCAAATGGTAAATATGTTGCTGAAGCACCTATACTGTAGGTCACCAGTGATCTATGTCAACATAAGCGGAAGCAAACTGAGAATATATTTAACATGTAAGTGTAAAGTTATTACGAGTTAATCTTTTTTCTTATAATATAAGAATTGTTGCCACATTTGCCTTTGCCATCCAAACACTAGTATTGTTCTAGTATACTGTCTACTGTCACCAAAATTCAGTCATAGAGACATACAGGTCTGTTAAAAACCAAAAAATCTGATCAGGTTTTACGTACTCTGCAGTGAACTTTATCCCCCAGAAATCTAAAAAAAATCCACATTAAAAGGAATAAATTTAAAATGCAGCCAAATCAATCTCCCACTTAATGGAATATTGGCCATATGTGTTTGCCTGACTCCATGTGTGCTTCCGTTTGTGTTAAAGTACGTAGATCAGAAGCATGACTGCCTTTCAAATTCAGCCAACACGCACCATTTAAAAGAGCGGGAAATCACCCGGAGATGAGATTCATGTGGTTGTCAGGGCGATGGGGCATGCTTTGCCCTTGCCATCAATTCTGATAGGTCGAGAGGAATTTCAAAGTGACAAGCTCTGTTCAACCGAAGGTCAGAGGTGACGCCAGGCCTAGAATTTCAAAAGCCGGCGGCCTTCACACGCCGTCACCACTACCCTATATGCAGGTTTTGTTCCAGCCTCCATTTTCTTTGCTTATAATAGCCCCATATTAATATTTAATATTGCAAACCGAACGGGGGGGGGGTTCAACATTGATTGTTATTGCCTGTAACCAGGATAACAGTGGTTTGGTGATTATTTGCCCAAGGGAATATGCTATCTGCCAAGCAGGGGGAAGAAGGAGCTTCATTACAGGACGGCGGCAGCCATTGCAGAGAGGCTGCGAGACTGATGGGAACTTCAGCAGGCCTGGGGGCAAGACAGTGCTGAGTATAACCCCTCCCCCCATCCCATCTCCCACAGATTTCCTCTCCTCCCTTTCCCTCCCTCACTGCTGCGTGTCAAAACGCTCTACATATCCCACTTACACTCAAAAAGGCAGACTGCCTAACAAAAATAAAATGCAACAAAAATATCATTGTGGGCGTGGCCTTCCTGGAGGGGGCGGCCTCGGGAGTGGCAGCCAGGCCTCCTCTCTGCTCACAGCATCAGTGGCAGCACGCAGCAGCTCTCAGGCCCCTAATAAGATGTGATTTTATTAGATAAGTGAGATGAAGTGACTGCAGTTAATAAATAATTCAGTGTTGGTGTTCAAAGTCTGCAGGGATGCTTCCTCGGTAGAACATAAAAAATACTCATGTTCTAAACTGATTCCCAGACTCTCCCAAGCTGCCATTCACATAATTACCCATCATTATACATTTATTTTTCCAGAATAAATCTGTGTAAATAATTGCATAAATGGCAGGATTTGTATCTTTTTTTTTTCATTGAAATCGTGAAAATGAACAGTGAGCCAATCCAGGGAGCGCTACCCATTCCGTAATCTTAAAGACTTGATACCGACGTGCAATTAATGGAACTATGTTTGTTTTCGCACAAGCTGTCAATAGGCAAAAAAGTGAAAGTGCGAGATGCCTAATGAGGATGCAGCAAATCAGAAGGAATCCTTTTCTCAGTTTGATTAACAGCGAAATCAAAAATGTTTCGGCATTGCTGCCTCGTTTACAAAGAAAACAACTAACCTGCTGATTGCTATTAAATCCAAACGACATAGAATCCCACAATTCAATGCCAAAGCTCATTGACAAGCAGGAAGGTTTGGAAACAGATGGCTGCTGTATTCTGTAAAGGCCTGGGTAGATTGAGATATAGATTACAGCTGTCCTATGTCTCAAATGTGGTGACGCGCAAATCATTGCAAAGCTTGATTGAGAGGTTTATGGAGAAATCGCAGCTAAGTGGACTATAACGCAGCATGTAAAAATCTCTTTGGCCTACTTGTTCAGGGACCAACATGGTCAAAACCGGAAAGCTTCTTTTCAATACTGGTGGCATCATATGTGGCAGAAATCATACTGCAATACAGATTTTTTTTTTAGCTTCTTTGTAGATAAGGTTGCTCATAGCAAATTAAACTTGTCCAACAAAAGATCATAACACGCTTGGAGCCTCTCACGGTAAGCAGGGGGATCGAGACACGGACATGCTGAATGGGACTCCAATTCCAACCCAAGGTACACTCTCATCAGCAATTAACCTAACCCCACATTTTTGGACGATCTGAGGAGAAAGATGTATCAAAAGGAAGCTCAATGAAATAGGATACACAGAAGGAGCGGGAACCAAAGCCTCAGCCAGTAAGCCAACTATCTGGCTAACAGTCTCACCCATCCATACAACTGGGAAATCACACATTGTAGCAATCAGGGCCCCAGCCTCACAGCTCTCCAGGAATGTGAGTCTACAGCACACCGGATTACAACCATAGTTATAAATAGGTAAATGTCACATTAGGCCAGAAGAGAGTGCAGTGGATCTATTAAGTCCCCTGTGAAACAGCAGAAGCTCTGCTGCACGTGACCTGTCCTACTCGCTATTGACCCCAGTGTCAATGCAACTGCCTTCCATCTAAATGCCAAAAAATTCTCACGCATAAATATACAATTGCCATGGTGATTGTGTCTGGATGATGAGTGAAGGAACCACAAAGTCCAAAACAGGGAATTTTGTCAAATATAAGTATATAATATATTAAGTTTGGCTATCCTATCTTAGTGACAGGTCCAAAGGTGACTATGCTTTATGTTATAAGCCGTACAGTAGCACCCACTTCTCTGTGGTTTCGCTATCTAAGGATTCACGAACAAAAAAAGCATTCCTGAAATAAATAGTTGATAAGTTTCAATTGTTCTAATTACACCATACTTTTGTTCTAATTACAGGTTATGTACAGGTACATGATACAATAGTGTTCACTGTAAAATGTGTAACTGTAGCCTGTTTTTTCATTGTTCCTTCATCCTTTATATGGATATGGGGGGGGTGGGGGGCAACTGTACACTGGACTTCTGATATTCAATACTGGATTGCAAAACTGAAGAAACCAACAAGCAAACAATTTTCAGGATCAGAGAAAATAAACTGTAGGCCTGTGTTGCCACAGGATGTCCAAAGGCTCGCCAACAATCTCTTCTTATACCACCAAACAATTACACTGAAGGACATCCAGTGTGTTATGCTTACAATGTGTCACGCATACAGAATGATTTGAACCTTTAAATGCTGAGTAAGTATACACAAGGGACAATTACAGGCTCTTTGACATATGCTAACATACACTAAAGGACATCCTGATCTCGCCTGGATCAACAAGGGAGGGACTTGTATTTCACTTCGATGTATGACATCTTCAGACTGGTCTGTTTTTTTTTTTCTTTCCCATCTCCAAACTCATGGCTTCCAGCCATCCAGTCGCTCAGCATGGGGGGTGTGTATCTCAGCGGGCTAAGCCTCTCTGCCTGTGATGGAAGGATGGTGGTTGAAACCTTGTTTTTATTATTATTGTTGTTATATTGTTGTTATTACTATTATCATCATGAAATAAAGACACACCCTTACATTGCTCCCTGCAACCAAACACATTCCTATGTTTTGAGTCTATGACATGTCCCTAAACAAAAGCCATCGTGAATAAAACAGGAAGATCTTTGCACCTTGCCGCTTGACACAAAACGCTGGTTTTAATGAATGCGGTGACGTCATACGACGAAGACGGTGATTGATGCGAAACACAAGCCCCTCCCCTTTTGACCCAGGGATATGCTAAACTTGGCAAAATCAGGAAGTGCTTTACCAAATGCTCCCCAGCAAAACACTTGAAACACCATAAAGATAACTGTGCTCAAAGTCAGCTTTCCGTGTGGGTCAATAATTTAGTGAGAAGCTGGTCACAGGAAAATGGTTTTTCACACCAAGCTGTTTTACTTTGTTATCACAATGGGAAATATTCCCGACGGGTTACAAATGGCAGTGGCCCACCTTAAAGAAGGTCATGGTGGAGCCATCTTCCACCACACCATACTCGATCTTGGTCTGCTTGGCGAGGTCGTCGGCGGAGTCGATGGGCGACTCCATGCGCTCCACGGTGAGGAAGGCTGCGAGGTTAGCGGTGTAGGAAGAAATGATGATGAGAGTGAAAAACCACCAGATGCCCCCCACTATCCTGGTGGAGAGGGCTTTGGGCATCAGCTCTGAACCTGGCAAGGAGGGGGGGAGCAGAAAGAGACGTCAACCCGCTTTGCTCTGGCCGTGGGTCACTCAGTACAAGACAGGGCTTCCTTACAGATCACACCCAGGATATCTCCGGGGGGGGTAGGCCCCGGTCAGGCCTTGCTTTAGTGACACAGACCAGACTAGATGTTGGGTGCTTTGAATATGGATATCTGCGTTTACTAGCTTCAACGCACACAGTTAACGGCATTGTAAAATTACAAACACAGACAAGTTAACACATAGACTCAGATTCTATGCTGCAGTTCACCACAAACAAGGTAGGAGAAGGAGCCCAATACATTCATCCCGTAGATTAATTTTAAACTGACAGGTGTTTATGAGTCATCTACCTCCTTTAAAATTCATATTATAAACAGACTTCACAGAGCAAGCGCTCCCTGTGGTATGTGGTCTTTGATGGTGAGCGCTTCTGGATTCATTCTGGAACATGAAACATGGAGTCCTGCCGAAACAGTTACTAAGTGTGTTTTCAAATCACACCAGGTATCTAGGTGTGACTCTGTTATGTTGAGATCTGTTATGTTTGCTTTGAAAGATCTTCAGCTGGATACCTGCAATTCTGTGTTCATAAGCTGGCGATTTCAGGTAACTGCAGAAGGCATTTTCGTAACTTTAAAACGGCACAAGGCAGTACAGAGGTGGAGATGGCTGAATCATGTATGCATCCGTCACATAAATTTCAGACTGCATCGGGCAGCTACCATTGCTTAACCGTAAGCCACTTCGAAAAAAGTTAATGTCACTTTTGTAAGCGAAACGTGCAACACGTGTCAGTAGTGCAACACGTGTCAGTAGTGCAACACGTGTCAGTAGTGAAGCACAAGGTCAGGGGTGCAAAATGCTTTGGAACACTAAATTTATAATTGGCACTAAATGTTCCTGCATTGCTTTGGTTTCTGGTCATCACACTGACATCCCTACATCATTACAGACCAGCATAGTGTCTGTTAAGGCAGTCTTAACTCTCATTGGGCTATGAATTTGAATTATCCTTCACAGTAGCATTTTCCTTAATTCATTCATTCATTCATTCATTCATTCATTCATTCATTTTCCAACCCGCTTTATACTATTGGGTCACTGGGAGTCTGGAGCCTATCCCGGAAGCAATGGGCACGAGGCAGGGAACAACCCTGGACAGGGGGCCAGCCCATCGCAGCATATTTAATATATTTTAATGTGTTGATATTTTAAATATGGCAGCCAGATTTATTTCAACAACAGTGGCACAATTTGAGTATCTAATAGAATTAAAAGTAACCTCTAGATCATTTTCATTCATTTGTCAGATTAATATTTGATTCTTTCCAAGCTTTCCTCTATCCGTCCAGGATTCAGAAAAATTCGAGTTCTTGCTAGTCTTAAAAGTTTTAAAATAGACATTGAAATGAGAAAAGAAAGAATACTTTTATATATAGCAGTCCCTGACTGATCTAGCGATTCACACTCATTTCAGCTCCACGTTTCTGGCTGAAGTTGATTGCCCATGAATCAATACCGCTTGTTTTTTTTTTCAGATAAACAGTTCAATAACACAGGAAGGGTCCATTCATTACACGGCAGCGCATATGGGGAAAGCACAACCTGAAAAGTCAGCAGGAAAGGCATGATGAACTTCATTATTTATATCTTATATCTTAATTACACTTCGTTTAGAAACAACCACAGCAGCGATAACAATTATATTGTGTTAAAATTGCTTTAAAACATGTTTAAAAGCATCATTTACTAAAAACGAGCAAGGCTCTGTTACATAAAGCTCCACCTCCCTAACTGTAGGTCTCCAGGTCATCAGAAGTATTTGTAATTTCAAGCAAGCCTCATGAAGGATATGAGTGGGGCAGGGTCAAAGATCACAGTGGAGCTGATGGAGTCAGGCCAGGAGATGAAGGACGGTCCATGGAAGGACAGCACAAAGTCAATATTATTTTTTCTAAAGCAATCTAAAGCTCTTTTAAGTTGTAATCTTGCAAATTCAAGCAAAAGGACTGTGGGAAAGATCTTTGCTCTTTGAAGTGACCCTAGTGTTTTTCTTTAATTTAATTTCCGAACTTCTCCTCAGCACCCTCGTTATGACTTTCTCACAGTCCGGTCTAGAACCTGTCACTCTAGAAACAAGCCTGGACATGACAGCCACCTCCACCTTCAGACTTCTGCCTAGAAAGCTGTAAAGGAAGAGAGAGACGTGCCTGCTGCCTGGTCAAGCCAGGCAGTTAGACATGATTCGACCAGAAACATGATTACCCATCATAACCAGCAGTCTGCACTGCCCTTTGAAACAAGACAGGAAAAAACAACAACAACGAAAAACAAAAACAAAGAAGAAGAAAAAAAAAACTAAGAAGCAAGACCAGGGAAGGAGAAATGGTGGGAGATCCACAAATCCCAGCTCACGTCTTACCCCATGTGCTTGAAAGCCCCAAGCCGGCCTGCATTAGGCCAGGTGCACCACAACAGAACCTGGTTGGGGCTGACTGTCATGTACCCAAGGTAACGTCATGTCCAAAACACCACATCCCACAGTTTTCTGGGGGCTAGCAAGCCATGAACACGGGAGCCTCTCTACACTGTAGTCCTCAGCATCCGTGTGTGTTTGCAAGAAGGGGCGTCATGCTGTGGGGGGAACAGTGTCTGATATCCTTCAGCCTGCCCTCCCTCTTTCCCCCAGGTCCATCTCCAGATCTTCTCAACATCACCTCAAGTGGATTCGCATCTGTACTGCGTCACCGAAGTTTCCTAAGTATATCTAGACCACCATGAGCAGGTCACAAGAAAAAGATCTAATGAACAAGAACAAAAGGACAAACAGTCCATGTGTAAGAACGCCCCATATATGTTCAGAAGTGTATGAAATTTTATTACAATGGCATGGTGTATTTACAAAAAAACAAAAAAAAAAACATGGATTGACAACTACCTCCATAGTTAAGATAACGGTTAAAATATTAATTCTCTAGTCATATGCATATGAGTGAGGGGACATTGGACAATCCCATTAGATTACACTTTTGTTCCAAATTATTAACTACAATTCCATCACAGGCTTAAAATCTAGTCTGGTCTTCGCCCTTCATATTATATTCATTACCATTCTTAAATTCTGCACGACAGAATAATTTTACCATGCGTCATGTTTGTTGTGCATGCAAGAATGAGCCTTGGAATAACTGCCAGCTACATTCTGCTGGACTTCAAATACGCCAAAATGCATCAGTAAAAGTTCAGCTCCCAACAGATGTCTGGAAGCCTCCTGTCTGTATGCTACATTCGCTTTCAGAGCAGGCTCAACAAAAACCATGCTGCCTTGCACACTTGTCATCCTCAGCCTCCGATATGTTGCATCAGCCAACAACATGACTGTACTGACTGGCGCTGTGCTTACAATGCAACATATCTCATTGGCATGCAGGTCGGAAAACGCATTAGCTTTGAATGAAATTGCTCCGTTTCACCGATGCCATACATAGTTTCTTTTTCTGAAATCTGGGGGCGGAAGACTAGTTGAGAAGATATGGTGACAGGTTGCAGGAGGAAACCGAAAATGAGAGGGCTAGGCTAAACAGACACACATTGTTCCTCTCTCTGTCTGGTGGGGATGACACTTACCCAATCTGAGGATCTGTGAGGGTGAGTAGGAGTGAATGAAGGTGTCATGCATGACTGGGTGAGTGAGGCTGGTTTCTCCCTGCTTGTCGGTTAGGTCTGCACCACACACACATCACCCACTTCCCGGGAACAAGCTCCTTAGCCACCCCAAAGCCTTCTCTTGGCCCAACCCTGCTTCTGTATCTTTGCAATCAAATTCTGCATCTAGCTACATGCACAGAGGCACCCATGCATCAGTTTGGGCCTGATAAGTGCAAATTGACCCCCAGCAAAGAGTGGGACGTGAGCCACAAAGGGGAGCAGGCAGAGGCGTCTACCTTGCTGCATGAGAGCTCCAACTCCGAACCAGAAACTATTTAGCAACGTGAAATTGTTTTCCACCACGTCAGAGTCTGGGTTGCAGGGATGAGGGTTATACCACTCATAGGGACTAAACCTGTGGCAATTGACAGAGAAGAACACACAGTTTTAGCACAAGGACGGACGTCGGAATTCTTTCTTGTTAATAAAGCTCAGTTCACCTGTAGAGATAGCGGGAGAGACAGATGTTAAGCACCGATTAAGGAAACAATCACAATGCAAATTTATAGAATAAAATACATAGTTATCATCATAAAACAGTAACAATTCTCAATACATTCAGATAGCATTAGAGATGCAAATTATGCATTTTATGCTGTTCAGTAAAAGAAAACAATGCGCAAATCTAAAGGAAAAGAAACAAATATAATGGACATTTGTTAACATTTACATATAGCACTTAGCATTAGTTAGATGTTAATATCTTTCTTTAGATAAAACATAAAATATATGTGACAACTCCATTGTGAAGGGTTACATTATAAACAACTGTTATTGCTTGAAAAATCTAAAGTTAATTAAACTCATTTTCTTTTTTTTCTAATTTCAGGCAGCTGTCTAGCCAAGTGAAAAGTACATTCTGGAATATTCATATTAAAAGAAAATAATTCTGCAATTTAATCAATGAAATCTCAATAACTTCTTTGTCACTTTGGAAAAAGCAATCATGATAATCTTTCAAACTTATTAAAATTCATGAGATCAAACACTCCGTTCTCATCATCCCAACATGATATTGCACACCCACTCCCTACACACACACTTCACAGGCAAAGAGATTTCCATTTATTTATGTTAAGTAAAAGTGACATTACATTAGTAAAGGTTGATTGGGCTACAATTAAGTATCATGACCTGATTTCTTTACTCTGAAGTGCTAAGATCAGAAAATGGTTAAAGTTAAGCTCAGTCACAATGAGAGGCGATGAATAATCAAACGATGATGAAGTGATTTTTAGACATTATGTCCACAAATGCCTACTTTTTTGCATTACACTCGCAGGAACCCATAGCCATAAAATATAGGAGTAACTTAAATCTCTTATGACTTGAACAATCAGCAGGCTTTCAGAAATCAGGAAGATATGGTCACTGATCTCTCGCTTGAATCAGTTTGTGTCAACCTGCTGGCTGGTTTGTTTGCTAATCTGTGGTACCAATCAGCATTTCATTTAAAGTCTGACCCCCATAAATGCCTGATTTATCACCCAAGACATTGCACAGAAGGCTGATTAAATGCATGTGAGGCAAAAAAACAAAGGGACACACAGGCAAGGCCGCTCTCCTCAACCTGGTCTAGCGACATAAAGGATGTAGCATTAAATGAGACCATTGTGTGCAGTCAGGATGAGGGAAATTCTCTGCCTTGTATGAGCTTGCCTGGTCTGGTTTACCAAAAACAGCAAAGCTCAAATTCCTCATATTTATTCCTACATTATGGTTCTGTCTTTCTTGATATGCATCCATATTATTTTGAAATAATCCAATTAAGTAAGCTGGCGCAGAACTCCAGATCTGGTCCTCGGGGACACACAGTCGGTCTATGATTTTGCTTCCTCCAATCTCCCAGCCAGATATTTTTGCTCCAGAGATGGGAGGGAGCAAAAACCTGGACTGTCTGTGGGTGTCCGAGCACACGGATATAGGATATAGGGTGGACTACACCTTAGATCAATAGCCCATCACTTAAGAAGCTGCGAGAACATGAGCAGTGCGTAATGTCAGCAATGAGAGGCTCTGATGTGTATATAGTAACTAAGCAGTTGCTTAGTTTTGCAGTTAGTGGACAATCAAGCAGCAAAGGGAAGAAGAGCAGCAAGAAGCGAGGTGATGACAAAGTGCCAAAATGATGAATAGTGAAAACTGCTGCAGCATAGGGGGATGCTTGGTGAAAGCACATCCACATTAGGACCAGGAAACTGCGATGGACACGGTCAAAAGCAGGACACTGCCAATGCTGATGTACTGCTTCAAAGGACTTTGAGTATTAGAAAAGGATTGTGGGACCATGGGATTTTGAATTAGAACCATTTTGGCAGGGTTTGTTTGTTTCTATTGGGATACTCTAAAAACATGCCTGCCCAGTTAATGCAGAAAGCTTAATGACATGCTGGCTGTACCACCACTGGCCTGATGGGGCAGTGTGTGGCCGAGTGGGTTAGGACACTGGCATGGAAACTGTGTGTTTAAATCCTAGGGTCGGCAGAGTGATTTGCGATGGGGGCGTTGAACAAGGCCAATAAGCCCAATTGCTCCCTGCTTTCTCAATAATGTACTGTATGTTGCTCAGGAGAAAAGAGTTTGTTAAATGCAAGTCTGCAGGAGAACTTGCACCGGCCAATCAAAATCAGGCTTCTTTATCACTTGATAACAGCTAGACCGCCAAGACACTGAAAGGCTGGCGTTGGTAAGATGTGTGCATGAAATCGCCTGGTGCTGCTTAGCTATCGCTTTCATGACATGTGGCGTGAGATTATGAATCATGGCAACGGGCACATAAGATACGGGGTGGAGGGGTAGGAGAGACAGTGGCCGTGGTTCATAAGCCTGCCTACCATTCTGGGTGAGAAATCTGCCAGTGCAGCTCCTGACCACTGAGGATTAGTACTGATCACAGTTTTCCAGGGGGCAATAATAAATCGAACAAAAATCTATTACCTATTATAGCGAACAAGGTGAATATTAACCGCCGACCTCTCGTTTAGGAGACCGAACATTGTTCCAAGATTCTGAATCAAGGCTATTTAGTGATGTAAGGCTCTTGGCTGCAGAGTAGATGGCTAAGCAGCGTAGTGAGGGGCGGAATCTGGGGAGGTAGGGCATGAAGATGCTGTAAGCAGATGTAGCAGGTAGACTGCATGTCTGTGAATAGAGTGGCAGCATAACAACCAGGGTGTATTCTAGGGACAAGGCCATAGGTGAGGGGAGGGGCAAGCAATGTGAATAAGGAGTAAACAGCATTCAGGAAACGTCTGGAGGCAACAGAGAACATGGAGACAGAGAAATGTAATTGACACAGACAAAATGTAAATGTTGGACTGTTTAGTGGGTCTGACTCCCATGCATTATAGAACTGCTAAAATTTAGCGTAATGGCCAAAGGGATATATACAGTCGTGGTATATCTCTTTTAGGGAATCATCCTGAAAATAATAATTGCATAATTCATTAAACCCCTTCTTCAAGCCACAGCAAGTCATACTCCATGGTTTGGCAAGGAACTTTTTTGCGTTTGTTTTCTACAGTTACCCATAACAGGTTCCTGATGCCCAGACCTCCATTCATCTTTTACCTGTTCATTCAGTAAGAGATCATGGGCTGTGATAGTGGCATGTGTCACCATCAGTATCTCTATATATCTGAAATATAATTGCTGTACATAAACGGCATCGCATACTTGGGGCACTTTCATCTGTTTGTTTGTTTTTAACCTAGATCCTTGGAAAAAAAAGAATTATGGGACGTTTATGAATTGTTAATGAAAGACATCCCTCAAACTCAAAATTTAGGCTAGAACTTTCAAAAAGTTCAGAATGAGGTTATGATGGGGACAGCAGAGGCTGGCATCAGACGGGGCTGAGTTACCCTGCCCAGGAACAGGGAAAGGGGAGCCCGCCATACTGCCAATTACGCAGAGGACACAAATTTCTACATGTTATGCAGATGCTAAAAAGCCATGTGGACATTTTGGGAGCCAATGCCTTCATCTGGCTGAGGTATGACTGCGAGAGGAGGTAAAACTATCCATCCACCAGGGGGTGAACCAGACAGACAGGGGAGGGAAGAAACATCTGCCGCAAAGCATCACAGGACTAAAGCACAGTAAAACACGTGAAACGTCTCAAACCAGTGAAATACCTTTTTTTTCGTGGGGAATGATAAAGGAGCCGCTATTCTCACTTTTACTGTAATGCTAATGTGTCTATTCAGTGTGCTGGTGTACTTGGCCCATGTCGAGAAAAACGCGCAGGAATACTCACCACACACAGTGCTAGCAAGGAAGCGTTCCTAACAATGTCATTTTCACAGTTTCACATACACAAAAACAGTTTATTCTGCAGAATAATAGCTTTGCGACTACCGGGGCTGTGCATGTGTGTGTTGGGGGGGGGGGGGGGGGGGGGGGGTGAAACTAATTGAAAGAGGATTTTTAGGGGGGGAAAGTGGGGGGGGGAAATTAGAAAAGACAAAAAAAAAATGCACCATCCGGGTGACC
>JAODKE010000146.1:497224-521655 GCA_026779605.1 Mormyrus hasselquistii
GTATACGACCGTACGTGGTGGGTGGGGTGGGGGGGTGTGGGTGGGGGGGGGGGGGGGGGGGGGGGGGGGGGGGGGGGGTGGGGGGGGGGGGGGGGGGGGGGTGTGTGAAACTAATTGAAAGAGTATTTTTAGGAGGGAACAGTTGGTGGGAGAAATTAGATAAGACAAATAATAAATGCACCATCCGGGTGACCTCTGCCTAATCTTTGACAATAATTCAGCATGCATGAAGACCTAAGGCACTTCCGTAGCTGCCCTGTGTGAGCTGCAAGGCCCTTTCTCCTCTCCACTGAGCCCCCCCCAAACCGCCTTTGCTTCTTTGACCCAACAAAACAGGCTTTGGGGGCGACCCAACTTGTAGGGGATTTAAAGCGCAACATTCCTTGGAAGTAAACGCTCCACTGAAGCCAAACACATCAATTAATTTACTGTACAGCTCAGTCAATGCAACAATTAACGTTGTGCTAAGATTACCATCACTTGAGATTTGCTTTACTTTTCCTTTCTAATCCCTTTGCTTAAATAATTACAGGCTATTTGTGTTGTTGCTCTGCAGCAAAAACATGTTGAAACAAGGGCCAATTGTCTCCCCAAAAACTGGCGTATTTTGTCACACTAATTTTTGGTGTTTCGCCATATCCTTAAACCATAATTAATCATCTGCACAAGTAACCCTTGTAGAAAGAGAAGCCTAATTAAACACTCTGATTACAAGGCTTAGTTATTCACCTCAAACAATGTTGTAAAAAGGCCCAAATTTAAGCAAAAGCAAAACAGAGGAAAAATAATTTTTGATTCCCAAAATGACTAGGCAATAAAGCTCCTCATTATAGAAAAGTTCTCTCTTTCATAATCTGCTCCACAGAACACAGGGACAAAATAATGAATGAAAGATCAACTATGAAATATGCAGAAAATACAAACATCCTGAATATTTTAGTTTTGAACGGTAAGTTCAGTCAAAAACGATGTTCTCTTAAATGGTAAATATCAGGTAGTAGCCCTGTGATTTGGAGGATACTCTCGCTCTCTCTCTCTCTCTCTCTCACACACACACACACACACACACACACAAACAGGTGCATGCGCACACATACCAGCAGCCATGAGCATACCATACACAAACATTTCCAAACCAAATCAGGTCTTCATGTTTTTTTTTTTCTCACAGACTTAGGCTAACATCTGTGGTGATGTTCCTATGGCTGAATATCGATAAAAGGGCGAAAGAGACGAGCATGCCGATAAAGTTTTCATTTGTTTGAAATATGAGCATAAGATAAACAACTTGAATCAGAAAATACAACTTACCCAGTTGTGTTTTTACGAGTTCTTAAACAGTTAGGTGCATATTCTGAACCAACTTAGATGACAGTTGCAGCTTTGTTTTTCTTTGTGTGATCATATTGCCAGTAACATTGGAAAAATGGACATTAACCTTAAAACTCTCGGGATAGAAGAGAAAATACTACTGCTGGCCCAAAAGTTCTAGGGTTAATTATTTGTTTTTTCATTTCTTCTCTTTTTTTCCACCATGCTTCAGCTTACATCCATGAGTGAATACAAAAAAAAAATCTACACGGTCACACTATTGTTTATCTTTAAAACCTAGGCGAGTTAAATGTTTGAAAGACTGAGAAGATCCTAGGTTCTCCTTACAACAAAGCCTGACTATCTGATGAGCCCAAGCCCCTGCATATCATCTACTCTCCACAGTCCTGATGCCCTACATGACCATGTGACCTATTGCAGGACCCTCCTATAGATGTCACCATAATTCTAACCTTGAAGTAGGAGGACATCACAGGATCTATCAGAGCTTGCATAAAGAAGTTTCCAGTAATTCCCCTGCTAGGTACACTTACAAAGGTCTGCCTTCATCTTTCCCCGGTAAGGGGAAGGTTTGGATCACTGGTCTTTTTCAGATTCTGCCAATTCTTCCGCTCAGGGGGTCCAATGGAAAACTCCAGCCATGTTCAGACAACAGGTACCTGATCAGCTGATGAAATCATCACATCTAAGTCCATGAAACAGAGATGGCAAAGACAGTAAAGAAAACCTTAAAGAAACATATCTGCATAGTCAAGAAATTTGGCTACACCTGTACCCAGTCTGTAGGATTTTTCTAGCACAATGGGCTCAATAAACCATACGGGATATAAAAAATAAAAATAACGCACTAGCAACCAAATCCAGTAAATTACACTAATGGCGTAATTCACAAATTGATCCAACCTTAACACTGATCTGTCACATCAAAGGAGAGAAAGTCTGTAGTTAACGTGGGACTCAATATTGTTCTCCTAGACAGTGGGGCAATTCATGGAAAAATTAAGTTTGTCCTCCTGGAATGGCAACATCGTAAAGAAGGGGAACAGTTTTGTGCCGACATGCTGGCATTTAATTTTCACATGACAACAGCCTTTCTGACAGCTGATTAGATTTGCATTGAACACCACGGCAAAACAGTTATCCATTTTAGAGCGTTTGATAATTCATCAGCGCCCTTCACCCAACAGTAAATGTCAGCTCTCCATGTGATAGGAATATGAAATCTATCCTTATACCGGCCCTATTAAAAGCACCACCAGTCACTGAGCATAATTAAAGCCAATGAAAGGCACAAAACAACTTAAAAAACCAAAACACCATGTATCAACTGGGATTTACTCAAATGTAAATCCATTCACAACAATTACGTTTAATTTTTGTCACAATGACATTGGCTAAAGTTAATCTAGCCTCTCTCTGGTCTTCACGGCCATGTGAATTCACACTGCTGGAGCGTTACTTGTGGTATAGGCTCGAGAAGGAATGCATTTTTGAAAGTTAGATTTAGATAATGTGCCCAACTGCATAAACATTACAGCTAATTATAATTAGCCGGACTCATTCGTCTCTTTGCCAGCACATTCTTCATTATAAATTTGAATGTGGAAAGAAAAGGGAAAATAACGGTTTATGAATCAGTCTCCTTGGTTCCACAGCCCCTGAATACTATATTTATACCAAGTATGCCCTGCTCAGTGACAACAATACTCCTAAAAACTGCTTTTTTCCCCACCCTTTTATGGGCCAGAATACCATAAAGTCTCACCATTACTCCATAAAAAATAATCCGCAGCATTTGAAGCATGATGAAAAGAATAGAGAGAAGAAATGAAAAATAGTTATAATGCTTGTAACAGGATGAAGAGGGGGGCAATGATTGTGCTTGGCCACTCTGTGCTTCTGTTTCTCCTCAGGCACGCACACGTGCAAGCACACATGGACACGCACATATATACAATTTCTCTTCCCTGGGAACGTGGGTGCGTGCGGGGTTTGAGCACGGTGTCCTCTGCACCGGGGGGTTTCAAACTGAGCTAACTTGTAGAACGAGAAGAAGTCAGCAACTCTTCCGATTGCTCTAGGAGGGCCGAGCCCGTGGCTGGTTTGGGCCCTGGCACCCGAAGCTGATTTCAGATAAAGCATACCCCTCTCACAATGAGTTTGTGCTCACATATTCTCAGAACTACTATATCAGAAACCAGCACTTGCGAGAATTTTGCCGACAATCTAAATTGAGGTCTGTTTGTATTATACATTATTCAGACATTCGTATTGGGAGCTCATTTTCCATGTTTTGGTTTCATCCAACTGCTTTTCATCTTAGCCTTATAATATTACAATGGCAGGAACACGGAATTGTACTAGATTTTGCAGAAAGCATCACTCCATTGTTTGGTATTTTATTTTGTGATTTTATTATTATACATGACAAGCCTCCTCACGATACTTAACACCGGGAGGCCGTGCACGGACTTCTGATTGAATGAATGAACCAGAAAAAAGGAAAATGAAGAAGAGAGACATGCCAGCACAACAGCTTATTGGCTGGTTAAACATGCCTCGGTTGGTGCGGCCAATATAGGCCTGGACCTTCAACCAATCATAACAGTCTGATTTGCATGGGCTAAATCATGTTTTGTAATGCTTCTTTTTAGAAATCATTCTTGATCTGTGTATTTTGCAACACAGACAGTGATATACCACTGGAACAGATCTCACTAGCATCCGTCAGCGGAATTCTACCCAGTGCCAGAATCTTTTTTTATCAGAAAGAGATTAAAGTTAGTGTGAAAGGTTAATGGCATATGTATTTGTGTGTGTGCGTGTGTGCATTTTTAAAATCACTGAAACGGACATGTTACCTGGCTATGACAAACAGCACACAACTGACACCCAAGTAAGCCAGCAGAATATACATCCAGATATCAGGCGAGAGCGGGTTGAGGAAGGAGAAAACTCCGGGGTTTGTACCATTGGGCTTCCGGTACAAAATACTTATCCCCAGTGTCATGAAGGGTTTGGAGAAGTCGATGACCTTCTCCCTCACGTAGGTAATAGCCAAAGGAGCCACTGCAAGGTCAGCTTTCTGTGGACACAAAGCAGAGCAGCGGAGAGAAACGGACCATAAGTCATGGGAGGGAGATGCATTAGAGGCAATCCAATTACGGAAACGAGCCCCTGTGCACACGAGAGACAGTAACCGCTGCTGGCAAGTCAAAATTTAAAGGCCTTGTTTATCAGTTAAGGAGTGTTGATTTAGCAACTGCTGCTTCAACAGTTCTGCTCCGCTGTAAGTCTCTAACGACGGCCCCAGCCCACGGTCACCGAATGAGAGTGGCGGTGCCCCAGAGGCAGGGGTCACTCCTGGGGGAGGATCTGAGAGAAAACTGCCTTTTCTTGGACTGTGAAAGTGTCACGTGTCAGAATAGTCAAATATGATGATCAGGCGGAAAATACAATATTTTACAAATTTCTATTCCAAGAAAGCATTAAATATATTCTGCTCACAGAACTGTTGCCATCTGCGTCTAGGACTGTATTTATTACAAAATTATTACAAAATAATTTTGTAATTATTACAAAAAAAAGTACACATGGGCAATATTTCCCGACAATGTAATAAAAACCGTTGGTGGTTAAATTTAGGACTGGGTTGGGGTTAAGGATTTTACAGTGTAGAGAGTCCCCATAAAGATAAGAATACAAGCATGTGTGTGATATATATATATTACATTATGGGGATTAAATGTCCCCATGATGTGATAACAACCTGTTATTTTCATGTTGTGGGGTCCACCTTTTCCATCTCCACGAGAGGAAATTCAATTTTTTAAAAATCTGTGACCGCATTCTAAAAACTTCTTTTCTTAAAAAAGTCTTTTTATTTGGTTACTTTTGGTTAAGGTTAGGGCTGGTTAGGGGTTAAGGTTGTCATTCTTGGGGTTATGGTTCCTGTACCCTACAATGGACCGGCATCCCATCCAGGGTGTCCCCTATGCCCTGTGATGGACTGGCATCCTGTCCATGGTGTACCCCAGCCCTGTGCCCTGTCCAGCATAAGTAGCTGGACAATGGATTTCTGTGCTAAAATTATGATAAATATTGTTTTGAATAGATGTACAGACGTATATTTATTATATAGTCATTGGTGTAAAGATGACTAAATATAGGTACTGGTTGGATCATTTCTGCTGATTTGTGATTTGCCTTTGACACTGAGGACCAAATTAGCGTAAGTCCACTTAACAGGCTACTTCTGAGAAAAACTTTGATGTTAAGTAATGAACGCAAAGTAAGGCAAGTCTGCTTAAATTAGTCATTCAAAGGTAAAGAGACATTTGTGCAGATTGAATCAAGGGGAGGTTCAACAAAGAGAAACTGTCTGATTAAAGAAAAATATATATATTTAGGTATTGTTTCCACAGTTTGAAGGAATTTGTATTAATGTGAGTTTCATCCTCCTTTACGTTATCATTTGGCAAACCTTTATGGGGTTTGTCTACGGAAGATGAATTGCGCGTGTTCCCTTTTTTGCATGGATCGGGGAATTAATCCACCCACACATTTCGTGGGAAACGGGATCCTATTTCTGCCACGGGTAATTAGACTCTCTCCTCATGCTGGAGATCCAACAGGGCAAACTGCACTTTGCGATCAATAACCGATATCTCCCATCATGTGGTGTTGAGCCTGGAGCGAAGAATCGATCCGATTCACACCTGCTTATGTTTGCTCTTCATGGTGAGGCTCCCTACAAATCACACTCAAATCATCATCCCTACGGTTTGAAACCCATATTCCAGCAATGGTTTTATATAAAAAGATTTTTAAGTGCTTTGGAGCAAAACAGAATGACCCCATCCCCCCAGCAATAACACAGCCCACCCGTCCTTCTTCTACTATATAACCAACCTAAGGGCTGCATTATACTCATTTCAACCCCCTGGCTCTCAAATTATGCAAGGGGAGCACACAAATGAGGGGAATGAATCTAGATTTGTTTGCCGATGTAGGGAATTGTAATTCAATAATACCAATTTCTTTGGCTAAAGTTGGTAATTGAGTGGTAATATGATTAAAAAGTGTGGGATGATTCCAGACAAATTGCTTTTCCTTGTGCGTACCTCCGCAGCGCAACAATGCAACACGTCAGTTTCAATTTAGGCATTATACAAGCAACGTGATGTAATGTTATTAAACCACTTTGGTTGTAATTTGATTTGCTAAACATGAGAGGACAAGGGTTCAGCATCTCAGCATCAAGACTGGGGGTGTAAGTGTACAGCTGTGGCATTAGGCAGGATACCACAAGCTTCCTGTAACTGTCGGCGAACCCTCCCCTCACACAGGTTCTTACTGGCTTCTTGTACATGTTATACTGTTTTAATGAGCACTTTCAGCACATCCCAAGTTCAATGTGTCCCTGGGTAAACAAGGGAGGGGCTTGCGTTGCGCTTCTTTAACCAATCACTGTTTTCATTGTATGACATCACCACATTTATTAAATCCAAATTTCTAAAGTACTTGTTTGATTTTGTGTATGCATTTTGATGAGGCACATAAAATAAGTCATTAAAAGTCAATGATAAACACAGACATAGGAACAAGCTTACCTGCAAAAGCTGTACAGAGCAATGTAAGGGTGCATCTTTATTTCATAAAGATGAGGATGAAAATAAAAATAATAATAACAACAACAACAAGGATTGAACCAGCAACCGTCCAATCACAAGCACAATGGCTTAGCCTGCTAAGCCAACACACTGCTGTGGGAAAATGAGAGAAAATGTGATGTCATACGATTAAGACTGTGATTGGTTGACATGAAATGCAAGCCCCTCCCGTGTTGACCCAGGGACATATCGAAATTGGCAAAATCCGAATGTCCAGCACCAACATGACAAGCTAATGATTTGTTCACAAACACTTACTTTCATTAAGCACAAACTCTCAAACTGAACGATCTAAATGCTTCAACAAAAGGATCACTAGTGAAACAGAATCATTCACAACACTGAAAGCCTCATGACTTTATTCCTAGCTTATTAACTGTGTCATTAGAATAACCGAGACTCACGTGGTCCATGAGCTCCTTGACGATGCCATTCCACTGACCAGTCGTTTCCTCCTGTGCGCCATACTTGCCGTCCTCAACCAGGCGCACCTCGTAGCTGAAGCCCAGTATGTTAGCGAGCTCACGCAGGAGGTCAATGCAGTAGCCCTCAAAGCGATCGTTGCCATACAGAGGCTTGTCTGACTTCTTGAACATGACGTAGGGCTCCTCCTGTAGCAGTGGACAGAAAAGAGTAACCAGTCGTGATATGGCTGAGGCTAGACTCGGCACGACAGCGATGACTAAGCCTTAGCTTTTCGGACACTGTGGCCGAAGGACACCTGTTATTCCAAAAACTTCCGTTGTCTGCTCACGCACGGATATCTGGAAGAAGATCGGTTCTTGGGGGTGAAGAATAAAGATCAACACATGGCCTTTCTGATACTCCACACCGGTAGAAGGTGCCAAAAGCATCGCTTGCCAACAACGGAATAATCCTTCATATCTCTCACTTGTGCTTTCATGCTGAAAGTGACCCATGCGAAAGATTAAATACAGTGATATGCTGGGGTACAGGCGCCAAAGCGCACTGCTGAGCTTTGTGAAGCTGAGGAGATTACCTCTGCTCCTTCAGCCTCCATCTGCCTTCATCTCTCACTCTCTCTACCAGACTCTGGCAAAGCTCATGAAGTACAGTAGATTATTGCAGGCATTTGAAGGGGGCTGGAGCTTTTAGGCTGAGACATGATGATGTCAAGGCCGCACGTTATGACGAGTAGAGAAAATGCAAGCTTTTCTCTCGAAACTATTGAAACACATTAGGGCTGCTGTGATCAGTCGATGTAGTCAATGATGTCGACACTGAAAATATGTCAACATCAAAATTTTAAATCAAATCGCATTGTTTTTAAAATTATTTTATTGAAATTACCATTATGATTTCTAAAATCCTTCAATACACTATAACAAATGTTTTCTTTTAATATCTCTATGTACATGTAATAGTTCAAATTATCACAAAAGAAAAAGGTGGTTTTACACTGCCAATGTTCCATGGCATCCCACACGGCACTAACACTACGCACGAAGGCTTGAAGCAAAAACACACAGGCGCTGTTCTGGATGACGGACCCCCAGAGTAGGCAAAACCCCACTGTAAGTGTTGTCTGTTCATGTTTAATAAATTACCACTAGTACAGAGAGCTTTTTAATATCTTTTGTCCTTGTAGCTGCTAAACACTCATTATTAAAGCCAAAGTTGTCTGCCTGCTACCCTTAACTGAATTTAGAATCTCCATTGAAGTGTTTGAGCAAATATTTAGGCCAAAGTCTGAGCTTATTCTATGTGGATTGACGGTGCCTGAGTGTGTTCATGCGCATTGCCTTCTTGGGACCAGTGTCGTTATCATAAACTGAAACCGAAACAAAAACAGAGACTAAATAAATCAATTTGTGAACTGAAATAAAAACAAAAACTATATTTAAAGTGTCAGACTTTAATCAATAAAAAGCACCGCCACGCCACCAACACCTTTTTACCTTGTTTAGCCACAATATCTCATCTTTTAAAAGCTGCTGGTGAGCATTACTTGGAATTACTTGACTTCAGTGCTTGTCGCTTCCAAGATTTACCAAAACAGTCGCATGTGACGTGCTCAACTAACCAAATATAATAAACATAAGTACTAACTTTTGGCCGTTGAAATATGCATCTCATTAATATTTTAGGCATTCTACTAATTTGTTTATAGAACTGTGGGAGAGCAAAATGTTCGTATAGTGCTGAAAAGCCGGAGTCCATTATCTGAAGCCCTGCAATAACATAGTTTGTTGTTGTCAAAATAAACTAAAATTAAATGGTCTGTCACAATGAATCATTTAGATTAATCGACTAATCAGTAAAATAGTTGATAGATTTATCCATAGAAAAATGGTTGGTAGTGGCAGTCGTAAAACATACTTTGTGACAGCATAAAAAACGAAAAAAAATCTTTTTAAGTTACAGTAAATCTGTTTGTTCCTACTGTATTTATTTATTCATTTATTTGCATAATTATTTCCTCATTAAAAAACAAATAAGACAGCTGCGTTTGAATCCTTCTGAGGTCTTACAATGATTTCCTGGGCTACGGCCAAAGAATCAAGCATGTATTGGTTATTCAATGTTGTATTGATCCTATACACGAGACACAGCAATAGTGCAAATGGGTCACTTGCAATGACAGATAAAAGTAAATTAAATCACCACCCAGACAGCCTCTCTCACATCCCATTTGCATATTTATTACCAATAATACTGCAAAGGGACAACTCCATCATAATATTATTTGTGCTGAAGAGAATATGACATTTCTAAGCACACAAAGAACCACCTGCACTATAAAGAAGAAGGTGATAATAACCCGAACAAGACCAGTAAGTACGTAAGCAATTAATCCATGCTTCTGGTAACTGGCTGTGCCTTACAGGTCACAGGAGGAAGTGCATGATATCCCATACTGCTTAAGACAAAAGCAGAACAGAACAGCTAGATATATTGGATGAGAGGTCACAGAACACATACTCACATTCTATTGTCAGTAATAAATGCATGCCCTTCAAGTGCAGAAGGAAACTGAAGAGAACATGCAACCTCCACGCAAGTAGCATTCGAAGCCCAAATCCTAGAGATATGGGGCAATGATACGATCACCTCTGTCACTGGCTACTCCGGTAGAAGTCTAATTCCTTAGCCTTTCCAACAAGCTAAAATTTTCTCACCCGACTATTTATCATTGGTTGCTCAAGTATGTAATAAATAGCATGCTGAAAATGAGAAAACATGTTTAATTCTGCAGAGGAAGAACATAGCTTGCTGCTCTCAGGAAGCAGAATTACATGAGTCAAGATTTACATCAAAATTCTCAGCAATTAAAACAGCACGGACAGTAAACAAATGTAAACAAAAGCTATCAAATCTCACAATACCAATTTCCAAAGACAGCAATGTATTTTCTATACAGAAAAATTCCTATGGAACTCATTACGCAGCAGGATACATTGCTTTTGTTTATTTACTGGCAGATAGTATAAGCCAGAAGCGTATACCTGAAATATCCTAACTGAAGAAGAAATTTCTAATGTGATATAAGGAAGTAAATACCCCAAGACTGAGAAAGGGAGCAGCAGTTTGAACTGCAAGGGGATCCACAGAACAACTGAAGGCAGACTGTGTGCATTAAATGTTTACTCTGCTTCCACACCTTGAGTAAAAACAGAACACTGTGGCACAGGGGCAGACTGGCAGCAGAAAGTAGCACGGGAAGTGGGCCGGGGGGGGAGGGCGGGGGGTTCATTACCAAATCCTGTGATCGACCCGGAAACACGCCGAGGTACATCAAGGGGCTGGGCATTTCTGGTATATAGGCAATATAATGCCGGGCCAGACCTGGTATATAAGCCATATAATGCCAAGGCAGCCCTGGTATATAAACTATATAATGTTGGGGCATCCCTGGAATATAGCTAGGCTATGTAGTGTTGGGGCAACCCTGGTATATAGGCTATATAACGTCGGGACAGCCCTGGTATTTAGGCAATATAATGTCGGGGCAACCCTGGTATATAGAAGTGGCTGAGAAAGGGGAGGTTCTAGGTTCAAGGTATGGACCTTGATTACACCACCAGGGAGGAGAAGAGCTAACCTGGGCATTCTGTGATAAGACACAGAGTAAGCAATTAGTTACCAGGCACACCAATCAGGTGTTCAGCTACCTGGGGGGAATATTAATGGGATCCAGGATGTAGGACCAGAAAGTGGGCAAGGTTAGAGTCAGTCAGTGATTCTTTCCTTAAAGAGCAGCTCAGACTGGGCCATACAGGCTGAGAATGTGAAGGCTGACACTGTCGTAGGGGAAAACACATTGGGTGCGGGAAGCTTTGAAGAGTAAAAAGGACACCAAAGTCTTTGGCTCTGTCAGTGGCATGAAACGAAGAAAAGGTAGATAAAAGAAGGTTCAGAAAAGAAGAAAAGGGAATTTCCAAGAGACACTTATATCATCAGGTTTCAATTAGCAAAGCAGGGACCACGAAGACCAGCCTGTGCACATCCCTGATCATCGCTGATAATCAGTAGATCTTAATGGCACAGTATTTTGGGACTGGCGTGCATGGAGGAGTGCCACAACATGAATCCAGAGCCTCTATCAGACTCTATCAGAGCCAGAAACAGTGTGCCAACAACCTTATAATCACAGACAGCATATAAATAAGCAAGTAGAATAGTAACAATCTTAGCAGCACCGTAACCATGGACATATCCCAGATGCCTAAGTGTACCAGGATCAAAAGCAGAATCCATATGTCTCCTTCAGGACACACAGGAGCATGTCCTCTCAGAAGCAACGGGCACATGCTCGGCCCCCGCCGTGTTTCTACTTTCATGCGAAGGCCTGCTGGATACTTTCCTCTCCAGCGCTATCAGAAAAACAAGTCCTCTGAATAGCTGGAAGTGGACTGGCTCTGTGTATCTCTGTTGTCATGGCAACAGAGGTGCCATTCGGTGACTAACCATGACCATGGAAGTATTATTGTTTTGTTTTTTTTTTTCATGCACGGCAATTATACAGTAGTGCACAGCTTTCGGCTCTGGTCACTTCCTTACGTCAGCTCATGAAATAGCCATTTATGACAAAGTACATCCTTGATATTTCATGAATTAATGGCTCAGTCCCAAATTAGTCTCTGCAAATTCAAACAATCATAAACAGAGCCAGAGAACATTCACTAGAAATGATAGAATGCTTGTTGTTTTCAAGTATTTTATATCCACGGGAAAATGAGAACATAAAAAAAAATACCGTAAAATGGGGCAAAAAAACAAAACAAATAAAAACTCAATAATTATTTAAAGGGAAATTAAACAGTCCAGCATCTCTCCTATAAACACCCAGGTCTCCCAGAATTCTGATCTCATTGCCCTAAACATGATAGATGGGGTGAGGGGGATACTGTACTACCACCTATTTCTGACCTAGTTTGAGAGAACCTGCACAGCAGAATGCAGCCGGGGGGTATGGAGGGTCGTGGATGATAGCAAGGACAGACCAGTGCAATTGACTACCGGGGATCGTCAAGCCGGATAGACTGCACTTGGCAGAAACTTCTAGCTTGAAAACTCTGCCAAAAAACCCCAAATTCCTGAATGTGCAATATTTTAGGCTACCCTGCTATGATTTGAGCTTTTAGAGTACTAGAAATCCAGAATTTGAATAACTGTCAACTCAATCAAGAGGGCCCCCTCTGTAGGTCTTGCCAATTAGGACACAAAATTAATCCGTCCTATGTTCACAGACAAAAGAGCACGTAGAACTCAGTAACCAATAATTATGCTATTCGGTAATTATCATACGTGGATTTTTATTTCCATTGCTTTGAGGTAAAAGATGGGGCTTTTTTAATGGGCTACCCTCAGATTAAGCTCATGAAAACATCACAGCCTTTTGCTATAATGGAGCTAAACCGTGCATCATGTCAGAACTTGTCCTGTTACAATAGAAAAATACAAAATGCGTTTCCATTTGTGTTTATTTTTTTATAACTCTTTCGAACACAATAAGCCGCCAACACAGGGATATAACTGTAAGCCACTCTCTTCGTCGGGAATGGAACACCACAGACACCCAGGCATGGACCTCCATGAGATCAAGCATCACATGGTGCCTCCATTCAGAGGTCATCAAAGGTCATATAGGAGTCTTGTGTTTGCATGGAAAACATGCTTATTCCAGAACAAACTGATCAGCTAGTAAACAGGCAGTATAGTGAGTTATCATTGCACTCAATTCAACATATTGCAAATTACCATCTCATTTGGAGACTGAGCGGAATGCATGCGACCATCCTCCTGAAAAACTAAAGGCATATGTAAATTAAAAACAAATCTAATTAAAACAATAAGGCATTTGTTTTACTCAGGAGATACATTCAATAACCGCAAAATTATCCCTATCCTTCTCAAGTAAATTGCACAATAGATTATATGTCTCCTTGGGAACAAATGATTTTCAACCATTTCAGTCATTTTAAACATTTATTTTGGTGTTATCGATCGTCCGTATTGTGGTGTTAGCAGGGCAAAAAAAACACCAGCTCAACAATGTGACTCGGAATCAGTTATCACCCACAAATATATTGCAATACCAAATCCTAAACTTTTCTGTGAGCTAAAAAGTAAACTTTTCACCAAGAGGATTCTGATATACAGCCTGTGTATCTGTACAGGAGAAATAGCATGTGAAGAGTGTAAATATTTCACACCATAGTATCGATATATCATAAAACACTTACAGCTTTCCATGCAAAAAATTGTTCTAGCTAGCTTAACTTTTGGTTTACTATGTTTTTCAGACAGGTCATTCTAACTGAAGGCTACAATAGCAAAGCTAATGTATGGGCTTACTATAATGGTGGGGGGAGGGGGGGCCACTGGGCACAAGGCAGGGCTACACTGTGGATGCCGGACCATCACAGGACACGCACGTGCTCATGCACACACTCACCGTCACATACTGCGGGAAACCAGAGAACCTGGAAGAAACCTGCAAGTATCACACAAACACGCATGCACACACATTTCTATGGGTAAAACCCTAATCCCAGTAACGACAACCATAACCCAGCCAGGTCTGATCTTAAGTGATATGAATTAGGTGCTTACTCTTAGTTTTTTTCATTTATTTGACTTTTCACTTAAAGGAACTCACGCCATTTACAACGGTATCTCTTTTTACCAAGCTATTGTGAAGTCAGGCTGGTACAGAACACAGCAGCTCATTGGTGGAACGTGAGCATTCCAGGCACTGATGCAGGCCCCTAACCACTGTGACATCTAATGAAACAGGGTACGCTCTTTCGAAAAAAGAGTCTTCTTGAAATGAAGAAGCAAGACCGCAGAGGCAGGCCTCATGTATGTGGATTAAAACGTCACTCATGATTTAAATCTGACTCTTATTCTCAAATTTTATGCTCAAATATCTGTAATGCCTTGCATCACACCTTTGTTTTGTACTTGATTGATCTGTGAGCTCAGTCTGTGCTTCTGTGTTTCAGGCCATTAGGTCTGGGTCAAAGGGGTCGTATGTAAATATGCACCTTTAGCCAGGGTTCACACATAATTCTTACAAAAGCCTGATTCAAGCAGCATGAATCCAGTAACAATAAATTCTACTGCAGAAATATGCAGACATACATTTTTTACAGGCAACGGTCCTTGCCCTGTCTCCTTACAGATCCCAGACATGTTCCCAATGATCTTCGCAATTTTTGTTTTGTTCATTCCTAATAATGACGACGTGTTCAGAATCAAGGAACCCAGCTTGCTGTTTTCTCGCGGCCCATCAAAATATATTTTGTGGAGAATACCGACACAATAAAAAATTCATAACAAACCTGAATACATTATTTATTCATTTTAAGACGTTTGCTTTCATCATTTCCCCTCTCTCTGTGTGTCTCCTTGTGACACCTTTGATCCTTAGGCGCCTGACAGTAAGGATGTGAATTTGTACACCTTAATGCACCTCGATTGGTGACTGATAGATTGCACAATGGGAGTAAATGAAAGCCTCGTATCAAATTCAATTAATTGATCCTCGTGTCTAGCATACAAATTGTTTATACATGGAAATAGACTCCTCCCTCAAAGAGGTGAGCTTGTGAGGTTTCCCTTCAGTGCCTCCAATCAGTCTCAGACATGGACATAAAATTGATAAATAGTAGAAAGGCCTTCAGAATGTTCCCCTGTGGTCTGGTCTCTGGTTTACACAATGGCTCCATTTTGACTTCTGCATTTGCCCTGGATAGAAACAGTTCCCTGACAGCACTGGACATCCCACAGAAACACATCAGGTTTCCATTCATATCAGAGCTGTTTAAGTTTACCTAAACCATAATTAAGTAGCTCTCCTATATACCGTCAAAGCTAAATTCCTCTCTAAACCTGAATATTATCCACACTTTTCACAGTTAAACTATCACACTGTATATGTGCATCTAGTTCAACACTGCAATTACTGGCATGTGTGATCTCAAATAATAACTGCAATTTTGTATACAATATGCATGGAAAATAGATGATAAATAATGACAACCATCAATTTTATTTGAAATCATTGTTTTGCCTCTTTGCAATGTAATAATGGCAGTACAGATGGCTTCCTATTTTGTCATTATGACTCATATCCTTTCAGTACCTCGCCGATGAAAGGCAACACATTTTATATCTTTGGGCAAAAAAAAAACAGTTCAGAGAATGTTTTGTTTTCTTAAAGCTCCCATTTTGTAATCATTTTCAGGATAGCAAACTGTTTTCGTATTTGCCTGTTGTTGTTATTATTACTATTATCATCATTGCTTTGTTTTATGTCTTGTTTATTGAAAATAATATGTTAATGTTAATCTATGTGAAAATGAAGTGGTATTTGTATATATTACACTGGTAATAATGAATGAACCTATGAAAAATACTGCTTTGCATTCATTTTCAAGTCTTTATATCAAAACACAATTTGTTTTATTGCCAGAAGGTCCCATTGCAGGTTTGTTGGTGTCAATACACTAAGTATTTCTAAACAGTTCTGGTCACTTCTCCTTCTGAAGTTCTTAAAAGTTGCTGTACTTCACTGTATTGGACCTAGTGGACAGAATAATGAACCCCAGGTCAGGGCTAATTTTATGAAAGATGGTAAGGAGAATTTTAGACTGTGAAATCTTATTGGATTATCAATCAGTCAATTGGTCCTACCTGAATTCATTTATACTCATATTGAAAATAACTCCCCTGCCTCCATGGAAATGGACAGTGTTTTGCATGGACGATCAAAGTAAAACAAAGTACTGAGACCATACAGTATTCGCACTTTCTAGTAACAGTGGTGAAAGAAAAACTCATTTGGTGACCTAGTTACTTCAGAAATGTACAATTACTAAATAGTAGTTAATAAATGATGTCATTAACCCACTAACCTAATCCACGAATCACAATATTTACATGACATAACTTGACTATTTTCCATTCCTTTTGGATAGACTCTGTGCCCAATGTGCCCAAGACAAAAGACTTTAGTATCACTTACTTTTGTATGTATTGTCAAATACAACAGAACAATGCAAGATAACCTCAGGAAGGCAAATTGAGGCACATACTGTAAAGAAGACACACATATCCCATAGTATACATGGCCTAAGAGACCCCATAGTATTTCCCAACAAAATAGTATACATAGTATACAGGACATTAAGAACCCCTTCATTGCATAGACTTATATTTTATCTCATGAGCTTTTAATTACAAAGTAGGCTGTTGTCACTATTGAAGATACAATCAATGAAAAGAAAACATTATTAGAAAATAGATGTGACGTAGCTGGTTTACCTAGCCAAAATTAGCTAGCTAACTAGTTAGCTGTAACTCATGCCAAATGAATAAGAAAACAAGAAATAAGAAAAGAATAAGAACAAAAAAACAAAGGCCTGTGTAACATTAGGGCATTTCGTTTTGTAATATCACCTAGCAATCGATTTAAGAAACCACAGCAGATAATTAGCATTGACAATAATTTATAATGGCCTTCAATTAATTTAATCAGAAACATGATAAATTCCATAAAATTTCGTGTTTTTTTTTTTTTTTTTTAAGATTACGCAATTCCATCTGTGTTTTGCGCATTGCAGAAATCAGTTCTCTACATGTTTATATTACTCCATTAAACCAGGTACAAGAAACAATTCAACGTGAACAGACACACACAGACACAGACACACACACACACACACACACACACATCTACAGCGATGTAAACAGTGGTGCAATTTCCACACAGTGAAAGCATGTTTTGCAGTGACTGCCTTGGTGAATGGTTCTCATGAGCGGAGAGTAATGCTTTGAGAGAGGTATTGTGTGCACATGTGCTGTTTGTACAGAAAACGGGTCTTTGTATTAAGTGTATTCCTGGTAAAAGCCCCAATTTCTTCTATATATATCGGTTATCCGATTGTCTTTTTTTCCTGTAACTGTAACAAAATAAAGTTAGTTTTTTTATTATTATTTGTATTCTGAATACATACTGTTACATATATTCCTTTACTCCCCAGCCTGGTGACAACAACATAATATTTGTTTTCTGATTTTACTTTTCATATGATCTTTTTTTACTTGCATGTACCATTTATGAAAAATTGGTATAGGAGGTTTGGACAAAGAAAATGCATTTACCAGAATGGTGGATACGACCAGTGACCTGTTGGATAAGGAATCGGTGACGTTGGTTGACTTGCCCTTCTGGTTCTCGGTCATGTTCAGGCCACTCGGTGGGTCCCACGTTCCAATCTGTGGGAAGCCGTACAGTGCTTACATAAACAGTGCAAATCCAAGCACCAGGCATGTAAAATACAAGAATGGTCTGCCTTTCTTCACATGGACCACAGAATGCATCTGAACATGGGGGGGGGGGAGAGAATGAAGTTCCATCCACTTGTATGTTCGTTTTGAAAACTCTGACATAAACTGTGTTTTAAAAGAACATGGATGTAATTCAGACCTTTATCAGTAAAGTTATAATGGTCCACAATGTAGACTCTGCATCATTTACTTATTTGCAGGTAATTTTTTTGTAATGGTTCAACACTGCATTCTTAATGTAGCTCCAAAAGTTACCCCACCCCCCCCACAGTTGTGCGGTCCATGTTCCTACATCATAATGAAATGCTCTATGTCGACAATGTCAATACGTCAGCGCAATGGTGACTGGGTTTGTCCATGCTGCTAATAATAGTGATGAAGAATCTGGGGGTGTCATAGGTTCATACCAAAAATGAACACCAATACCCCCGCCAGCCCCTCCATATTAAGGGGGGCAGCAGGGTCCTCAGCAACGTGCTTTTATCCAAACTGTCACGCATGACAAATGTGCTGAAGTCACAACACACTCTACAGCCACGAGCACAGAAAGCACTCATACTGAATTATATGGTATATTAGTAAATATTTAAACAGCTGTCCCGGAAGCATAGACTAAATTTTACATTTTAATTTAACTTTGAAGGCTGTGGCACTGTCTAAATAGGTGAGGGTTCTTTCCTCCACCACTGGTCACATTTTACTATCTCTTTAAAGGTTTTCCTTTATTAAGAACATCCACCTATAATACGTATAACCCAGAAAAGCTTTGTTGTCTGAATTCTGTGTTGGTTTAGCACACACACAGACACACACACACACACAGACACACACACGCACACGCACTAACAGCCTCCCACGGCGAAAGACCCAGAAGCGAGCTGAGGAGTGCTGGTGAACATCGCTGGCCACCTCCCAGGGCAGGGGGATGACGGCTATGAGAAGCCCACCCTGGCTGACCCGAGAAGAGACCTTTGGCTCTCAGGATCCTCTTGTACAGAGTCAACAGCCCTGGGACTCTCAGCAGCCTTGGCGCTGCCTTGCAAATCATTTTCAAAGCAATAAACTCAACTGCCAAACAAAGCACTTCAGATGCCTTCAGAAATGTTTAAACTGTAGTTTGTAATTGCAAATCAACTCTTTAATTCAGCCTCCTTGAACCTGGAGGGCTTCTAAAGGGGTTTTTATTAGAAGACTAAATTATTCAGAGAAGTGTAGAGGCACGCACAGTCATGGGGGGTGGGGGTGTGGATGGGGGGGGGTCACAGACTGCAGAGGAGCAGGCAGCCCTCCATCTGGATGAGCCGATTCCCCCTGCGCCTCTCTGTCCGCATGCGTGTCTGCCAGTCTCCCTCCTCTCTCTCAGACACACAGAGCACGGACAGCCATCGCCACGCTCCTGCCGTACCTTCTCAAGTCCCTCTTCTTTCAGGCTGATCACGTCCAAGTCAAAATCGGTCCTCAGGCCGTTGGTTTTGTTGAAAGTTATCCGTCCTGTCAAGCCTTCCCAGTGGGCCTAAAGGGGTGGAAAGGGCAGAAAAAAAATCCATAACAAAGGAGCGAACAAAAAGAAAAATAAATACAGTGCTTGCAAAACAGAAATATTATATAATTATTCAAAAAAAAAAATCACTATTCACCTTCAAGAAACTGGACAGGTCCAAATATATTCAAGGTCACAGTGCGTTGATAACTGAGAAATTACCGCACTGAATACAAATAACGCATATGACTAATACCCATCCATCGCTTAAGCTGATTTCTGATACGGATGAGAATGTGGCGTGACGTGATCAATGCACTGCACCTCTTGAACGTGAGATCAGGTGTACTTCACGCAAGCACCATAATATTTAAGCGGCGTGATTGTAATTCACTGTCAGGGGGACTGGCCATTTAGCCGATAGCTTCCATGCTGCAGGCCCCCTGAATGGCTAACTGGACCCCTTTGAGCAGGATGATCAAAAGTAACCTGATTCAGCACAAAGCCAAAGGCACAAACGGGGGCAAGCAGACGCTACTGGCGCAGCTTTAAATGAATGCATCTGCCAAATCTGCATTAAATGGGAAAGCGGGCATTGATCCTGCTCGCATACCCAGAGCAGTACATGTGGAAACCACACATACAGTGTCATTTGTCATGACTGCTTATACACACTTATGCGCTGTCACTCAAGAGCACTGAGATCTCATCCATGACCTAAGCCAGCGTCCCTTCAAGCATATTAAATCAGCTCTGATGGATCCTGACATTCAGCTGCTGGATAAAGAGAACCCAGGCAGCAACTTTCAGTTTGTCATTACAACAGTGGCAATTTATACCGGATAAAGGTATAAAGAATAAGATCTGCATTACATAGCAATTAAAAAAAATGGTGATCAGTGTTTGTAATCACATTTCCTTGCACTTTTACCCTGACATTTGACAATGCCAAGTTTAGAGAGATTAAGTTTTTATTCTAGAACGTTGCCTCTGTGGGTTAGCAGTCTGGGCCCGTGGCCGGAAGGTCACTGGATTGAATTCCACAGTCACCAGTGTAATCATATTGGGCCCTTGTGCAAGGCTCTCAACCCCCAAAACTACTATGGGGCATCAGAAATGTGGCTGACCCTGTGTTCGGACCATGTACCTCACTCTCATAGGAGAAGAACACGGAATATGTGAAAAAAAAACATTCCTATGAACCTGCACATGGCATGCAAAATATCATTATGCTGTCATGACAGGATGAAAAGTTATAGGGAAATGGCTTAGCGATATATCTAGATGTGCCGTAATGACGATTTGCCTTTGGTAACAGAAACTGCAATTCCTGTGTTAACTCAGAGGGGCACAGATACACGACACGGGCCGGGGTTTAAATGACAGTGCACATCGAAGTCTGAGGTTTATCTAGGACTCTGCCACACCTCAGGAGATTCCTGCTTACAGTGCGGGGGGGTGGGGGGGGATAGCCGGTAACTGCTTTTGTGTGCAACAGCGTAGAACCTGACTCCACTTGTCGGGCATAGAGTTCAGCACTACTGGAAGAATCTGTACAAAGGAACCGAGAAAACTTTCTACTGCCGGGAGAAATGGCAGCGAAAATAAGAGATTGGAGATTACTTCGGCGCTGGTTCAACGCTGAGAACCATTGTGCTTTAATGTGTCACACACTATCCTGTGCCCCAACCCCCCGCACCAAAATCACTCCGTGGCTCAGGTCTTAGCGACAATCTCCTGATATACTAGAGAGCAAACACTGAGGAGGTTTATCATGCCTAAATATAGGCTACACAGTCCCGCGCTTAAGTGATGGGGAGGTTTGGATTAGCTGTCCCACTTTCCAGAATCTGGCACGCTGAACAATAATTACTGAAGATTAAGATAAATTAGAAGTTCTCTGTGAGACTAATTTCAAATATACAATATCCTGGACTGGGAAACAAAAAGCCCTTGAGGATTTATATTTGCACACATGGTAAGAAGCGTGCGCACAGGCGTACACACAAAGATCCTTTATAAATAGGCTTTTAGAAATTAAAACCTAACATTAGAGCTACTACACAGAAGAAAGGCAAGAGATAATGTCTCCTTTTCTAGTCAAACTGAACAGTTTTATTTGTATGGACATAAAAATGACTGCAGTAATGCTTTAATTGCTGTTATTTTTTATTTCAAATAATACAATCACAAGTAATTAATGACGAAGGAATCTATTAATAAACATTCTTGTCAACTCACATTCTTGCTTTCATCGCATGTGCGTCCACATGCGTGTAGAGACACATGCATGCTGTTGAGTGGATATAACTGTTAGTGCGTGCGTGTGTGTGCGCAGCCGGAAAGAGTCGCCCCCGTACCTCCTTGATCAGCCCCATGAAGCGATTGCCGAAACGCCAAGGCTTGTGGCGGTTGCACTGCAGGGAACTGACCGTGATCTGCTGGGACTGCTGGACTGCCACGGCCACGATGTGGACGGCGTCATACATGAGCGCTGCGTCTGTCTGCAAACACAGAAAGCGTCCTATTAGTCTCCTTAGAATTATAAGTATCACAGTGTGTTAGTTTGTAGACCACCACTCTGTCTGCAAACACAGAAAACGTCCTATTAGTCTCCTTAGAATTATAAGTATCACAGTGTGTTAGTTTGTAGACCACCACTCTGCCTGCAAACACAGAAAGTGTTTCATTAGTCCCATTATAATTCAAACAATTGTAACATGTTCTATTGGTCTGTAGACTACCACCCTGCCTGTAACCACACAAAGTGTCCCATTAGTCCCAATATAGTTAAAACCATCTCGATGTGTTGCATTAGTCTGTAGATCACTCACCTGTCTATGACCATAAAAAGTGTTTCATTAGTCCTGCGTCCTACTACACCTAAAACCATCGTCATGTGTTTCATTAGTCTGTAGACCACCACCTAATCATTCCAAAAGTGGTGGCAGCTTTAGGTTTCTGAAGTCTTTGCCGCTTGTTCATCTTACAAATGTGTCGCTTTAAGAAATAAGGAAAAAATAAAAGCTGTATTTTGTACAATAATCCCTATATTTAAGATCTTAGAAAACATTAATAATGTTTTATTTCAGTACAACCCTGTTAAAAATCTGTCATGTGGAAACGTTTTTTGGCACATTTGACACTTGTCTAGGAGATTACTCATCAGCACTTATTTTTTATGGAATACTATATTTTTTCACCATTCTTAGCAAAAAGTGCATCTGTATATCCATATAACGCCATGTTTGATCAAGTTCCAATCCTTAAATACATCATATAAATTTGCATAGTGATTAGGACTGTCCTTAGAGGTGTCCTATGCATAAGAGTGTGAAGGGATTTTTGCATACAGAAAACAGACTGGATGTCCAGCAGCATGGACGAGAAAAGGCCTCTCTTATGCCCAGTCTAGAGCGCCTGAAAGCTGCGCGCGCAGAAGCAAAGCAATTAAATGGGAAATGGGGTGACTCACCCCACTGGACTGAAGTATTGGATTAAAGTTTCCCTAATTTTGCCCTGTGATTCAATAATAAGAAGAGGGAATGTGAGGACTGTCTCAGACCCTTTCGGATTTCCTCGAAGGAGAGCGCAATCATACACTCCAACCTGAGATCCTCTGTCAAAATCATTTCTTAAAAAGGTCCTTTGCTAGCGGAAGAGAAGCTCTTCATTGTAATAAAAGCCATTAATAACTCCTGCCACTCCCACCCAATCCCAATGAAGGCCCATTAACCTACGGACGGTGGAGAGGTTCCCCAAACTCCTTAGTGACACACACAGCCCCTCCATCAAGGCTCCAGTCTAGGTTTACCCCAGAGGGCCCAGTCATCGGCTGACAATAGTCCCCAGAGGGTCTGTCTCACAGTGTGAGAGTCTAATTTTGTTTTTGCGAATGTTTATGCAAATGTATGGGTGTCTTTGTCCATGCCTGTTTTCGGGTGGGTAATTACAATGGTACTTGTTTCTGCTGGTGCACATACAACACACCAGCATGCCTATGTGAATGTTTGTCTTTCTGATGCCTTCGCTCCGAGTGTGGAGGTGCACGTCTGCACACAGCCCGACCTGCTAATCACTTGCGCCGGTTTATTGCACCAACCATTTCCTCAACCACCACTACTAGGCCCCCGTCTGACATCTGCGTACGTCAGTCACCACAGTAAGACAATGTTGGGTGGCAGCTAATGGCCGAAGGGTCAGACTACGGGATGAAAGAGCCATCCTGTGCTGCGTTAGCCGCACAGTTTAATGAGCTATGATGGCTGCTCAATGCCGCACATGGGAGGCAAACACAAATCAGCTACCCCATTCTGCTAAACTGCCCCAGGCATGAATCAGCCGTCCTGTTATGGCTGCTCACGCAAGCGACAATCAGCGCCTTGCATTGTACAGAACTGTGAAACAGACCAATCTGACAGCCCGCTTCTCCGAGCTGCCGGACCTATGCAGTGCGTTCCGTGAGAGGAGGCGTTCAGAGGGCCAGTGGAAGCCACACAGGAGCACAGCACACTAACACCACACAAGACCTCACTGGCAGCCAGCCCAGGCACTGCAGGCGCAGCTGCGTTCCAGTTTACCGCAGCGCTATTGTCTGAGAGGCCCTTATGCGTGCTTATGGTAGCCAAAAGCCGATAGCAACAGCTCACTAAGCACTAAAAAAGGACCAACACAAGGCTCTCCGCAAAGCTGAAAGGCAGTAATGACTCCATTATCTGCCGGCATATTGTCCGAAAGCCGCGCTTGAGAATCAGGAAGTTCTGCACAATGAGGAAAGTTTCACAGTTCCCTCGTCCTGGATACACCCTCAGCACACACCTCTCAGTGCCGGGTCATACTTCTGAGTACTGCACGTAACGTCCTGGATATACCAGACACTGCCGGACATAACCTTCCCCGTCTCTCCAAGTGCCATGCAAGACTAATAGAGGTAGGACATCAAGAGAGAGCACTACCATAGCAGATAATTTATTATAGCAGAACAAAATGAGCACAAGACACTTGCCCATATATACATGCATAATATATATAGATGATTTATGTGTGTGTATATACATATACAGTATATATATATATATATATATATATATATATATATATATATATATATATATAGAGAGAGAGAGAGA
>JAODKE010000146.1:530095-572110 GCA_026779605.1 Mormyrus hasselquistii
ATATACCCCCCGCTGCTTTTCTAGGTTTGACCCCCCCCCCCCCCCCCCCCACACCCAAAAAAAAAACAACACATCCACACCACCTCCCAGAAACGTTATACTTAAACAGCTGAATTCTGTTGATTTCTGACATATTCTGGTAACTGATTTCTTGAAAAGAAGTCGTCACGCTTGATGGGGTAAAACAACTTGTGCAAGTCGGTTTGTACTTCAACGTTTTTTGTTCTTCAGACTATAGGACTAACAAAAGAGCCTCAAAGGGTCACTGAATGAGGAGGAGATTCAAAACATTTGCAGATATGTTGAAGGCATGTCCGTGCTGATACAGCCACATAAAGTCATAATTTCCGACAGAAAAGTACACACCAGCATAACTGTATATCTAACTGTATAATTCAAATTACGCCTGAGTAAGTGTGCTTAACAAAAATGCTTCTGGCCTGAGAATTTCCTTAATCCAACAACATCTCCCCTTCGCCTAAGGATACACAACCACCTCGGATCAATTGGATGCACCTTGAGTTTTCAGGCGTATCCATGCTAAGGTACAGAGGCGATGCTATTATAATGGAATGGAAAACAAGCTCTACAAGTCCCTAACTGTGTGGAAAGTTAAAATAATCACCTCATTATCACAAGGGTAACAAGAAGCTCCTGGCACCTAGTAATATGTAATAAGAGGAAGGAGGCCATATGTACCCCTGCAGTCACTGCATACCACTGATTCGGCCTGCTCCCCAGAATCAGCCTGACCCACCAGAGAATCCCATTGACATTTCAGGCCTCCCATAGGCTGAATTTAAAAGGCAAAGTTGTGTGTTTTTTATGAAGCGTATTTGCTTGTGCTGTTCTAGAAGGAGAGCCCAGTAGAGTCAACACACATGACGCCGACCCTCAAACCTTCTCACTATGCAGATGCCACACGGCATCAGTACCATGGTGCATGACATGCTGCCGCTGTTGCCGTACGCGGCTGCTGCCTGGAGGGCATTGTGACGCGCCAGCCCACCGGATCACCAGGTGGCGCCACCACGTCACCAACGTGAGAAGCGGCGGCTCAGGGGGACGTTTTCATGTCAACATATCGTCATACTTCATCTACCTGGAGGTGAGGAGGGATGGCTTGATGTTTGTTTTTGGTTTCACGTTGGTTTTTTTTCAGAGGTAGGTGCCACTTCGTAATTCACTATCCCATAATGTGTCAACAAACACCTCTCAATTCATTAAATCTGAGAAAACGCAGACAAATCAAAGCAGTACTTGCTTTAATGGTGGAAAATAGCAAGCAAACATGAGCAACGTTCTTTTATCCCATCTCTCAGTGAATAACATAAAAAATTCTCTGAATTACAGATCAGCAGAATATCTATAGCTACTGGAGTCAGATCAATACTGATCAATCCTGATACTCATAATAAGGAGCTAAAAATTCCAGCAATTGACCCTATTGAGTAAAATAATTTTACACAGTCAAAAATGAAATAGACACCAATAGTCTGTTCTACATAACAATAGTAGCTTTAAAAATATTTAACTTTTGGATTTAAAGGTTTTGTTTGTCATATGCTCTCGACACCCATTTGGTTACGGCTTAATCATAGACTGAACCATAACACTTACTAATAATGCCAGATTATGGGCAGTAAGTGATTAAACAGGAAGTATAACTTCTCAGCATCGGCTCCTGCTCATGATTTATTTCATCATAAATGTTTTGAGATATTATTGGTGATTTATTGGTAGGATTTTCAGCAATTTTATCAATCAGCATGCACCGTATGGACAAAAGTACTAAGAAACACCTCTTAATCATTGAATTGAGGTGTTGAGTTCGGATCCATTGCCACAGGTATATAAAATCAAGCACCTAGACATGCAGTCAGGTTTTGAAGCATTTGTGAAAGAATGGGTCATTCTGAAGAGCTCAATGAATTCATGCGGGGTGCTGACACGGAATGCCACCTTTGCAAAAAGTCAGTCGTGAAATTTCTTCCCTGATATTTCACAGTCAACTTTAAGCAATTATTGCAAAGTGGAAGTATTTAGGAACAACAGAATTTCAGCCATGAAGTGGCAAACCAGGTAAAGTAACTGAAGAAGGTTAACGAGTGCTGAGGAGCATAGTGCTTAAAGCTCTGTTGACTTAATAAATGCAGAGTTTCAAACTTTCTCTGGCATTAACCCCAACACAAAACTGTGAGCTGAGAGCTTCATAGGATGGGCTGCATGCAAGCCTCACATCACCAAGCACAATGCCAAGCGTTGGATGGAATGGTGTAAAGCATGTCGCCACTGGACTCTGGAGCAATGGAAATCTGTTGTGTGGAGTGAAGAATCACACTTCTTTGTCTGGCAGTCTATTGGACAAGTCTGGGCGTGGCAGATGCCAGGAGAACATTACTGTACCTGCCTGACTGCGTTGTGCCAACTGAAAAGTTTGCTGGAGGAGGGACAATGGTTTGGGGTTGTTTTTCAGTGGTTGGGCTAGGCGCCTTAGTTTCAGTGAAGGGAACTGTTAATGCTTCAACATACCAAGACATTTTGGGCAATCCAATGCTTCAGAATTTGTGAGTACAGTTTGGTGAAGGCCCTTTTCTGTTCCAACCTGAACAAATGGACCTAGAAGAACTTGACTGGACCACACAGAGTCCCAACCTCAACCCCAACAAACACCTCTGGGATGAACAACAATGAAGAATTAGGGCCAAGCCTTCACATCCAGCATCAGTGCATGACCTCACAAATGCTCTTCTGGATAAACGGGCAAAAATTCCATCACAGACACACTCCAAAGTCTTGTGGAAAGCCTTCCCAGAAGAATGGCAGTTGTTACCAAAACTCCATATTGATGCTTATGAATTTAGATGGGATGTCATTTAAGCTCCTATAGGTGTAATAGCCAGGTGTCCCAATATTTTTGTCAATGTAATGTGTATATATGTCAAGGCCTAATATAAGCCACTTATATCTCAGCTCTCCATAAACAATATCGCTTATCATCTTGTATGTCACTGCAATGCACAACAAAACGTTTACAAAAAACTACTTAATCTTCCGAACATTGACTTAGTTGACATGAACATTAACAATAAACAACCACAAACACAGCTAATGGCCCCACACTTGATATACTGATTCAGTTACTGGCATTGCAGTTATTTGCACTCTGTGAGACCTTGAGTGCAGTGAAGCACCATGTAGTATGTTCCTAAATGGCACTCTCCCAAGTCACTGTCCGTACAATGAGCTAACTGGCTCTGTGATTCTCAATCTCTAACTTAAGTACCCAATAAAGAGCTAAGTCTTAAAAAAACACAACAAAAATGTTGAGTGACTGAGCTATTTCCCAAGTGCACAAGGGTTACTCCCCTGGCGACTCAGAGGTGACAGAGAAGAATCATCTTCCCCAGATACATTCTGCGGGCTTTATGACGGTACCCTTGAGAGTACTCTGTGCAAACCGCCTCGTGGAGGCAGCACTTTGTAAATGACAGGGGGGAAAAAACCCTATTATCAGAACGGTTTGAAGACCATGCATGACTCATTGCAATCCGGCATTAAATGGTGTGACCTTACTTGCTTTTCATGCCCCTGTGTCCTTTATACTTGTAGAACCGATCAGAAAAACAAAATTGTTCAAACCTTTGAAATATCAGTCTTTTGAAATACTAGTCCTGCCATAGAAAAAGCCAGAACCACACACAGAAAGTCCAGCTTCTCGTCACTCCTGTCACATCTTTCATTTGTGAATTAGTTGCAGTATTTATATATGCAGGCTATTGAGACAGGACCCAACACAGTGACCGGTATTGAGCATTATCTGTTTCAGACAATAGGACCTATAAGCTGACTGGTCAGTGATTCAGCTTCGGTCCAGAAATCAGTTACTGTATCACTGCTATTTAAATTTTTTTAGTGCATGAAGCTATTTCTTCTTGCCATAAATAAAGCACAAACAGGCATTGCCACTCCTGCTGGCTGCAGTCAGCACACAGGTGGATTTCAATCTGTGTGGAAGCAAAAAGTGACAATTTGGTGAAGAAGGAAAAAATATATCGTTTGTGAGATGTGAATGTGACACGGAATAAGACTATGGAGGAAGTTGAATGCAACGATTGATTTAAAAAAAATAATAATAATAAATTTAGGCCCAAGAGACCGTAGTTTTTACTTCTGCGGATGCTGCTTGGCATTCAAGAGAGATGTTGGCCAGATGTTTAACTGGGTAATGACGCTCAATGTGAGTCATGCTGGATTAGGATGTCTGGGGAGAGAACAGATAAATAATAAACACAGAAAATATTATGAAGTCAGAGAAAGGGAGGGTATACGAGTGTGCCATTATTCCCTATACATCACTGAGAGGCTGAGGTGTTGGCAGAGGGACTGCCCACTTAGCACCATGCCGCGCGACTCGCGCCTGATTAAAAGGACATTTAGCAAAATGGCCTCCCTCTCACAGTAATAAGCAGGCATAACGAGTCGAGCCTGAATAGGCCACCATGCCGCCAACGATCCCGTGGCCGCCTCCACAAGCTTGCCATTTGATCTCACTTTTAAGACCTAAAATCCTAAATCTCTGAGGGTAGCTATTCCAGTTATCAAAACATCACTGTGCCGGCCATGAATATTTTTATTTTAATTGATCGGCTCGTATCCCGAATTCAGGTTTTAGCCAATGATCTAAATGGGAAATTTCTAAAGGAAAAAAAAAAGTGCAAAAATCATAATTAAAATGCAGAGACAAATGAAAGACCTTCCAGAACATCTATAGCCAAAAAAAGAAAAAAAATAAATCCCCACATTCAGCTGTAGTAGAAAGAACAACTATAATTCAAAGAATTTTCTTATTTTTGCCATAGGACGATCAGGCACGGTAAGACTACCTCCAGGCAGGAACCATGTGAGATAGGCATGGAGACAGATTTAACAGCAGCAAAAAAAGGAGCCATTTTTATATCAGTGCTAGAGGCTAAAACACTCAAGAGGAAAAAAAAAACTGGCATCAGGTCAAAGAAAGGGCTATAACTGGATGCGAGGTCAGGAGTCAGGGTTCGAGTACTTAGCAGGGGCCAGAAAATGCCAGTATAAGGACTGTGGAAAGGGTATATGTCCGCTCATAAGCTACACTCCCCCGTCTTACACGTGTTTATGAGGCACCACTAAAAAATTATATGTTAAGTGCCTCCACAAGCTGGTCAATCTTACATTTACAGTCTGGTTCTATCATAAGGTGCTTTCTGTTCGCTGTGTTTATCACTTGAGTTCTGTTACGTCTGGTGAAAGTATTTGATTCCAACTGAAAATTCAGATGCAATAACAAGCTAAAATAAAGTATGCTCTTTGTTTGCTGGTATGGTTACCTTTATATGGAAACACTGCAATTCAAAACTATGTCAGTGAAAATGAAAAATGGTAATCTAATCTAATATTCCCATGCAAACAATCAAATATCTATATATGTACACATATCGATCTTTTTGCAGTAATCGAACGATTAACGTAACAGTTCACAGTGTTTGTCATTCTACATTGGCAAGACTGCAATGTTATGGTCAGTGCTAACAGGGTGTAATCGCTACACAAAAAGAGCAGCCTATTACTGGAACAGATTGTCCATCAGGAAGAACACAGCATTTAACTGCGTGGTACTGTGTGCTATAGTCAAACAGTGTGCATTGTCTTTAGTGTAAACTCCAGGAAACTCTGCTTAAGTGTGCAGTGGGGGAACAGGAGGGTTGACGTCAAAGCGCTCAGTAGAGGGAGCTGGGCGTCACGGAAATGAGAGTGTCGCTCCGTCTCCTACTCATCGCTGCATAATGTTCCTCCAGCTGTGATTTTTATGGACCATAGTTCATCCATAGCTGAATTAATTTAAGACTCCAACGCTGTGATTATCGCTGACGATAATGATTATTGTTGTTGCCGCTGCCATCGTTATCTGGGAATGTATCTGCAGAAAGCCGCCTCCCTCGTCAGCCTGAGGCTTTTCCTCCATGCTGCCACACTCTGTCTGCCTGTCTGCAATCTCCCCCCTGCTCTCAGAGCCGCATCTTTAAGGCGGCGTCCGAACGCGTAAGGCCCTGACACGGTGGCCCTCAGGCATGTCACATCCATGACAGTCTGGCCACCGAGACACGGAATTTTATTATTAGAATTATCCCATTAATAGAAATGGCCTAAGGTGGATTTTTTAAATTCGGGCTTTGGTGGCGATTCACTGCGAACCCTTGGGGGCTGGACAAATGGCCCAGGGAGATTTGGAGTGAGGCTGGCAGCTAAAGACGGGATATGTGGCCATTCAGCCAGAACAAGGCAGAAAAGCATACTGTCATCTTATTTTCATGTATGGAAAATTCCATATTTAAAGAAATTGTTATAAATTGTCATTTAAAGCATCTGGAAGTGAATATTTGTCTATTAGACCTGCAATCCAGACTAGGATAACGGCCTGAAACATGGATGGATGGATGGATGGATTTGTGTATATAAATAGAGTCAGACATTCACAGAACAGGATTTGCACTACACTGTAGTAAAAAAAAATCTACATGAGATACGAGAGAATTGTACAGTACAAAGAGACTAAAAAAATCCATCCATCCATTCCTCCTCCTAATGTTCGTCCTGCTGAGGATTTGGGGGGGGTGGGGAGGCTGGAGCTTATGCCAGGGAGAACAGGCACACGGCAGGGGCACACCCTACATGCAATGACTAGAAGCAAGAAATTACACATTACCTGAAGTCCATGGGTCCAGAAATAGTCCACAGAGATGTCCATTGCTAAAAGCACACCAAATGACTTTACAACTAAGACATTGACCGGTCTTGTATACTCTTTTGGAACCATATCTTGCACTTAAGTGTTAATGTTGGACAATATAGGGTATTTATGATGGATGAGAGTGCGGGAAGATGCAGCTGCCTGCCTGCTATGTGCTGAACGCTAAGCTGCTGCTTCAGCATTCAACACTGTCCACCATCACTTATTATCACGTGGGGCAATGGTACCGCAGGAGTTAGCGCTGTCATTCAGCAACTGGAGTGTTGCTGGTTTGAGCCCCAGTTCCTCCTGACCCCATTGAAGTGTCCTTGAGCAAGACACTGAACCCCAAATTGCTCCTGGTGTGCAGGTCGGAGCCTTGCATGACAGCCTCTGCCACCGGTGTATGTGAAGTACTTTGAGTGCTTGTAGGAGTAGAAAAGAGCTATATAAATGCAATCCATTTACCATCAAACATAATAAACTCATAATTTGGCTAAATTCTTGCTTTTTTCACTGAAGGTTAACAGAGGGTGATGAGCTACAAGGTGTATGAGGTTTAGAGAAGATAATCACTGCTGTGCTCCAAACCTCACCTTCTTATACATTTCAAATATTATTGTATGCAGGACTAAAGACACATGATCACACTCATTGTCAAATGCACATAAACGGATGAACACTGGGGAATATGACTCTCTGTCCATCGACAGTTTCTCGCAGGTAGCACAGGCCATAAAACAGGGGACGCCCTGTGTGGTATGCCAGTCCATCCAGAAACAAAGATTAATCCGCTTGGATGTTTATGGACTGTAGAGTGAAAGCTTGGCACCCACAAGAAATCTATTATGTCATAATTTTAACCGTTTCCCCCCTGGAGAACGGCATGCTAATATTAACGAAGACTATTGCTAAATCTGCCTCTGTAGCTAAGGCTCCGCACTCACTATGCGACTGGATTTATTCTCACTGTATTTTAATTACAATCCACACTTTCCATATTTCACTGTTAATTTCTATTCTTGAATAGGTTATATGTGTTTTTACTGGTGTTCTGTTAGGTGTAATGTATTAACATGTCCATCCATCCATTATTTGTAACCATTCATCCTATTCAGGATCGTGGGGGGTCCGGAGCCTATTCCAATTATAATATTGTTAAATATATTACAATAATTTAACTAAAGAAACCTGAGCAAGTCTTAAAGCCAAAACAGTGTCTCCCCTGAATGCTAAAAGGCGTCAGACTTGGAGCTACATTTGATTATTCGGTTGCCTTTCAGACAGCGGGAGGAACAATTCTTGTCCACATACTCTTTTTATTTACTATGAGATTAAACAGAACCAGACAGACACCTGACAGACCTGGCTAGCTGGGATTGGTCACAGGAAAATGCACCAGTTGACATAACAGGTGCCTCCATGAGAAACAGAAAGGACGTGCTGTTAGCATAGAACCCCACAGGCAGCGGCAGCGAAGGGGCGGGAACTGGCCATCGGTCACATGTGTCGCTGTTTGCAGAGTCCTGCCATCAGGCTCGGTGTGCTGCAGCGCCATCCGTCGATTCGGGGGCCTACGGAAGATGAGGAGAGGGCTCCGTTTCTGCGGGAGGGGGCATGGCGCTGACACCTTGCTCTTGGCCCACGAGGCGAGCGAGAGGACGAGGGCAAGCGCCAGCTGGACCCCGTGCCGGCCCAGCTGCCGGAAAAATGCATGCTGGGTCCTGGTCCAAGCATACTTTGCGCGGCATGTGGCCAGCGGGGAGCCAAATCACGCTTCCCGTTTCCAAAATCAACAGCTCCCTAACAAGCCGGGAAGAGAGGCCGCCGCTAACCGGTCTTTAATTTGCGGGTAGCGTCCGGGTCAGCGTTCCCTTCCAACAGAGCTTCCACATGAGGCTGAGAGAGGACGGGGGCTCAGACCTCTCGTCCAAACTAGCCCACCCGTCTGCATGCACAAAGAGACACTCGCCTTCTCACTTAACAGCCTCACATCCACTAACATCCACAAGGGGGCGCATTGTCGCAGTCCATCATTATCCACACGGGGGCGCATCGTGTTATATGGCTACAATGCCAAATTCTGCAGCTTTTTCCTTTCGGGTTTCCGCTGCACGCCAGCAAATCGTGCATGCTGCAGGTCATCATTACGTAAAGAGTGAAATGACTGCTTAAGATTATTAAGCTTCTGCGACAGTGATTTCCTGATGTACGCGGTCCATCAGATCTATCAGATCCATCTTTAAAAAAATATGACCAGCTCATTTTCTGCCTCTAATAAGACTGTGGTTTTTGACTGAGATGCTGGACGTAACCTTTCCAGTTGGAACCTCCCCCCACCCCCCAACAATTCCACCCCCAGACCATAAGCCTTTATTTGATCTTTTGAGATCTGGATTTCTCCAGCCGGTCCAGCTGGCTGCTGTGCTTCTGCGCGCCTCTCAGATTGCAGTATCTCCTGCTGGTACCGTGAGATTTTTCTGTTGCCACAGACGCTGTGATGGACAGCCCGATGGAGTAGAGCGGTTATCCTGGGTGGTAAGGGAGAGCTCTACTTTTCTTCCTGCCTCTCCCTGACATCACAAAGGCTGAGCTCTGTTAAATATGATCTCCCTTCATTTGAATGCTGAGATAGATTTTTTTTTCCTCATTTCTGCACAGTCTGGATTTGCAGAAATTTATGTCAATATGTCACGCAAGCTGAAAATGGAGCCCTCAAGAGAGCGACAACTTATTCGGATGTGTCCGTTCAGATTTGCCCAAGCTGCCGTCCATCATGCTTACAAGTCATTCTGTGCCGAATACGAATTAGTTTGTGAATTTTGCTGTTTTCATATTTAAACAATCCTCTCCTGACACTGAGGACACAGATCACACCTTAGCCCTTCGGCCTACACTCGGAGCATCATCTGTGAGGAATCTAAAAACGCAGGAAATAAAAACTTCTCCTGCTGGGTCAAATCAAATCCAGCGACACAAGAACCACACTCCTGAAGGTTGTCCGCTTCTACGTTAAAGAGCGAGTCAGCTGACCATGTTGTGTTCTCCTGACCTTGAGCAAGGCAGGGGATGAAGAAGTGAGACAAAGAGATGGAAATCTGCGGTCACTCTCTGTCAAACTCAAGCAATCGTTGTTTACCGAGAGATCTGTGGCTCGGACCAGACCCTGGTGCTGCATAATCTGCACAAGATTAGGGTGTGCTGAGTAAATCACACAGGAGGTAAAGCAATTAGCTGAGAAAGAAAATATGCTAATGTTCCTGCCAAGCTTGTTGGGTCATTTTCATTATGCGTGTTAAGCCGTGGCTCTGGGCAGAACTTTTCAAAAGCAGATTAATAGTTGCATAAAAAAAATGCAGAATTAGAGTTATAATCCAGAACTCACAAACAAACTAAAAGCCACACTTTCGAGGATAATATTTCAACAGACTAATTGTTATTCTTATTTCATAACGCCTGCATTACAGACCAGTATTTCACTATTTTATTTGTGCCTGCCAAATAAAAGGAAAAAGATAAATAACATATGACCATTTCTTTGCTAGCTGAGTATGAGGCAGATATTCATCCATCCCTCCAGCCATTTTCTGCAAATGCTTGCCCAATTCAGTGTGGCTAGAACCTATAGGTGCAAAGCAGGTAACAACCCAGGAAGGTGTGCTAACCCATCAGAAGGTACACTCACACACTCAGATCTACGGGTAATTTGGTAACTCCAAGTATCCTCAACATTGTTTTTGGACTGTGGGGGGGAAATCAGAGTACCCAGAGGAAACTCTCCCAGTGACACGGGGAGAACATGCAAACTCCACACACACAGAACCCTGGCTGAGATTTGAGGCGTGAGGTGACAATGCTAACCGCGGCACCACCATGCCATCCCTCGGACAGTCATGTTCCACTTAAAATATTCTCTGCTGTTCAAACTTTACCCTGAGGTTCAGAGTGTTGGATGAGCTCCGTGCCGATCTGTGCGGGCAAAATTGTGGGTAAATGTTCGGCATCCACCAGCTAACATCCTACAAACTGGAACATGCAGTCATCTACGCTTGACAAAACGGCAAAATCACACAGCTTCATTGTCACCCCTTACTTTTCAACAGCTCTGAAATATTTTCCTGGAAGGCAATATAAAACGAGTGAAGGTCACGTATTACTTAAAGGACAATATTGCCGTAAGAGCTAATAGTTTAAATGTGATAAAACTACACTATTTACATCGCCAAAATTCATCACCACCATGAGGCAAGCTCCAGGAAATCTTGGAACTCGGTCATCAACATCATCGTCTTGTGATTAAACGAAGAATGACGTACGGAAAAATGCTTGCGTATGACAAATCGAAAAATTGTATTCATCAGATCCTTACTCGGAATTTCTAGAAGTTTGTTTTTTAAGACAGCAAACCATAAATAAGTCACACAAATGAAGCAGTTAATCAAACATTTAAGAAACCTTTTGCCATGTCAATGTGCATTAGGCGTTGACTGATTTGCCATTTGCCTAATTAATCAATCGCTCATTCTAACTCACATTCCATTATCTCATTCACAAGCCGTACAGCCTTGACGTACATAAATCTCTTTTTTCTTTAGTCAAAGAGATTAAAGTTATTTATCTGCAAGGAGGGCTAAAAGCAAAGAGCAGATGCTAGGGAACGGGGCGGAGGTGATTTTAAGCGCAGTTGAGTCCTTCCACTCAGAGATGACATCACGACAGCTGGCCTGAGTGAGCTGATGCAAAGGCTCTGAGTTTTAATTGACTATGTGTTAAAAGCCTCATATATAAACTTAAGGGCACCCCACACCTGCACCGCACCTGCTTCCTCACCCAACAAACATCAGAGGAACATTAATAGTTAAACTGTTCCATCAACATCCAGAGTCAACACTGAGCAACAAAGCAAACTGCACTGATCTGAAGCTTCACACAAAACGAAATGCCCTTCCGTCCACCAGCTAGTGACCCCCTTCAAATCAGCACTCGCTTCACATCAGCCGCTCACGGAACCTTGACTGGTCTCAGACCAGTTTGTAGAGCTCCACTTCTATCATCGTAACAGTTGTTTTGGCAGATGCCTCAAAACCGGAACTCTAATTTCTCTGTCTGTCTTTGTACCCTGACAGTTTTCATTTCTGGCTGCGTTCCCAGCTAAAGAGCATAAGTGTTGGAGCGTTGAAGAGCGGTCATTACTGTCTGTGAGATTTTACAGACGCCTGAGCCCCGGCGATGGCCAATCAAGCTGTCAAAACGGCTCCGTTTCCGCTGCGTAGGGGCCTCGCACTCACAGCCAGTGGACACCGGGTCATTGCCAGTCAAAGTCATTTCCTCTAAATGTCCCAAGAACAACGAAAATCATTGTCTGCCCTGAGAATATATAACATAGAACAACTGACACTTTAAATATTTTACTGATTTTATCATTTAAATTGGAAAAGCAGTGATTAATAAGAGGTTGTTACACAGAAAGAAATTGTTCCAAATCTTCCGACATTGTAATTATTTACTCTGATGCTTCTAAAGATGCTTGGCAGTACTTCACAAAGCTGACATGTAACATATAAACATTTAGCTGCAAGCATATTAAAGATTTAAACAGAACATCATGAAGATAAAGTCTTTGATCTTCTAATGCTCTGGCCGCAAAATCGCACAGAGTCACTGCATTTTACAGGGTATCAGCCAGAGCACTTACCGTCATGAACCCATCCAGCAGGCCCGAGTCGGGTTTCGGGGGGGCCTGAAGCCTCTCCATGGACCACTTCTCAATGATAGAGGACACTTGCGTGTTCTCGGTGTTGAGGATCCGGAAGCCGGTCATGTTCACCCCGCTGTAGCGGTACGGTTCCACATCCAGGGCGAAGAGATCCTACAAATGGAGACCAGGTGCAGACCATTAGCTGGCAGCACTGGCAGTGTGTGGGCAACATTAATGTGATCGAATGCAACGTTTTTAGGTTGTTCTGTGTCTTCATCGTCCATAAAGTACAATGCAGGAGCTGGAACATTCCTGCAACCATCACTCCAAGCAAACACTTTTCATACGAGCTCTGCTGTGATGATTTAGGTACACACATGTACACCCTGACCTATGTACTGCGCACGACAGACATCAAAGCAGCCTCACAAGCACAGGTGATGCGTCACACCTACACAGAATTGCTCAAATCCACACACACTCACAGGCAGGAGCTTGTATGAACAAACTTTTCAGAGAGACACACAGCCAGACGCAACCATACAGGACTGCTCTTGTACATTCGCACAGACAGAAAAAAAACACCCACTAATGGGGACTAGCACACGCTTATCTCCAAGAAATTACACCGGCAATGAGAGCGAAAGCTGGCAGAAGATGAAGGCCATATGCCGGCTCTCTATGGCTGGTTTGTGTTTTCTGGTTGGCAAATTAAGCTCACAATTCTGGCCCACTTGTCTGCCAAAGTTCTTGGCTAAATCACCTTTCCTATTCCTATTTTTCCTCCATTTTCACTTTTTTCATAAACTTCTCGCGATCTGAAAACATCCCCTTCTGCTGCATCGAAAGCCAAACTTAGCAGGGGGGACCCGGGTGAGGTGAGGCGGACCCGGCGGCGGGGTCTCTGGAGGGGGCAGCGGACACAGACGTCCGTGCCATTGGAGAATCATCGGGGTTTGTAGGGAGGCATAAACTGACTGTCATCCATATGAAAAAGCCATCCCTCCATTCTACACACATCAAAGTCATTTTGTGTTTACTATTGTGTGCTTGTGGCAATCTGAAGCCGGACAATGATTAACTGCATTTAAACAAAGGAGGACCCTCATTCAAAATCAATTTTCGTGACCGGCTCTCATCACACTGAGGTCTATGAAGTATGATTACCCTATCTCTCATCCGAAGGGCGGAATGGATATCGACCTAATGTCCAAGGGAACTAAGGAATGCTTGTCAAAGTCTTATCAAGGAAATATGCCTCTGAAATAGGCAGTGAAACAAGACCTATCACATTGCACAGCTATAACATCTGACTATAAATCTCCAGAAAGGCTAGCAAGGTTCTTTGTAATTGTGTCAAATATCAGCATCATGTGCAAGCATCAATACCAAATTTTTATGGTTAATTATTAATTATTCTATTTGAAAAGAAAATAGTAAAACTGGGAAACTGCATGCCTATCTATTGGGCAGGGGTATTTAAATGCACATTTAATTTAAGACCTGAATCTTAACTGATCAATTTCCTTTTAGAAATAGGTACAAGGTCGTCATGATGTCGCGGCATGGGGGAGGGTCACACCCCAGCCAGCCACTGCTGCAGACTGGGCATCGCCAGCCAGATCCCCGCCCTCTGCTCTACTGTTGTTTCTGCTGCTCATAAGTTTAAAAGCTACCTCATCTGGATTCACCTCCTTCAAGGACATTAGTCTGCTTGTTAAACACCACAAACAGTAGGCTGGATCCGTCTGGCTCGCCCTTACTGTCAAAAAAGCAACTCGCATCGATGTAAAACTACAGCTTTCCATTCAGCCTATTAAACAGTCGTGAAATGCTCGCGTCTCGTAATGGAGGCGCGGAGGAATAAATATCCATTAGCGCCTAAGCAGCAGCGCCAAATACCATTGTGTGTGAAATTGCTTACCAGTGTTGTAAAGATGTAGTGGTAATACTCCGTCATCATACCCATGGCTAGCGCCTGCAAGAGAGACAGGAAAACAGTGTCTGTCACCATACCAATGCCTCGCTGACACGCGCGAGTCTGGCGCGCTGCACAAAAACAGCTCAGTGTGTCTACAGCGTAACCTATTTGCGAGGGCCGCAACTCAGATTCACTGAAAAAAAACCCATTAGAGACCATTTTGTTGAAAGAGGACATCAGGGGGAAAGAAATCAAGAGGGAACATGTTTGCATGCCTGTATCTTTGCTATTTTAAAATCCTTATTTAAATAAAAAATTCACAGTTTTGTTCTGTGCACAACATAAAGCGATAACCTCATCTTTCATGCATAATGCATGATGGTACCAAGAGTAAACTGTAGGGAAACTGCATAAATTAGTCTGAGTTAATGTTTAAAAGGAAATAATAGCTGTGTGGTGTGGAGGATTAATGGTACACGCAGGACAGGGAGAGGCGCTCTCTCCAAATGACAGTTACTCCATATGCCTGTCCAGCTCATTGTTATTTTAGTGCCATGGTAACATTTTATACCATTTCTACACAGAGATACTCCTTTGAAAGCCTTTCGAAGCATTTCATAAACACTGAGACAAGAGCTAACGTTTTTTTTCCATACTCACCCATAACAGTCTATAAGATTAAAAGTCTGGTTATTTTATATTTGATGACCTTGACTTTATATTTTCCTATGTGTTTCTATCTTTTAATATGTGTGTGTGTGTGTGGTACATTACATCATGTGCATTACACCATGAGGACCAAATGATCCCACAATGTGATAAAAATATTTTATTTTGACATTGTGAAGACCATTTTTTTGATCCCTGCAATCAAAAAGCTAAGAATGCAAACTGTCATGTATTTTGTTTGGTTACTTATGGTTAAGGTTAGGGCTGGGTAGGGGTTAAGGTCGTCATTACTGGGGTTACGGTTTTGCCCATAGAAAGAAATGAATGGACAGTCCCACAAAGACACGAATACAACTAGGTGTGTGTGTATGAGTACAAACATGTGTGTGTGTATGTGTGTGTGTGTGTGTGTGTGCGTTTGTGAGGATGTCTGCTGAATGTCTGTGTAAGTGTGTGTTAGGGTATGCATGTTTGACAGGTATGTGCGTACATTTAACGAGGTGCATCTAAGGGGAAACTTTTGGCACCGTCCCCTGCATTGAGGGCAATTCATTTCTCCCTGAGACTGATCTCCGTTCCCCGTTCCCCCATCCCACCGTCTAGCCATTCCCCTCATCAGGCAGCGTACACCTCATTTCAAAAGGTCTGCAAACCCCAATAGCAATCAGGAATAACCACACAAAGCCCAATGACTACATCAACATTTCTGTAAGGCAGAAATTATACAGTCCATTCACTGTTTACAGAATCTGATTTTCACATAACAAGATGGGGGAAGAAAGGCAACAGAAAGAATAGGCTTAAAATGAAAGTTTGGATTTGACTGTGAAGTTGCTGTGTGGAAAATTAATAACATTTGCAACCAGCCACTCAAAAAAGAGATTTAAAGTCTACAAGCAGATGGGTTGGTTCGTTTTGTTAGTCGATTGTTACTGAAAATGTTGCGTAACAGAATTTAAACAACATAATTTAGTTTCCAGCATCTTGGACTGATTCCCCTGTGAGGATTTGTCCTGTTAGGATATGTATAATAGCAGAATTTATTGTTCAGAAACTTACATTTTTCGTTTGCTTGGTAAAGACAGAACATACAGTACATAATACAGGGCAAACAATCAGAATCCATGACAAGCAACAAGTTCTCAAACAACTCGTGTAGCCAGAAAAGTTAACTCGAAAGTTTTTGCACTTGGATGGAACTATGAACAGAGCACCATGGTACTGCAGGCAACAGACAATACTTTTCTATTACTTTAAATGCAAATTAGTAGTCCCATTAATGGAACATGTAAAGTGGCTTGTGTAAGACCTGACACTAAGCTTGTTACAGCAGCAGTACTGGGGGATGGCTTCAGTGCATCTCTGTCACAGTCATCAATTTCATTCTTAGAACAGATCATACACACGAGAATGTCAGCATGCATAAAAGCCTGACACCTCTACAAATGCATCCAAATTCCTAGCCTGTGGATGACATCATAGTAGCGGGCCTCATATCTAATGATGAGATGCTGGATGCAGCTGATCTGTCTTGTAGCATGATGCACTCATAACCTCCAAGTCAACACCATCAAGATGGTGTGAAGGGTAGTGGACTGGTGGACACTAGGAGACACCCTCCTGCATGCCTCTCCTTCATAGTCAATAGCCAAGTTAAGTCATTGGTTGAGCCATCAATTTTTCTGAGGTCCACCAGCACCTTGAGGTGGGACATTATCTCCTCCTTCATCGTTAGTAAATCCTAGGAGAGGTTGGTCATCCAATGCTAAGCTCACCTTCCATCGTGATGAACTTCTTCTCAGTCATTACTGAGAATACGCCGACTACCTCAATCATAGTGTGGTTCCCCCCAGCCTCCTCCCTCTCTAAGAGCAGGCTGCAGCAGGTGGTCTCCACTGCTGAGAGGATCACATACCAACTAGAAGTCCCCTTCACTGAAAGGGTGAAAATTAGAAGTGGCACAGCTGCTACAGGTGCCACCCATCTCATAAGTCACCTATGCCACTCACAGGTACAGGCCCACCGTCACTCGGACTGCACACCATCTCCACAGCTCCTCCATAATATAACCCAGGCATAACCCCACAAACACATACACTGAGAACCTAGACAGCCAATCGCAGCACCTCAACTCAGTTCAGTGTTGCAATATTACTTGGCTGTTGAACATTGGTATTGTTGTATATTCTGTTTGTTGTGTAAAATTGTGTTATTGTATGCACTAAGCTGCAATGCAAAACAATGCATTGTTTTGCATTATATTGTATAGTAAAATTGTATGGCGATAAGCCTTGAATCTTATTTTTGTTGCATTTTATATCAATGGGGCTGTTATTGTACCAAGTTCTTGTCCTGCAGAAACCCATAACCAGTTCCAGAATGTTCTACCTACAGGTAATGAAAAGTTCTGAAAGCGACCATAATCCTATCTATAAAGATGGACTGTAATCGGTTTTTCTCAGATAATTTCAACTAATTCTAATTGACAGAGGCAGTATTCAACCTATTTTAAATGCAATTAGGTCTTTGTCTAGCACCTTTTATTTACAGCGGTCATATATTGTGACTATAGCTACTTTGTCCAACCCACACCAGCAACACCAAACACACATTCCTTGTCGATAGATCACAGGGGCTGGCTTGTTCTATGAATTACATCACTTGTTGAAATGATGGGTTAACAGAACAGATCAGAACAAACAGTTTGCCGAAGAACATCGTGATGTAATCCATCGAGCACTGCAGAAGTTTCACAAAGAGAAATGAGCCTGATTATTAGTGGTATGCTACAAAATGAAGCTGCCTTCTATTACAGCTCATTAGTGGGACATACACTGCATGCCACTTGCCACTGATGAAAGGCGTCCTTGACCTTCACTATCAATCTGCATTTTGGCAATTGATTAATAGCCTTGTAAGTGCCTGGGTGAACCATGTTATCTTTAATATTTAATGCAAGTCTGGAATCCTGGGAGAAAACCACAGCTCTTTAATTATGGAAGTTTAAAACATCCATTTCCATGAAAGCATCGCAGAGATACGAAACACCGAAGTTATTTACAAGATTGCATTTCTTTAGTCCATGAAAAGAAACCAAAAAAAAACTTTTTAATTAAGGAGCTTTCCTGATTAAAATGATACATTTAATTAATCAATAGTATGTAAAATGCTAAAATGGTAATTCATATGCTGTTTGGAGCAGGATTATTTCCTGTGGAATCCATGACACAGATTAGATAAATGATGACAAACGTCGCTACCGTTTCAGCATTCATGCGTTAACTCCTTTGTCAGATTAATATATGGCTTTACAATTGGCAGTTGCAGTGTTGCAGTAATATCTCAGTATCTATTGTTTTATTGGCATGAACCTCGTTAAATATAGAGCATATGACAACAAGCAGGAAAGTGGAGATACAGTACAAGACTATTAATTAACAAGGCACTGGTCAACAAATGATTATACCCTCTGTATCATAACCCATCCACTTCCACCTGTAGTACAGGCATGATTAATTTCTTCTAGTACATAACCTCTGGAAACAATGACAAGCCATGGATTCTGGTCCTTAAGAGCCAATCTTTTGTATTAATGAGACAATTGGGAGCTTCATCCTTCTCAGCTTGTTACGGTACAGAGATTGTCACCTGTCAGTCTGGACTGCATTTTTCGGCTAACAGGCCTTCTGTTTCTGCGAAGAAGCCAGGCCTTCGATCTTTAACTGCTGCCTCACATTCTCAGCACTGGATGTTTTGTGCATTTGGAAACTGTGGCTATATTTAACATTTATACCATACTGAGGCATTTAAGAGAAACCCAGTGTGACATCGAGTTTCGAATGCCCACAAACAGACAGATCAGTCAATGACAAAAATAATTCACCTACTGCAAACAATTTATAAATAACATTGTGATAAATAGCGCTGTCAAAATGAAATAAAAGATAAAAATATAAGTTATAGCCATCCAGTACTGCCCATCTTGTGCTTCCATTATACCTGGGTGTGAGTATTTCAATCTGCAGGGGTGTGTGTGCGAGAGAGAAAGAGAAAGAGAGAGAGAGAGAGAGAGAGAGAGCATACAGAAACAATGGTTCACCTGCTTAAGGATCCCAGCTGCCATCTCATGCCCACAGTCAAAGATAACGTGGAACTCTTTCCCTCTCTTCATCTCCTTCAGCAGCGGCTTGGCGTCCTTCGTCTCTGCCGGCAACTGTCGTATCTTCAGCCGAATGTTGTAGCGAGACGGGGCTTTTATAAGCTCTTGCAACCGAATGAGACCTAGGGAGAGAAGCACAGTGAATGGGGAGCACATTTACAGAGAAAGGAGTCGCTCCCATGGCCACTGCACATTTGCATAACACAAAAAAATGCAATTCACTGGCTAGAACCTCGATGCTTCCCCTGGCCGTAACGGCATGGGGGGGCAGAGGGTCGTGGGGGCATGGGCCTCGATGTCGGGAACACTGTCTATTCAGCACCACTTCACAACATAAAAATTCAGCACCCTGGACAATGACCCCGCTCCCATCCATATGCCTGCAAATTGAAGTTAAGCAGCTGCTCCGTGGCTCCTGGGGCCTGTCAGCGGCAGCAGTGCAGCGGCGAATCACACCATCCACACAACCCTTGCAAACACTCTCGTTTGCTGCTTCTATTTCTATCTGACACATAAAGTTCCCCACTTATGGTCCAAAGCAAATCAGGATTGTCCTCCACTAGAGGTTGGGGTGGCTGGAGGCCAAAACGTGTGGATTTTTTTTTGCCTTCTGGGGGAACTCCCATGACATACTCTTCCCATCATGCCTCGGTTTGGCTGAGAACCAATCTGACGATGACACCTGTTCCCACCTGGCTACATAGTCTGGGCCAGCTTGCAGTGCTGCAGTGCCATTAGGCCACTCGAATCTCTGTTAGCCATCATTCCTTACTCTGTGGTTCTGTATGTCCATCGGTTCCTTTTGTCTGTAACTGAGCGTTCTGCTGGGGTGAACGGCTATTTTTTTGTTGTCTGTTCTCTCCTGTCTTGCCCTTGTTGACCTAGCCACTACCCCAGGTCTCTCTCACGCACATCTGTTACGAACCAAGCTGCACAATCCAACAACTCCATTCTGTAACCCCAAAGCATGTGCTATTTCCCACTTTCCATACTGTCTTACTGCTAATATCCCTTTGCTATTACATTATATGCCAGCAAAGCTGCAAAACCACGATATCCATTATAGGTAAAGCTCCCTCGAAATGATCTACCAGATATAATGATCACTCTGAAGTTCTCTTATTGCAGCAAAGAAGCCAAATTATGTCACATTTGAAGCTTCATCACATGTTCTTTTTAACTTGCTGAGCTTTTACGCCAGGGGAGGAGCTGGGAACTCAGTGGGCTCATGCCCCCTGCTGGTGGGCTTCATTCCTGCCCCACCCTGTGTTTGCAGAGTTTGCATAAACATGTAGCTTGCATGGACTTTTTTCAGGTGCCTTGGTTACCCCCCACTATAAAAAGACATATGTTTCAGATGGATTACTGTGCCATCCAGGGATTCTATGACTATGCACTGAATAAGCCCTCACAGGAAATGGATGGATGTATTTTAATTAGAATTACATAAATGAGTCCGACGGATAGATGCTTAATGATTCCCATAATCTGGAAATTCCTCTTCAAAACTAGCCGGAGACATCCGTAATAGTCTTAACCAGCTCAACATGAGTCGTTTGCTCATTACTTCGCTAGCTTCATTCATCAGGTCATCCCAGAAGGATGAGGGTAACTAATGACAAATATCAGAATCGCCTGTAAATCATATGTGCTCCTTGTCAGTGTAATATGGTCTATCATAGATTTCACTGTTTTTGAACTGTCATGGGCAGAAAACAGGGCATGGAATTTCGAGCCCCAGGAAAACTTGTCACAAATGGGTGAAAACTACATTAATATTTTAAATTATATTTGTATAGGACAGGTACGTTTTTTGGCATGGGTAATACACAAGCAAAAATATTCTCTATATACATGGTGAAGCAGCAGCCATAACCAGATGTTTTCTTATTCGGCTTTGTCGAGTCCCAAGGCGATTTCCTCAAAGCGTTGTTTACTTAGATTCTTTTTCCGCTTGAATGCGTCACACTGTGGGACACTAAATGCGAAGCGGGATCTTTTCTCAGAGTGTGCCGCTGCGGACCCGAGGTGCTCCTCTATCCAAGCTTGCCGCGTCAGGCCTGCATGTTAGGCCGGCACGTTGGGCCTGCGTGTCACGCCGCGATGCCCTGTCGCACACCACTGCCGCTTCCTCGGCCATGACGGAACAGCATGGCGAGCTGACACAACCCCAAAGGCTCAGAAGCTGCAAGATGCAGCTGGACACATGCAGCTAGGAGTCGCACAAATGGGCCTCTGAGGACTGGGCAAAGACGGTGACCTCCTTCACCCTTTCGAGTTGTTCCAATTCCTCGGAATGCTTCTCCGGCGATTAGATATGCAGAATGTTAAGCACACTGTCTGCAAACCTCCACTTACTGTCCATGTTTCTCTATTGTCTGTACTTCACTATACTGAGTGGGCCATGTGCTCTTTTATTCTTTTATATAGCTAATAAGGTTAGAGGTTACAGAGGTGCTGATCATTGAGAGGTCTGGGGGGGTGTGGCTCTGCTTGTCAGGACGCTGTGCCCGTGATCGGAAGGTCACTGGTTCAAAGCCCATGGCTTGCAGAGTGATTGCACCATCAGGCCCTTGAGCCAGGCCCTTAACCCCAATCTCCTCAGGGACTGTGTCTGACCTTGCTCACTAATCCTCACTTGTATGTTGCTTTGGACAAAAGCGTCTGCTAAGTAAATGACTGTAAAGTGATCAAGAGAGATGATTAATCTCATCTCTCGCTGTCATGGGTATAAACTGATAGTTTTTGTTTTGCCTCTAGTAAGCATAGAGACGCATCAACCACCCAAGCGGTAGAAGCTGCTGACAGGTCCACGCTCTTCTGCCCTCAGCCCACCCACTGCTTGCATTTCAGTCCCTGCCAAAACGCCAGTTTTCTGTTCTCGTCTTATTTCTTCAGTGTGTGCTGTCAGTCCCATTCTTGCGCCGTCCTGCTCCCCCTGAAAAAGACATGACATTCCCTGTTCGCTGCCTGACACCGTGTCACATGCTTCCGTCCACAACTCGAGACAGTTTTACATTCAGATTCTCGTTTGATTTTCGCGGTCAGCAGCGTTCTGTCACATGTATGTGCTGCAGTGTGATCTATTCCATAGCATGGAAAACAAACAAAAAAACAAAAGCAAGAAAATAATATGACAATACAATGTAAGGTTACATAGGATAAAAAAACAAAAGTGCATGAATAACTCAGGGAATCCACCTCTCTGCGTGTCTAATAAGGCGCCACCAAAAAAAGAAAAATTCACAGGAGAGTTTTCTGCAAGCCAAAAGTGGACCTGTCAGCTTTGATCTTTACAGACTGCGCCTAATTCCTCCCAACGTCTCCGGGATCCAAATTTAACTCCGCATGAATATTTCATCCGCTTAGAACGTTTATTAGCAGTCTTCTCGGTCACAGGGAGCTCCCCACGAACCACGGGGGGGAGAAAGTCACCAATAAATAACCAAAACAGTTGCATCACTCAAACACGCTGCTCAGAGCAAAGCCTCCAAATATGTTAAGCGGAACAACCTTCGCCGGCTCGCCAGCCGGCCTCGCGGAGGAGGGGAGAGACAGGTGTTTTTGGATGGGGCCGTCTGCCCGTCGCCCACGGCGACGCTCCGTTCTGCTCTGACGGCCAGTGGTAAATCACAAGGCTCGCTCCAGGTACAAAAGGTCGGGCTTAATGCGGCACCGCCGCTGCCCTTTCTTTATTTTCACATTCGATTAAACGCGGGGAATAAATGGGAGTGGAAAAAAAAAACATTAAAACGTGTTTCCGGTCAAAGGTTTCAACAGTTCATTCAGGGACACAGAACCATTCATTTTGGGCAATTACACACATGCACCCATTCATGAGAAAATTTAATTTCTTCTTTCTTGTTCTGGACCTTCCAGGGGATTGCAAAGGGGTTCACTGACTGACCAGGGAGAAAACGCCTTTGTCACTCTGACTTTGAGCTCCAAGCTGCACATTAACATGCTGTAGCTCTCCACAGCAATTAAGCACAATTTATTTAATATATGGGAACATCTGGCTCGCAACTATATGCATGTTATAATCTTAAACACCTTGGCACAAGGGTTCATGCCACTCTCTGTACTTAATTACACCATACGCTTATGGAGGCAAATAAAGGATGAAAGGAAAAAACCAACAAAAACAATAAAAAGAAACGTGACCAGAATGGTGCTTCATTGATAAACTTTGAGATTTCTGATAAATTACCTTCAATTATGCAAATTGTCCTTTGATTATATCATGAACAATTAACCGTAATATAGAATCTGATAAAGAACCAATGAAAATTATTTAAAAACAACAAAATTGAGCTTGCATCTAAGTGTAATTTAGCTTATAAACATTCAAAGAAAATGCCTTCTTTGATTACATAACTAGCTGTTCTGTATTTGATCAGGTAATATAATTATATGTGTAATTGTGTGTATAATGAGATATGTCTAGAAGAAGGTGATTATTACATTCATATTCATGTATTCCTAATTTTATTTAAAATACTAATTTAAGCAGATGAGAGAATGCAGGTATGCATCCTATCCTTTGCTGAGCTTTGCAGTCACAAATAAAAAAAGGATTTTTATACCATTAAAATTATTCTAAGCTTTAAATAAACATTAAGTAGGTAAGATGAGGTATCTGTAGTTCTCAGTGGAACAAAGATTCATCATCCACAGTGCAGAAGAACAATCCCAACTATTATCATGTATTCTTTGCAATTAAAAATGAGCTGTAACACATAATTAGACATGGCAGAAGGGCAAATCTAGTTTACAGCATCTGATCACTCACAATATCGTGGATCTTCTATTATATGTCTTTCAAACATCCATCCATCCATCCACTCTCTAACCGCTTGTCCTGGTCAATGTTGAAGAGCCTTTCAAACAATGCATCCAAAAATATGCACATACTTATATTACAGACTGATTGAGCTGAATTTGACCTCATATTTCACCTCAAATGTGGGGTTTTTTGTGAGTTTTTAACACTATATCACACTAAAATGTGATAATAATTCTACATAACCGTTTACATCCCATGAAAAGCTCAAATGCTACTGAAGGACTTTTACAAAAATTATAGATTTATCTCACAGCATCGCTGACATTTTTATTAAAAAATGTTATTCATTCATGCAGCGGGATTTGTAGCAAAATCAGCATGTGTATTACTGCATGTGTACATCATTCTGTGCCCATCCATCTTCCAGCTGCTTCAGGGTTCAGGGTCACATGGGGTGTGGCCAATGAGCACTATACACTTATCTTAATTCTCCCCAATCTGGGTAGTGCATAAGGCCTCCACCAGATTACACAAACACACATACTAAGTGTAATTTGGAGAGAACACCAAAGGAAACCTGTTAAAGACAGGAAGAACATGCAACTTCACCAGCACAGAGCTGGATTCGCCCCTAGCTGTGCACACACAGCTAGATGCACACACGTATTTCTATAGGCATATAACATATACAATATATACACAATAAACACAATTGTATTCATATATTTGTAGGGACTGTCCATTCATTTCGGTGGGAAAAACCTTAATCCCAGCGACGACCTTAAGATCCCTAACCTTAATCATAAGTAACAAAAAATGCTAAACTTTTGGCATTTTTAGTTTTTTGATTGCATTCACAGATTTTCGTTTTATAAAATGACTGAAAAAAATGGTCCCCACAATGTCAAAATAACAAGTATTTGTCACTGTGTGGGAACACATACACACACACACATACACTAGTGGCCAAAATAGTGGAAACACTTCCAGTTTTTAGAGATTGCATAACTTTATTCAGATGTTGCTTCAGTTACTTATTTAATCTTCCAGTGTAAGATATTTGTAAAATCATACATTGGATGATTAAATAAGTAAATGGAACAACAGCTGAATAAAGCCTTGCGACCCATAAATACTGGAAGTGTTTCCACAATTTTGACCACTAGTGTATGTAATACATTATAAATAGCAGGCTGGTTTACATAACATGCAATTACCCACCGTTATCCAAAATAGCAGAGGGCACAGGTGGGACGTGCCCTAGACGGGGTGCCTGTCCGTCACGTCTTTCTCCTTTTAAATAAAATAACCTGATTCCATGTTTTTGGTGCTAGAAATGGCTGCACCGAAGTAAATGGAGATTGTTGTAATAAACGAAAGTTATTTGCTGACTAAAAACGAAACAGCAAGAGAATATGACTGACAAATTGTGTTCGGGCTTAAGATGGCATTAGAAAACGAGATGACTTTTAATTGCTCTAACTTTGTTTGGCGCAAACAGACAACGGTGCTGCGGTCAGCTTGTGATCAAGGAGAGATTTCACTGCAGGCATCACGACGCCGTGATGTCCATTAAGAGCGTTACGAGCCTTATGCCGAGCAGCCAGCGCGCTGGCTGACGCTTATAAAACACCGCACTGCACACCGGTTCATCATGGCACTTATTTAATTAAAAAAAATCGTTAAAAACTGAAACGGCAAACCTGAATTACCGCCGCATTAATGCCAACGGCCCACGAGGCACCAAACAGTGTGGCAGGCTGCAGTGAGGCGCGTGATGGACACTGCACTTGCAGTGCCTTATTCATTACTGTCTCCTGCGCGAGATCGGTGCACTCACACACATCAAATTGAAACAGATTACAGGAGGGGACCTGGGACATGCTGGATCTTTTCCAGCACAGCTTGCTCATATTCACGTCGCTACCTTAGTCTGAGATATACTTGGAGGACCCCGGTCTGAGTAAATACGAAAATATATATCGATCTGCGTGGCAGTTCTGACAAGAGGTGGACGCGGTCTCTGAGCTTCAAGGCGCTTATCGTGAATCAGGGCTGTATGACTGCGTTTTTTTTTTCTTTTTACATTCAGTCTCTCGAGATGCCGAATAAAGGTCAGCATCATAAACACATTGGAACATCGACCGCTTTCTTCCACAAAACCCTTCGGAAAACGCCGCTCAACTTTCATCTCCCTTCGCTAAAGCGGCTCGCCGCAGATGTCCAACAATGAAACGCTCCTCGGTGAATGTGCTGACCTTTAAATGAACAAAATTAAAAAAAGACATCAGCGTGGCTATAAACACACTTATGATAACGATTAGGCGGGGAAAATCCTCTCTGAGCAGCTCTGGTTTCAAGTTTATTGGCGACCCAGTACAATCCATTGCTACTACCATGCTTTCTGCAGACTAATGCAAGGCTGCCAACTCTCGCGCATCTGACGCGACACAGAGGCTCACGCAAGAAATCTGACGGCAAATATATTATATATTTTATTTCATAAAAATCTAACAGCTATATCAAAAGCGTTGGAGCAGTTTGCACACCCTACAGACTATTTAAAGGTAATAAAGGTGTTACACGTATGGAAATGCGTGTGCAGACTTATTTCGAATTGAAAATCGCACTCCAGCCAGCTGACCATGACCTTGTGACCTTGCTAACGATATACTGAGATTAAAAAAAAACATCCAAAAGAACAATTACAGCTTTTCTATATAAATAAAGGAAGAAAGACACAGACAGTAACTGCATCATATACATACTGTGCACGTTCACGTGATTCCCTCCCACAGCCAAAAACATGTGCTTAGGCAAACCAGGGTTGTGAGTGTGTGTGTCCCCTGTGAGGGACAGGCCCCCTGGGGGCTACCCACATTGTGACCTGTGCTTCCCAGGATAGGCTCCAGGCTCACCATGTATGCACAGGTGGAGGGAGTGAAAATTATATGTATATTTAAATAATGACAGAATCCCAGTGCGACACAGAAATATTAATTCGACAGGGTAATTAATTATGCACTGCTTTACGGATAGCAAAATTTATTTTACCATCCATAGAGCTATGACTGCGTAATCAATTAATGAATAATTAAACAACTGTTTGACTTTTTAATTTCATGAGAAGGGGTGACTGCATAATTAATTAATAGCTGTGATACTTCAGTTGTATGTTACTTATTGCTCTTACATGATTACCTGTGCTTTCCAGTTCTCTCCCTATTCTCTCTGTTGCTGGTGGCATTGTCATGGCAACAGGCACATAAACCCTGCTTTAGCAGCAACAAGGTGGCCAGGCATGACACTACACATTCACTGTGCAGTGCTTCTCTGAAAGCACCTGCTTCTGCTCTGCAGCTAACAAAATCACAGATTTCCATTAACCCATGATATCCTCACAAAAGGTGACACCGATGTGACATTTAAAGCAAATTTACTTGACTTTCTGACACATAAGCTGAGTTTTTCCAGCTAACTGATTTACATGTTGGATGAGAAACACAAATAAACATGTTTTCTAAATGCATATGTGGAATGGAGTTTTATTAATCGTTGAGTTTTGTGGCAACATCACTTAAAGAAAATCCAACCATCCTAGAAATGCTTTGAAAACATTTCCCTTAAATTAAGTGAGCTGTATAAACCAATGTACCAAATGAACCAAATTTTCACCAGCTTTTTTGTGCAGCTTCAGAAAATGACTACATGTTTATTTTAAGCTACTTAAGGGAAATGTTAAAATTAGATCCAGACATTTAGCAGAATCAACGCCAGTGGGGACTTTGGGATTAAAATAACGGGAAAGATCTCCTGCATCTCATGTGGTCCCTGCGGATCCAATTTCCCAGCCTTGTGACACAAAATGATGTCGCTGTTAACCCTATCTCAAAGTCACCATAACCATCTACGTGGATTAACAGCAGCATCAGGTCCAGAAGAAATCAATTACAGCTGCAGGAAAATGAAAGGGCTCCAAGACCTAGGGGTGCTACTGCAGCCTCATACTGTACGGATTCCAGTAACCCACAATAAGGAGCATCTGCATATCTGCAAACCGCCATTTTCTACATTGTTGGTGTTACAATTTAAATGATATAAAATTGTATATAATATACAGTCGTATATGATGTGTGTGTGTATGTGGAGTAGGTTTATATTACTAAATATTACCAAATGTCCCCCAGAATGTATTTTTTTTCACATTGTGAGGACCATTTTTCTAGTCCCCAGGAAGATCTGTGAATGCAATCAAAAAAATGTCTCAAATTTTGTTAGGTTACTTATAGTTAAGGTTAGGGCTGAGCTAAGGTCATCATGTTGGGATTGTGTATGTGTGTGTGTGTGTGTGTGTGTGTGCGTGCGTGCGTGCGCGCACGCATGCCCTGCGATGGGATAGGCTCTCAAACCCCTGCCTCCCTGAATAGGACCAGTGGTTTCAGAAAATGGATTGATGAATGGACACACAGTCGTGCATTTCGCATGAGGCTTTGCATTGTTTTTCATATTCAGTAGTTAACCATGGTGTCCTTTTCAAGTTTACAACTGCACCTGCAGACTCCATGGCTATGTTTTCAAAAAGTAGAGAAGTTGAGATTAGCATGTAATGTTTCAAAGACCCCAGGGCAGCAAAAGCAAGCCAACATCACAACAACGGTTCTGTCTGACTGGGCAGGAGTCTGACTGGCACTCACCTGTGCTGTCGTCATAGACAACGGTGACCGTCTTCCATTTGAAGAAATGGACCAAGTCTAGTATAGCCCGGCTGAGGGAGGAGAAATCTGGGTAGAGGCTGACGTAGAAGGAGTCCCTGTTGTCAGAGACCTGGTGTTTCCATTTGGTCTGGATGTGGGGCACGCCCAGCGCATTGCAGATGGATTGGACGGCATTGGCCGAGGAGCTGTGGGAGGGGCCAAAGATGGCTGCCACCCCCAGGGACAGCTGGTCACAGGCTGGAGAGAAGACAGAAGTCTGTCAATGACAGGAGGAAAGAAAGGGCAAATATGCTGACAGATCCTATGCTAGCCAGGTAGATAACTGTACCATCAACGCCCACAAAACCAACTTTAAAAAAATACATATCCAATAAATAATTTTCTTGATTTTCTGTACTAAATTCATTTCAAATAATTTATTCAGGCTGTAAACAATGTAATGTGGCATGCACGTATTGGTAGCTGGTGTCTAACAGAACTGAAAAAAAACTTCCATTGATTAAATCACTTACTGAATATAGTAAATAAGTATATTAAAGTTTGATTTAGCAATCAATTTATTTGATTTGGAGGTCTAATGGCAGTTTGGTTAGAGGAAAGGATTGTTACCTCACTGTTTATCACCCAGTCACCAAGCAGTCAAACCTCTTCCTGATTTCTTTTTATAGTCATTTTTTATAAGACAGGTGAAACAAAGCTGATCCCTTTCAGATTCTTGAATTTACGTTTGTGTATTTCCAAAGTCCTATAGACAAATTTAGCAAGGTTCCTACACAATCCACACTGAAATAAACGAATAACAAGTGCACACTTTTCAATCCATTTTGCACTCCTGCTGTCCAGAAGCTTGTTGAAGGTTGAACTGAATTTAATAACATAACAGCATAAGAAAGCTAAGATTGGGTTCAATCCTTGTAACGAGAGGACATCAGTGTACGGGTACATATGCTGGCCGCAGTGTCCCATTTACGCAGCGAGCTATTTACAGACTGTGATTTACGGTCCCTATTTACTGGTTGCAGCTTGGGGAACACTATGACATAAGGCTATGCACAACTCCACCCTCTGTGGGTGCAGGATTTTTAAAATCTTTAAAATCAGAAATTATATATACATAATGCAAAATCACTGCAGCGATTAATCATCTGGATTTGCAGTGGGATGGCTGCGGTACATAGCGATCCCAAAGCAGACTTTCCTAGGAATGGACGGTTAACCATGATAGACTTCATCATCAGTGCCACTCCAGCTGCTTATGGCTGTCATTATATAAAACAAATTATTTTTTAACCACACAGTTATGTTTTTCCTGGCATATGCACACCAGTAGATGATTAAAAACCCCACTGAACCAAATACAAACACAGTTTTTAACCGCTGATTAAGTATAAGTTTTTTATTTTTTCTATAAAAAAGTTAAAAAAAATGTACCTTTTCTTGAAGCTTCAAAACTGTCATAAATGTTAATCCTTTGGATGTCGTATGTCAGAGTTGTGTTTGGCAGTAGAGTTCTGTTTCTGTTGATTGTGTTTAAAGCAAATTTGAAGGCCAGTTCTTCTGCTCCTGATGGGCCACTTTCGATAGATTCGAAGATTCCGCCTGGATATGGAACAGACAGAATGTTACAATTGGGTTATGAATTCCTACTATGTGATTAGCATTTATACAAAGTGACTCATTTAATAATTATTATTCATAATTTTCATGTAATATCTGGCATCAGAAAACTGTAAATCTGTCAAATGAATGATCACTTCCATACAGTATCTACAGTCACGCCATGTCAGACCTCAGATTTGACCATACAGAACCCCCCACCCCACATATCCTGAAGTGACTGTTCAGGTCACTGATGCTCTACACCTGTGCTGCATTTTTGGTCACATACCTAAACCCTTGGCACAGACCATATAGCTACGTCTCATTTTTCCTCCTTGATTTTGGATGCTGTACTCCATGATTTCTCGGTTTGCGATTTAGCATTTTTTCCAACACCATCTTTACGCATGATATAGCTTTCCATGACTTGAGATTTTGATCTTGGAATAGTGATTCCGCTTTTAGAATTAAAATCAGCAACTGGATCCTAACTTGTGAGTTTCTTGACTCCCTGACGTATACAGTATGTGTCTTTATCTCATGATAGGCATCAAATATTTCTGCCTTCGCTGGTCTTCTGAACACGCACACACACACACACACACACACAGATATATATATATACCAATGTTAACAATGTATATCAATACTGCACCAAAAGATTATTGAAAAATGCTATAGAAATTTTATTACAATATATATGGCAATTCTTTCATATTTTTTGAGGCTTCATATTGATCATGAAACCCAATCAAAATACAGAAAAGAATGTGGGCATCCAGTGAACGACAACCACAAGAAGACAATTGGCAACTATGACTGTGGAAATTTTACCCTGATTAACATTCTTCCCAAGGGGGAAGCCTATTTGCATGTTGTGATGAGCTTGAAGGAACTGATAACTGTTAGTTAAATTGGATGAACTATAATTGGAAGCCTGGGCATTTGCAACCCTCATTCATACTTAATAGATGTTCACATAAATGCCTTTCCCCTTACATTAATGGTAAATTATGTGAAAATATAAAGTAAATTAAGCTCCTTAGACATGGTACTGATGCATCATTTTGCCTTTACTGATAATGCATTGAAGAACTGGAGGTCAACACGACCATATATGCGTGTTGCACAGAAGTTTTCTGTAGTTTTATCTGATAATCATTATTTCATTTTTACTTTTCACCTCTGTCCGGTTTTTCCTGGGTGAGGTGATGGCGTTTCTTTTTTAAAGCGGCAATGTTATATTGGCGCGCAAATATTGGAGTGTTTATTATCACATATACAATCGCACCGAGACAAACACACATATGCAGAGCTGTGAGAGAAGCTTTGCGTCTGAGCACAGCCACTTATCTCATGCCCCTAGAGCATTTTGGAGGCGGGGGGGGGGGGGGTTAAAGGCCTCGATCAAAGACTAATGAAGATGGGACTTCTGCTGAAGCCAGGCCCAAATCAGCGACCTTCCCATCATGGGAACTGGAGGCTAACCACCCACCCAACACGCACCCGCACACACTATGCGCCAGCGGTAGGGCTGATTAGCCACCCGCATGCTTTTGAACCTTTCGGGTGGGGGCCACTGTGCCATAACCACATAGGAGGGATTCAGTGATATGTGTGCAAATCCATGTTAGGCTCCATGAGTCTGCAGGCAGAGTTTCAGAATGTCCCACCCAAAGCAATGAGCTTCACGCTGCTGTGCTGAGTAACATGCTGCATAAAAACCAATCAAGTCCACAAAAACTAAAGAAGATGCCCCTAAAAAAATAATAATAATTATAATTGCCTTGCACTAAAAGAGCATACCGTACTCACAACAGCAATTTTAAGCTTCACTGAAGATTTCTTCATAGAGTCGCATTTCAATCTGAATGGACAAACGCATTCAGTGCTTTTTAAAAGTGTCTACGTTCAACTGCTGCCGTTAATGAATAGAACAAATCCTGTGAATCTGTGTTCGTGGTTTTAGAAATGTTCTCATAGTGATCATCAGAGGGATCCTGGTGGGTGGTCTTTGGGCTTCCTGTCATTCCCAGCTGATTGCAGTGTACAGCTGACACTCAGTCCTGCCTCCCTCAATTCATCACAGCTGGCATCACGCAATCGATACAAAATTCAGTAACGGTTAATTATTAATCAAACAGGTACACGCTCCGCGATCGATGCTCTTGTGTAAGTGGGCACCGCAGCGTTTACCCAGATTCACTGTGCTCTTTATGATTGTAACTCAAGGCGGGCTGGCTGCTGATCACGCCAATCTGTCAGTGTGATCGATATCGTAATTCTCTGTAGGCTAGTTTTCTAACTGGAAGCCTTGAAGTGCACTGCTTCTATTCCTGTGTTTGCACATTGCTGATTTTGATGTGGCCACTGCAAATGTATTAATAGTCATAGCTAGTCCCCTACAAAGGGAGGAAATAATAGCATTTTATCTCATAAATATCATTGCTTCTGTTTCAGCTTTTAGCCTCTCTTGTAGTAGAATTAAAACAATATTAAAATCTCAAAAAAATTGGAAGAGACGTTATTTTTGCACCTTTGGTGATGCTATTCTCCTGAATCATTGCATTAAATATCAAGGCATTACATTAAGAAACAGTGCAACTATATTTATGGGTGGGAAACGCTATGCTCCATCAAACAGAACAATTGCTTTGATTGATATCACCTCAGTCGATAATTCTGATGTTGTTAATAGGCTAACATGATTTTGTCTTTCTGTCAGAACAGCTGCCATGCCAACCTGAGGGAGTACATTCCGTGGTTTAATTTATGCAGATCAGAGAACTTGAACTTCTAAATTAGAGCCGGAAAAAAGAAAAATACCTGAAAAAATACTTCAAATCTCTGTGTCCTTATAGTGAAGGTTCACCTGATGAGCAGTATTACCAATCCTTTTTATTTAAAGTACAAGAAAAGTAAGTTGTATAGTGGCTAAGGACCTGAAATTGTAAAGAAAAGGACATAAGCAACAGAAGGATCTTTCTGTCCTACAGATGAGCAGGGAACCTAAAAAACAGTGAAAAGTCTACCTTTGGCACAATTAAACAATAAGTAATGTATTTACTTTTGGCCTAGGGGTTTCTTTAATAACTTAATGCCATTTCTTTATAATTGAATATGTGAAACTGCGGTTTTCATATATGCTAGTGATTCTACTGATGTTACAAAGACTGTATAAAGGTTAATCATAACCATAAGTAACACACAAATCCTATATGCATGAACATATGCATGAATAATGACTGTTGTTAAAAGCACTATATAAATAAAATTGAATCGAATTGAACTGAACAGAACAGAGTACTGTGCAAGTGTCTTAGGCATTCAATGACAACAATATGCAAACGATAAACATGTTGGAGCAAAACTATACTTTTCTATCTTTCAAAGTCCATTAACTTATCTATTTAAAAACCTCTCCAAAAGTCACCCCAGTATTTGCAGTAACAATCCAATATACATATGTATTTGTTGACTCTACCAGCATACCACGTTTGGCTAATTAATACCTCATCAAATTCAGTTAATTGATTAAATGAGCTAATAGTGAAATTTTACAAAATGGCTGGGGTGCCCCAGAGGAGACATTTGGGGACTGAAACTGTGTTCATCTAGCCTTTCAACAAGATGTCAACTTATTGGGAAAGAAAAGAAATTCCTGTTTTTTTTTTCTTTTTTTATTACTGTTTATTTTCATATGTTCTACTTTTCTCCGAACAGATCTGCAGTTATTATGCAGATAAACAACTTTAAACATTTTCTTTGACTGCAATTATATGGTGATGCAAGCAATGTAATGAGGCATCATCTGTCTCAATATTCTTTTTAAGATAATCAAAAATCAATCAGGTTTCATTTTGACATTGTTCCTGACATTTTGACATTGTTTGAATTATTTATCTGAAAAATAAAAAAGTGTCTGTCATTGACAGATTGATGTCCACCAGCATCAGAACACCAACCTACCAAAACATTCATGCACTATCTGTGTTAAAACCAAAAAGCTAAATAACAGCCATGTCTTATCATAGACATCATTTTGGTTTCACAAGAGAAGAGATATGATGTGAAACATAGGAAAATGTTCATTGTCAAAATAGGGCTTCAATCAAGTATCCGATCACAAAGCAGCTGCCAATTTTTATTGTTGTTGTTTTTGCTGTTGTTGTTGTTGTTAATAATAATGAGGAGGATGGTAATAATAATTATTAATACTCTGCAGCAGTCAAAAATGTACGAATTGCTACGGACAGGTATTTGATTATTTTTAAACACTAAACTGATATTTAGAAATATGTTCCTATGAATATGGAATTGTCCACCTTTTTTGCTCCTACAGTACATGTGTGCCATTTGGTTTAGAATTCTTATAGGCTTCTCACGAAATGTGACACGTGATGTATATGACAGTCGTATCTTTATCGCTGTTTCCTCTCTTCTTCCATTTAACTTCGTAATGTACCCCAGCAAGATGCCTTTCGATAAAATCTCGCAACTAGAGGCAAATCTTAATTTATTTGTTTGTTTATAGAGCCAATTCTTTTTTTTTTTATAAAAACATTTAAATTACTTTGTCAGCCCAGGTTTCATTTCATCTGTGCTCTAAAATGCTGGTAAAATTTTATTATGTACAACACGGCAGTGATTCAGTCTATTCCCTCCTTCACCTAGTTTACATTTTGGCTATAGATACATAATGTAATAGTTTTACAATATTCATATGCTCTACCTATTTTTAGTAATTTATTGTTGCAGATCTTTGCACATAACTTTAAACAATTCAGACTAAGTAAAATTTGACTGACATTGATATCTATGAAGTATGCTGGTATTGTAGCATTTCACACATCTTAAAATTAAAAAGATTAACATTCAGTGCTTAATGGATTTTCTATCTAAAAGTTCAATTCGCTAAAGTGAATGACTCTTTAATTTGAAATTCCAGTCCATTTTCCCACTGATTGACTCTCCTAAACTTATCTCGGTGTTCTGTTTGGGTTGTAAAAAATAAATTCAATAAATAGTGGCCCTTGCTCTTAATTAAAGTCAATTTCCCTAGATAAGACTTGCTCACATGACATGAAGGTGAAACAAAGAGAACATGAGGTGCCAGCATTTTTTTCTGTGTCGCTGCTATTTTCTTCAATACACAAAGCTTCACTATCGAGCAGCTGGCCTGTATCCCTGATCAAAATTCAGCTCTGACCTTTCCGACAGGTGGAAATCCCATAGATTTACTACACTGCATTATATCAGTTAATGCTACAGCAAATTACCATTCCCTTATAAAGCTTTCTTTTTACCCGGTTAAAAGAGTGGCCACAGGTTCGGTTAATGCGGACACTTGTGACCAAAGTGAACACGTCTTTTTGCTCTAGTATGGTTGCATTATATCAGATTGTCTTTTGACAGAATCCATACAGGTCAACACTAAACATCACTTCACATAACACACATCTGTTTTTATAGTCAAGCAACTAAAAATTCAGACACAAAATGTTAACAGCGTCTTTAATGTTTTTAAATGAACAAGTTGTTTTTTGATTATATGTCACAATTTTGTGCTTCAGGATCAGAATATTCTACTACAGTTGGGGCTGAGGGTTAAACCTTAAACAGTAATCTGTAGTCAGATGACTGAGCTATTGAGGGCAACACGCTCTTTGTGTAAATTAATTAAAGTGTAATGTTTATATTATGATTAGGAGTACAGGGTTTTCTGTTACCAAACAACCCCTGGGTTTCTTTAATTAATAAAAATCACTTTCATGCCCATTAGCAACCTCTTCATGTGTAACATTGATCGAGTCCAGTTTTTTAGGTTTCTGGATCGCCAAATGAGCCAAAGCTAAGAACAGAGTTGCTTGCATCCTCTTACGGTATTTATTTATCTCAGTGTCTTCCTTGAGTTTGACAGACTGTACTTTGTACACCACCTTTAGCATTGTCACAGCCCAGAAACAAAGGCAGCTTTAACAAGTAAGAAAACCAAACTAGAGGTTCATCACTTGTTGTCAACTACACTGACTGTTAGTGTCAATAAAACAAACACCTACTGTCATCTGCATCAATATCCATAGGCAACAAGACAACCACCCACTGTCAATAAAACAAACACCAGCATCAAATACCTCCTGTCAGCTCACCAACACCTGCTGTCAAGCTGATATCAAAAGACTGGCATTTACTGTATGCCAGGATACAGTGCCCACTTAACACTACATGTGGTTCTTCTGTTAGAGAGGTTAAGCAAAAGTATGGAGACTATCTGCACCTTCAAAATGTCACAAGTTGAACTGTAAATGTCTTCATCTGTGAGTATAAACAACTCCTACTGTATGTGAGAATGGTGGAGTTCAGCTACAACTAAGGATCACTTTCCAGGGGAATTCAACCAGGTGACATGATCTCTTTGCAGCAATTTGCCCATTCAGCTAATCAGAGCATGTGAGTCTAAGTTAAACAGCAGGGTTGTGATCCAACAATATGGAAGAAAGCTTCATTGCCAGTTACTGTATAAAGTGTGAGTTCTGGTTTCTCTCACGTTATCAGTCACAGTACCTTGACCAATTTTGTCTTCTAATGCTAAAATGTCTGTCTTTGGCTTTTGTCAAATGCACTGTTTCTGTTAAATTCTTCTCGACTCAGATAAAGTTCCCAAATAAAGTCCCTGTTTTGTCCTTCCATCCCCATGTCATTTGGCTTTTTTCCTCGTCCTGCCAGGAGCAAAGTCTCACAGAGTCATCTATTATCTCTTATCAGCCAAGAATTATTTCCAGTACTTGGGCCATTTTCTTGAGAATTCACTTTCTACTGAATTGTTCCCAGGACCCTGGCTTGCTAATTTACAGAAAGGGAATGATGATACTGTACACCATGTGAAGATATAAAACATTCTTTTTGAAAGTATGTTGTAAATGCTGTAGAATAAGTATTACATTATTCCACATTATTATACTGTCTGGTAAAGCCTACAGAGCGAAAAGAATAACTGTGGAATACTGGAAACTGAGATTTGTCTATAGTATATGGAAGGATCGAGATATGAATAGCATATTTCATTAAGAAAATTATGTAATTTAAAAAGGAATTTTGCCTAATGTCTGTATTAAATTTATCTTACGTGTAAATAAGGGAGAACAGACACCCAGAGAACAGACACGCAAACAGATCTGTGATGTGTATGTGTGTGCAGCCACTACACAGAAAATGAAGATATACTGCTGGAGAAGCTTGCATCCATCTTATGTGCAACTGTCGCTGCTTAAACATGATGCGCTCTCATTGGCTGGCCTGCCTCAGTGAACAGACCATCCACATCAGGGTTCGGTAACAAATGGGACTCCACCATAGCCGCAAGGTCACAGACAGGTGGGCTCCATGGCAACTGCGGAACCTTCATCAAACAGGTTGTCACGGTTTCAGAATGTTCTTTTGGGAACATTTAAAGGAATAGAGGGCTGCACTGTCAACCTGCTGTTGCTATACTGAGCTTCTCAAATGGGAGACTCCCTTTATGCTTAAGGCATCACTCACTACAGGAAAGCACTACTAATTCTGTCCAAGAAAATAATAATATTTTGTCCCACTCGCACGTTTATTTACAAGAGCAGCAACTCTTTGCTCATTGCTGTGGTCAAATAGGCTTGTGTTTTTTTACACAGTGTTAAAAGAAGAACAAAGGTCTCCGTGGGCATTAGCTTCCAAAATAAAGCAAATATTTATAAAAGCCCCGTGAAGATGCTGCTCCAGGAAGGGACCTTAGACTGCTGCTTCAGACATTACACAAAAGCTGTTTGTCATGCGCAAGGTCATGGGGGTTTGGACCCTATCCTGAGTTGCATGGGTAAGGTAGAGAATAACCCAGGATGGGACACCAATTCATTGACGGGCACACTCACAGACACAAACGCACAGTTTGGCAGCTGAAATTCACCTTGAAATAATGTCGAACTGTGAGGTGAAACCAGAGTACTAAAGAATAAAACGGGGAGAGCATGCAAACTCCAAACAGGGAGCAAGACTCGAACCGCAGTCCCAAACATGGCAACAGTGTGAACCACTGCACCAACACACTGGCTCACACCAAAACTGAAAGGTCAGAATTAGTGTACTAATAAGAGGGTAATAAAGGCCCTAAGTTCTAATTCTAATTCCATAGTGGGACAAATTTCCCATATATTTTTCATAAAAACACAATTAGTGCGCTGTAATGCTGTAAAGCTGTCTGTGAGGCATGGCCAATTTATGTGACTCTTGATGCCACCTGACCTGCTGTGGCTGCAGTGCCCTTTACGCTGTGCATCATTTTTCAGTGAGTAGGCTTACTGCATATTCTTGAAGCTCCAACCTGGTGGAATCAGGTTAGATATTTATCACAAATAAGCCTTTGAAAGAACCTTTGCTGTCGGCAGCTCTCCCGCTCTGCTGAACCCTCCTCCCTGGAGATTCTGGGCCTGCCGCATGCTTCATGTTCGGTACCCGAGTGGCCTGCATAAGAGGACAGCCTGCGGCCCATCGCTCTGGCTCAGTGTTCAGTAACTGAGCAATTGTGATCGTGAGGGAGGGAATAATCCTCTGGCAGGGTGCCGTACATGTCCAGTCGCGGCATTATTTGGGATTACGCAGCATGGGGCCGCTTTCTCCTCCGGAAGAAGGCCGTGTATCAGTAGGTGTAAGCCTTCGCATCCATTGCGTCCCGGTTAATGCCTTAAATGGCATTTTAAATGACATTAGCTGAAGTGGAGTCCAGCACCGCAGGGCTACTGGCAGGTAGGGGGGTCAGGTGATGACGAACAAACCCCGTTCGGCCTTCTATCACCGCACGATTCGTACACAACGTCCCACAAGACCCCGTACATCGCAAAGGTGCGGCGACTATGCTCCGAGACCAGAAAAAAAAGCAAGAGAAGAAGCCGTTTGATTTGCCGTGACGGTGGGCCAAGGAGGGGAGGCATGGTTCTAGGGAATACAAGAATGTCTTGTCCTTGGCTCCCTCTACGCTCCGCCCCCTCCCCAAGAAAAGAAGCCATCTGCTCTGACTTCAGGATCTGCTGCACCCCCCATGGGAGGGGTAAAACGTTTTCTACCCGGGGAAGGACCACCCACTGATCATGACAACTCAATGAATGGTGACAGTGGTGCATCTCCAAGTCTGCGGCATCAGTTCAGCAATCCATCGCAGCTCTGTGAGAAAACACAACACTACCGTACTTTTCAGGGTAAGAGATGGCGCTCGCCACTTAGAATAATTCATTCTTTGAATTAGCCGAATTGTTATTCATGCACTTGTATCACTTGTATCCTACTCACGGTATTACAGTGAACCAGGTTGCTTCACAGCTGGAGCAACACATAGGTATCACTTCAAATCACATAGGGCTGTTTATAGAGAAGGCGACTGTGTGACCGTGTTGTCCTCTCCTCTCCTCTCCTCCCCTCTCCTCTCCTCTCCGCAGAGCAGCTATCTTTTATGAAAGCCTGACTTGGCAGCTTGTGAAGGGCACCCCGGTGTTCCTGCAGATTTCCATGGTAATGCACCTTCTACCAGATGCAGCTGTGTCTCCTGGGTCGGACGTCCCCCCCACCCCCCCATTTACACATAGTTCTTTTTCAATAAAAACAAAAATGATCTATTTTTGCAATTCTGACGGCATAGTCAAGAAGTAGAAATTACCAGAATGAATTATTTCATATATATATATATATATATATATATATATATATATATATATACATGCATATATATATATATACATACAGAGAGAGAGGCAGATTAATGGACCAGAAATTGCTATTTCTGATTTATGTGCGGCATGCAACTGTGACACGTGTGTGTTCTGTTACCCCAGGGTCCTTTATTGGACCTGGAAGATCCTGGTTTTGGTCCCATAATCCATTTTTTCGTTTTGTCCTATAGTCCCACTCTCCAGGTCACCATTTCCTGGTTCCAGTTCACACCAATCATCCATAACCTGAGTCCTTTTCCAGGAAACCTTTTTCCAGAGCCACCTGTCCAGTCAGCAGCCCCAAGTCACGACAGTTTCCCATTTCCTGTGGTTTTTCTGCCCAAAAGACTCAGGGGTTGTGGGGCAGAAAGCCTGCTAATGTAGGCGGGACAGTCCTATTCAGGGTGCTTCAGATCCTGGAACAATAAAACACATTTTGAGCTCCAGTTCAGTAAACTTATTTAGTTAAAGAATATTTTCTGGGGGAATGAAATCCGGAAGCCAATCTGCACAGAAGGGCTCTGTGTTAATACAACGTTTTGCAGCAATGATCATTTCATCTTCTAGCTGCGCAAGTATGACTGCTGCTGCGCAGCCCTGACTGACACTGCGCAGATGTTCTGCACGTTAAGGGTGCTAATTTGCTGGAAAACAGTGGAACGGCAGCCGCTCATTAGGCATGGTGCTCTCTGTGGGCGTGTGATCAGCATCGACAGTCACGCTGGCAGACTCATTCTCACCTCCACACTACTCTGCTACACTTTCTGGCTCCCTCTGGAGGAACGGCACGACTGTCTGGGGACAGCCGGGTCCTAAATCAAGACAAAATGGACTTTGTGTTTAATATATGTAAATCCAAGATCAAATCCAAATTCATTAATTCATTAAAAAGATAGGTCAGTTTCCACCAGAATCCAGTGTATTCCCTCAAGTTCAGAGCTCCTCTGTGAGACTGGCAGGAGCCAGGATGTTCTGGAATCAGCAGGTAGACAGGTGACAAATATGCTCATTCAGCTGGTGCAAAGACCCTGATGTCTGACTCGCCCTTTGCGTTACCCATTGTCTCTTTTGTTTTTCGGTGTTTCCATTATGTTGACATTGAAACCACTGCCTTCCATTTTTGCCCCTCCCCACTCATCTGCACTCCCGCCCCCTGACCTTCTTCCCAATCACACCTCACGCGCCTGTTTGCCATACAACCCAGACCCAATGCCGCCGTTCCCCGGCACCATTGCTACCACAGTTTCGTGTCATGTGACGCAGCACTCCAAGCTGTTCCACTGGGGGAAAAACGTGAAATTCTTGTGAAACACTGGGAAAACCAGAAGCGCTCTCCTCCTCCTGTGGAGAAGGTACCCAGCAGCATGCTAACCACACACACGGCAGACAAACCAAGCGCCCCCGAGAAACAAATGCCAAACATTAAGAGCGAAGCCCCCTCGTGCACCCAGGCCTGGCTGAGGTAGCTGTGTTTCAAGGCTGATGTCTGCATCGGTCGCATCCAAAGCCAGCCTCAGATCGTAAACATCCAGCCTCTAATCTATGATGCACTCAGAGTCCATGTTTCTGTCATATAGCAGCATGCCCACTCACGCAAAACAGTGGAACTATATTATCTACAGCAATTCACCGCACAGCCTGCAAAGGAGGCCTGCATTGTTAGGGGAGATAAACAGCGATGGCCTGTGCACACGCAGGGAGATGTCTCTGCATCCTGACCAGGCTCCGCATGTGTCCGTGCGGATATGCACGAGTCCTCACTGAAAGCCTGTCGTAAGCCGGCAAATGAGCACATGAACTTGAAACATCTAGCAGCCAAATAAACACCATTAAAGTTTAATTAAACTCACTGCGCTTATATAGCAGGGCACACCTCACAGCATTATAAAGTCCAGTTATGATGTGAAGCTGCTCTCTCTGCATTCTGTCATTCGGAGAAGGGGGACTATTGCAATAAATCAGCGCACCTGCACC
>JAODKE010000146.1:609352-621135 GCA_026779605.1 Mormyrus hasselquistii
AGGGGCCGCGGCGCCTTCTGCTCTGCGCGCGCGTGCCGGTTCCCCCCCCCCCTGGTCATTTGGGTGGGGGGGGGGGGTGGGGGGTGGTGGGGTGGGGGGGGGTGGGGGGGGGGGGGGGGGGGGGGGGTTGCATAGATCACATTTGAGGACCAAATGGTCTCCAAAGTGTAGAAAAACCTAAAATTTCCCTACTTTTGGGGACATCTTTTGTCCCCAAAAGTCTTGTATTTGGGTTGGTTACTTAATGTTAAGGTTAGGGATGGGTAGAGGTTAATGATGTCGTGATTGGGGTTATGGTTTTTCCTGTAGAAATGAATGGGCGGTCCCCATTTAGATAGGTAGACTGACTTGTGTGTGTGTGATTATGGGAAAAATGTGAATGATTTGTAATGAATAATTACTAAAACAGCAAAGCATATGTTTGGTAATTAAGACAATTATAGGCATTTTCATAACAGCAATCACGCTATACGTTTATATTTACGCAGTCAGTGACCCACTGCAACAAGCCTTTCCAGCCATGACGGCAACTACAGTGTTGCTGTTCACTGTGACTCTCCTTTTGAATTCTTTATGTTTTACCATAATAATTCTCTCTTTAGCTGCATTGAAATACGTAGCCCTGTTGAGATCCATGTTTGCAGGTTTGGCTGATTGTTGCACACAGCACACTTTTATGTGCACATGCTTGGGAAATAATCTTGGATTTAGTAATAAAACTTGGCTGACATACATTGCTGTTGTGATATCTGAGATTACTTTAGTTTGGTTTTGTTAAGATGAAACTTATCTTCTAACCCTGACTTTGTTGAACTGGTTTTGTGATACAGGCCCTTGGTGTGTCATAGCAGGAGGGCAAGCAACTGTGATAATGAGGATTTCTGGATATTTGTTATGAAAATCTATTCATGACTAAAGTACATTGGTAGAATTGTTACTATTTTTGTGCTTTTTCTGTTATAGAGCTTTATGATTGTTTCCAGAGTTATGAGGCTCTATCATGGCTTAAAGGCACTTGGCTGACCAGCACAGCACACATCCCTGCTCCATGTAACAGTGTGTCATGCTTTGGATATAACCAGTTTTATTATTATTTCTTAAAATAAAAGCAAGGGAAAACAAACCTTAACACCATCCTCTGAATACTGTAGTACCATAGAGTAGGATGTATATTTCACACTGATCATTCTGTTTTCTGCTTCATAGTAGCATTTGCAGATTATTTTTAAAACTGTTTTTACTACGTTTTATTTCCATCTCATAATAACAAGCTATAAAAATAACATTGCAAGGTCGTGGTGAGCTTTTATTCTACTTTGCAGCCCAAGTCAAACATAGTAGGAAGGCAGAACTACAGGAAAATCAAGACATCAGAGGGACAGGCGGGGGCAGACAAGTTGAGACACAGGTTTAAAGACAGCAGAGGCAGGGATAGACAGGAAGAGAGCCGCACGACTGGCAGACAAGCGACAGAGTAAGTAAAGCGGCGGGGAGAAAGGTAAAAAAGGACAGGGAGAGGGACTGCGATTTCAAACCTGGGATGATATGCCCTTCAGCGAGGTACTTAACCTCAGCCGATGTGCTAGGAAAGCATCCGTCTGGATGAATAATGTCTGAGATATAAAATTGTGAGCATTACTACATTATTTATTTGTTTTGCAAACAACCTTATCCATAACAACTTGAATAGCTTGCATTCTCCCATTTATTGAGCTAGATATTCTCTGGAGGAATTGAGGTTAAAGGGCTTTAACTCAGGGTAAAAGACGACTATTTCTCTGGAGCTGGATGTCGAAGCTGTTGCTATACTGCTTGACAATTACATACAATTAATTTTGGATGGTTGGATACCACTGCGCATACATCCTTAGGCACAGATGTCATGGTCACATTCTCAAAAAGGATGCCCAGGTATGAGTTCATCATGCATGTAAATACGGTTTCATCCATCCATTTTCTGAAACTGCTTAATCCTGGGGGGGGGTCCGGGGGGACAGTTTCAACCAAGGAAAGCAAAACAAACTAACTGAGTTTGCTAACTAACACATACGCAAGCAGGTTGTTACTATGGCAGGTGATAATTCAGAGAAAAAGGACTAATATGTATGCTTTTGCAGACATTCTGTCATGGCAGTCAGGCTGCATTGATGCAGACGAGCTGTAAAAAATGATAAGATGGCCACATTGTTGACAAGAACTGGCAGTACGTCGCCACTGCTGATTTTCCCCTGGGATCCTAAGAAAGGCAGGACTGAATGTGAATCGTCACACTTCTTGTACAATTCCACAAGCCTTCCTCACCGCTTCAGCACCCCACCCTCTACCACTGCCTTGATGTCTTTGTGTTTCCATTTAGTTTCCATTTAAAAATCATGTCACACAAAGGGCTATAAAAGAAATTCAACCCATGTTTACCGCAGCAGCAAAATTCAATTTTTGTATTTTTTTTCCTTAAATTGCCATTGAGTAACTGAAAAATGCATATACTTGTTATCAAAACAGGTAAAGAAATATAAGTGTAAAAACCATTAAAATGATAATTGAATTATATATCTAAGATAATTTAATTAAAACTTCTTTTAGACTTCACATGCCAACTTTTAAATAGTATTCGGTATAGTACATAAATTTCACATGGAAAAACAAAGTATTAGGTTATAATAAATCAATAGTATTAATACAATACAATTTTAGTTTAAGGAAATGATTACTGGCAATATAAATAAATAACCTATAATAAATACTGCTATAAAGAAATCTGTTGCATCATGTATGCACTCTGATATTATTGTGGCAAACAATAGCAATTTTAATAGCAACTTCCTGGTTACAAATAACAGCTATTCAAATATGAACTAAGTACGGATGGATACTTTAAACTTAATATTCTGTGTGGATGAGGGTTAAAAAAGCAGCAGCCACAGGGCTAGCCTTGTTAAAGTCATTGGGTACTTTCATATAAATAGCTATAAACAATCAAGAAATGGCAGCAAGCTGTTTTTTCAGCTATGCCTACATATATATCTATATAGGTATTGATTATTTAAATAGGTACATTGTAAAGAATGAGCAATTTTCATGTAAGACTGATGATTCCACTGGGTGAATCTCTGGTAAACTAAAGATAAATGGTTGCATTTATGACACTGCTTTTGCTTTTGCAGCATTTTCCAAAACAGCTATTCTGAAGACAGAAATATCAACTGTATGATGATGCTGTAGAATGTCAAAAATTGCCTGTTTCAAAGCTGTGTCCAGCTTTGACAGTTCATGACGTGGAGTAGGACCCAAAGCTTTACAGATTGTCATGCTGTCTATACCAAAATGGAAAAAGAATCTTCCAAGGCACATTTTGGTATGGTTTGTGAAAACCGACATAATCATGAAGACCTACTTCCATAACCCACCACGCCAAGTCAGTTACACTTAAGGAATCAACCCTGTAACTATTTACGCTGTGAAATTTAAATTCAACAGTCTTTTAGAAAATGCAACATAATTGACATGAATGAAATGAAACAGAATTATTACTGTCAAGAAAAATGCAGGGGAATATTCAGATAAGCGAACAATAAATCTGACTGAATAGCCGGTAGTCACTATGCTGAGGAACTTGGGCCTTTGCGCGAACAGGCGTTTATTTTAAGACCGAGCCGTCGCATTAGTGACAAGGCAGCAGCGCAATCAGCCAGCAGCTGGAAGTGGTGGGAAGGACGCCTTTCAACGAGGCTGCTTTATTCAAACAGGCCATACATTAGCAGAGCGGCTCTCGCAAAAATGACGGCAGAAACGGCACTGAGCTCGATGGTGCATTGTTCTTAAGGAAGCTGGAGGTCAGAGCTTTAAAAGGGAAATCATTTTGCATCCATAGGAATTCCTTACATCTTTCATGTCAATGTGCGATATTCACGTTTCTGTGGATGAAACGTAGCTGTGGCATCGCTTAGCTGGAGAAAAATGGTAAAACTTTCTATGAATGTAATATCTAGAATCTATGAACATATTCATCACACATGATAATACCTTATCATGTGTGTATCATGAACATGACTATAAATATGTTTATTAAAAGGCATAAATCATTATAGCCATGTTTATTATGCAATATGAATGCCTTATGTAGCTCTCATCTATAATGCAATATAGAAACCTTTACAATGCAGTACAAAACATCCTTAACATCCTTAATGTTTATACCAACCATTATAATCCATTACAAAGGCATATATAATGGATTATAGACTATAGTTTTAAGTAGCGTGTTGCCAGAAAAACTATTAGGTGAGAAAAGGTGTTTATGAACATGTATGAGTATTAATTGAGAAAAAGGTGTTTATGAAATATGTGAAATAGCACCCATTGCTTCTAAATTTTGATATTATATAAACACATACAGGTATCTTGGCAATCCAGTGAACTGCAACTGACATATTTATAGTCATGTTTTTCATTTACAAAGCACCATTTGCAGACATTGAAGTTTGCCCCTGCAGTCAGTGATAAGAGTGTGCAGGTGCTGTTTCACAGAAGCTGGCTGTCACTCGGTATACAAGCTCACTTCAAGGTACCTCACTATATGGTTCAACTGCAAATGCCATTCCCAATATCAGCAGTTCTAACACCAGCCATTATCCATGCACAGCTCATGAACTGACTGCAGTGTTTATTCCTTAATACATTTTCACCATATTCCTTTTCTTTCAGTGAATATTCTTGTGATTTTACATAAACAAAATTGATAAACATTTTTTCAAACAGTTCTCTGATGCACTGATGTCTTTGTGTTCATAATTACTTTTCATTTAAAAATCTTGTCAGACAAAGGGCTATAAGGCAAATTCGACCCATATTTACAACGGTGAAATGAGAAATTCAACTTTCGTATTTTTCTCCTTAAACTGCTGTCGTTTACTTAAATGGAACATGCATATACCTGTTATTAAAGCAGGTGGAAAAAATAAGCATAAAAACCAGTAAAATGAGATATAATTGAATTACCTACTGTAAGATAAGTTAATTTAAATATCTTTTAGATTTCAAGTATAGTTTCAATTATATTTTTACTCTGTGTCACAGCATGTGGGACAAAAGACTTGAAGGCCAGTGTTAGGCAAAAAGGTGTTTTATTAACTGGAAGGGAGCAGAGAAACAAGGGTCCAAAAGAAGGAGGGAAGGGGACGAGACAAACGGGTACTTATATACAAATACTAACAAGTGGCATCAAGCAAGAGGTGTGGCTAATTAGGGTCACACTGGAGAGGAGACAGGAGGGTCAGGCAGGCATGATGGGCAGGACGTAACACTAATAATTTCATTTCAACTTCATTTAGGTTTGACATACCAACAATTTGTTAGCATTTGCAAGTATGTAAATTTCACATCTGAAAAACAACCTCAACTATTTATTAGCGTTCCTTATAGTACATTCATTTCACATTGGAAAAACATAATATTAGGTTATCATAATCAATAGCATCAATTAAATACAATACAATTTTAGTTGAAGGAAGTTACTGTACTGTACCTTCAATAAAAAATAAATAACCTGTTATAAATACTGGTATAGAGATATTTATTGCATTATGTCTGCACTCAGCCGTCTGGATAACCATCACAGCATTCACACTGCTGTTTTTCTCATTCTCCTAGAATCTTCAGCTGGGCTGCTTTCTTCCCCCTAGTCAGTGATGATAACACTACAGGCATAGGTAATGCTCTTAACAGTGACCACTTACCTCATCTGATATTATTGTGGCAAACACTGGGGTGTTAATAGCAAAATCCCAGTTACAAAAAACAGCAATTCAAATGCAAACTAAGTACGGATGTGTACTTTAAACTTAATATTCTGTGTGGATGAGGGTTATGGTGGACTTGGATTTATGCTACTCTTAATAATTAATAAAAATTTAAAATTCAGTTCCAAAAAAGCAAGTTTTTTGCAAGCATACAACTAAAATCTAGTCCTGACATTACAAAAATGAGTTCAATTTTGTTCAAGGTAGATGGTAGTGAGATATCCATTATGACTAAGGTACAGTAGAGAGCGACATGGGCCAAAACATGGACTGGAAGCATGCAGATGCGCGACCCTAAATTAATGAGTTATTCTGGCTGAGACCAAAAGCACAGAATCCTAAGAACCTGAACATCACTAGCCTAACACAGATTTCAGGTAGTACTGAAGCCTGGGATTGAACAATTGAGAACAAAATTCTCTGTATCCTTCATTCATCAGCATGTCCTTCTTGTCTGATTCATTTAATTCATTTCATTACTTGACCATGAAAAGCACACAGTAGCATTAGACAATGGGCGCTATGGAAAAACAAGAAAACTTTAAAGGTGACAAAAGGTAAAAACACCAAAATATTACACTAAATTGATTGTCCCTTGTAGAACATTGGTCTCTGTGATCTATTCACCCCATGAGTTACCTGCTGGAACCACTACAGCGGATCAAAAATGTGGGAATATGCCTGTATGCATTATCAGAACAAGGGTGTCGCTGCACCTGTGAGTGTATGAACGGGACCATTCTACAGTCGCTGTGCAACTGTCACGTTAAAATGAGGTCAGACCAAAGATAATGGATCATCTCAATAGCTGTTAATCTGCTTTAGTATCCCTCTGCTACAAAAATGTATAAAGAGAAAATGGATGTGAGTTAATAGCCTGGAAAAAGCACTCTCCTTCTCATTCACCAGGGTTTCTTGGGCCACAAGGTACTAGGATTCTTCTAAAATGCTTATTTATGGACCCAATTCAAATCTGATCCTGGATCAGTAAATTAAAATATTAAAATGCATGTCCATGTTAGATTGTGGATTTATACTTGAGCATGCATGTGTACTTGTGTATGTCAGTGTGAGATGAAGCCGTCGGTAATGGATCACAATGAGGCAGACATATCGTACAATGAGTTTCCCTTACTGTCTTAAAATTCAAATTCCAGGCCTCTGTTCCATTTAGTTCGCTATCTTGCTCTGTTTTTCAACAATGATGTAAGATTTGAGTTATGATTTATAGACAAGAGATTTAAAACCAACATGTGTGTGTATGTGTGTGTGTGTTTCTGTTCAAGAAGTGGTACATTGCTGAATTGTACAGATATATTTATAATAATAATAATACTGTAGTAATAATAATAATAATAATAATAATAATAACAAAAATAAGGCTCTATAACACTTCGTGCTTTGGACCCTTAATAAATAGCTCTGGTCGTCACTTCATGATGTAGGTAGAGTTAAACTCTTGAACATGAACTAGACTCAGTAAAAACTACCGGTGCTTGAGTGATATGGCACTTATATAAGTATTACTCATTCCAGATGCCATTATTTTAGTCTGTATATATTATGGTACTAATATTGCAGTGTTGATACCTGATTTCAGAACTTTTTCAGTTTTCTCCAGTATCGTGTAGCTCTACATGGAAAGCCTGGCAGAGAGAAAATGCTGACCATCGCAAAAATGAAGGGTCCCTGTCACCAGTACAGCCAGATAATCCAGAGATGTTTTTTTTTTTGGTTCAGCGGTTCGAGCTGGGCATCTCTGCCTTAGCCATCAGTGAAGAACAAATAAGATCCAGTCCCACTGCTGGTGAATCACTGGCCTCAGGCGACTCATTTAACGTCAGCCTCCATTGGAAAAAAAAAAAAAAACACAACAACTGCAGATAAGTTTAATCACCCCAAAGTACACATGCAGCTCAGAGAGCGAAAACAGATGACACAAGCCTTGGGCTGTTTTATTAGACGTGTTCTTCCTGTTGCGTATGAATAATAAAATCAACAATTAACCTCTTATTGAGTATTTAGTATGAGAGAGTTGTCCGTGGGCGAACTCGACGGTAAAGCTGTTATCTCTCTCATTACCATCTGTAAAGACACCAGAAAATTCAATTGAGCATAATATATGAAAATACCATAGTTATTGACAGAAAAATGCCACATTAAAAACAGCATGTTTTTGACGGATGAAGAAATCCATTAACAAAGTCATCAGACATTACCACCACCACTGACTAAATACAATTACTGCCAAACGGTTTTCTTAAGGTAAATTTATAAGTAACAGTCTTATTTCAATCTTAAGTACACTGCTGCAAGCTGAATTACTGGTTAACAATTAATTCTGGTTGCTCAGCTATCTCTAAATAAATTTCTCTTCTGAGACACATGTTGACTTGTTGAGTTGTGAATGGCAGGTCTTCATAGTGTGGCTAGTTTTTTTTATTTCTGGATTAGCCCTAGAAGGGTCCTCAAAGAGTATCGTAGATCTTCTGGCCCAAAAGGCTCAGCCTAGCAGTGTGGTTTGTTTTAATGAGATGGAGGAACACAGTGGTGAGTTTGACATAATCTGCTTAACTGCCGGCGTGTTTCAGCTGCAGGGCCTCTGCTTCAGTCATTGACAAACAGCAAGGGGAGTTCATGCAGCTTTTTTCTCCTCCCCTTGTTCTCTCCCCATCGTGTGAAATTAAAGGTTTCTTCATTGTCCATAATGAGTCGACCCTGACAGCAATTAGTAGTCTTTAGCACAGAGCGACTTCAGATTAGAGCAGATGAAATATATTTTCACTGAATTCATGATGGTGTGCAGCTTACAAATAAAGGGTAACAGTGGATGGTGGTCGAGGGACTTCATTGCATTTTTTTCAGCAGGTTGTTATGTGCATCACGCTATGGTAGCTATTTAAATGACACAGACAAGATTTCCAGCCAATCAGAACCTTGGGGTGGTCAAAGTGGGAGAGGCTCTGGCCAATAAATAACAACATTCAAATAGGCTGTGATCTCAGATGAACACAAGGTTCCATATAGCTGCATGAACACTGCCCATCCTCATCACTGCCCGAATGCACAACTGCATTAGGTATGGTTATAGTTATGTGTAATATTGCTAATATATTATATGATACTCTAACAGATGTAAATTTAGCTTTTACTCATTTACCTCAAGTGAAGTCAGTTTTAAATGCGGAGCAGCCTCGGTTGCTGATTTTTTTCACAGCTGCTATATACCTGTTTTTCCCCTTTTCCTTGGAGATTATCATCTACCATTGTGCAAAACCGGACCTTACAATTCATGTTAACCTTTTGCAGTGCAGTGCAAATGAAAATTATGCATAACTTGCTAGAAATTATTTTGCAAGAGGTGCAATTTAGCACTTTCTTAAGGCAACCCCACACTTCCAAAGCTGTATAAAAATAAATGTAACCCTTAAAAACATTGAAACTAAACAGAACAGTGGTACAGCTCAAATGTAGGAGTGTGGAGGATGTAACATAGAAATCACTGATTTGACTGAAGGATGATATGATTATAAAGTACTGTTAGGGTACAAACAGTCCCCAAGTTAAAAATGTCCGACTTGCAGATTACTCGTACTTACGAAATAACTACCATAAACACTATTATATTAAATATAATTTGTGACGCTCATGAAAATATCACACAGCTTCAGCAGTTCATTGGCTTAAGGTATAGTACACTACCATATATACTTTGATTATTATTATAATTATTATTATTATGATTATTATTATTTACTGTATTATTATTTTTCTGACTTTGCTACAAATTTGACTTAAAGATAGACTTAGGGGATGATCTCATTCATAACCTGCGGACTGCCTGTATTGTTGCAAGAATAAATAAATGAGTGAGTGAATAAAGATAGATCATTCGTAGCTGCCCTGAAAATGTGTCACTGCACCTGTGCATGAACTGTGTTTGATTAAGAGGCCTTTTCTCTGTCATGTAGGTGCAGAAATTCTGATTCTGACACGTGAGCTTTGGACCAGCAGCAGGATTTGGGCGTATGAGGCGAACTTTGATCTTATGCCATGTTGATCAGCATTTCCTCTGTTGTCACATTTGCCTCATTAAATCGCACTGCAATATATAGCACAACCTTTTGGAAAATGTCAAATAATACATATAAAACTGGCTTCATTAAAAAGTAAGACTGACAGAAATCTAAAAAAATAACTTCATCTGCTAATACTGTTTATAGCAGAAACACGGGAAGACAGTCCATATACTCAACCTGACTGTCAAATGCAGGCAGCAGATCAGTGATATGAAGCTGCTTGGTGTTTAACCACTTGTGTTGGACAGGTGGTCAGCAAACTGTGGAGCAGCGTCCATCAGTGTCTATGAAGATGAGCTGAGAAGTGAATCAATGTCATTGGTACAATAAACAGTAGGCTATTAATATGTGTCCCAAGGCCATCAAGGGAGGGGTTTGCATTTCATGTTTTTAACCAATCACAATGTTCGTTGTATGACATCATCACATCGGGGTGTTTTTTTTTTCCTCCTTTTCAAACTTCAACTATTCAGTCACCCTGCGTGGGGCAGTGTGTGTCTCAGGGGGCCAAGCCTCTGTACCTGTGATTGTAAGGATGCCGGTTAAAGCCTTGTCATTATTATTATCATGAAATAAAGATGCACCTTTACATTGCTCCGTATAGCCTTTGCAGGTAAACATATTCCCATGTTCAATATCTATGACATGTTCCTGAACAAAAGGCATACGCAATAAACAAGTACTTAAAAAATCTGTGCACCTTGCAGCAAAACAGATACCACCCTTTTTAATGAATGCGGTGATGTCTTAAGGTGAAGAATATGATTGGTTAAAGAAGTGAGATGCAAGCCCTTTCTTTTCTGACCCAGGAATATATCAACCTCAGCAAAATCAGGGCGTGTGGGTCCTCACCCTTCTCCGATTGGCAGAAGAAGTGGTCCTTCCAAGGAAGAAGAGGAGAAACAAACAGGGGGAGAACGGGGGAGAAGGAAAAGTGCTCTATAGGACGGCCAGTTGAAAAGTGGGTATGGAGGAGCAAATTGATAAAGAAGTAGAGTGAGAGGGTGGCAAAATGAACAAGAATAGAAGCCATTGGGGAAGAGGGATTAAAAGGCTATTGATCGAGCCCCTCAATCATTCTCTCATAATTTGGAGCCGTGTTTAATTCAGCTGTACCCCAAGGAGAGATGGAGAGACAGAGAGAGAAAGGGGGCGGGGTGAGAGAATAGAGGCTGAATTAGATAAAGGGAGGTTCTGAGATAGAATTACCCAGGGGATACTCAGCGATCGCACTGCAAATAATAACCCAGCAACTTCTTATTAAGGTTCACTTATTTCACTTCATTCCAATTATTATAATCCATATTATTTCATACTGCTTCTACGAATATGTGATTTAATATTAAATTGATATTTTGATCATTATTCTTATTAATATCACAACTAATATTGTTCTGACTGCCAGATCTCCATCTATCCATTATCTATACTGCTTTATCCATTTGGGTCACGGGGAAGCTGGAGCCAATCCCAGCATCTTTGAGTGAGAGGTGGGATACACCCTGGGCAGGCTGCCAGTCTACCACAGGACCAACAGCCATACGCAATCACATTCACACCTATGTGCAATTTAGAGTAGCCAGTTGACCTACTCTGCATGGCTTTGGACTGTGGGAGGAAACCACAGCACCCAGAGGAAACCCACACATGCACAGGAAGAACATGCAAACTCCACACAGAAAGGCACACCAGGTGACCTGGGGATCAAACCCAGGAACTTCTTGCTGTGAGGTAACAGTGCTAACCACTGCAGCACCATGCAACCACTGCCAGACCTCATATAGGGTAAAATAATTTGGACTTAAGTTGAGGGACAGATGCAGATTGGAGATATCATGCCAAAGGAGACCTATATATGATTGTGTTCCCTGTAGAAATCATCCTGCGGCTGAGAGAATGGTGGATT
>JAODKE010000146.1:630518-644045 GCA_026779605.1 Mormyrus hasselquistii
GCACTCCAACTTCCTGAAGTCGAGCTGTGACAATTCTGCCACGATGTGGTGGAGCATTATCATCCATGAACAGAAAGCTGGGGGTGTGCTGGCGGAATTGGGGGATGATGATGGGTTCTGTGATGTCTCTGAGGTAAGAACGTGCAGTGACTGAACCACGTACAATAACCAAATCTGTTTTTGACTGGTGATGCCTGCCCAGACTGTTGCACCTCCGCCACCAAAGCTAAACCTGGGGACCAACTTGACCTCACCTTCTCCAGCAACACTGACGACAATCATTTGTAATCCGTTACAGTTACTAGAGAAAAAAGTGTAATTAAATTACAGTTACTTGTGGAAAAATTCATGATTACAATTTTAGTTACATCATAACATTGTATGCAAAACCTTGCTAATATGTTTAATAACAGTATTTTTATTGCTTTTCATGTTTTTCTTGTAAAACATCCTCCTTATATATTTATATATAATGATTTTTGTTATACAACCAATAAATTTACAATATTTTTACCGAATCAAGCAAGCATTTTAAGACCTTCTGTGCGTACTGTATGTTTCATTATGATATTTGAAAAATATTACATTTTGAAATATCATTGAATAGTGTATCAAAGGGAGGGGAATTAAATCACTTATACCTCTTACTGGGGCTCTGTCTGGTAAAAAACCATGCTGTTTCGACAACAGTCATTCTGTAAAAGGGAGTTATTGTGAAGAAGTGCTACCTCATATAGCTGTGTTAGAATAAACAGGCATGTGACATGAATCACCTTCAGACTGAGAACACAACTGGCCTCGACTGGATTCTTTTTGCAGGCTACTTATTAAAATGTATCCAATGGCAGCTGGTTGCCTGGATAAAGCATTGTCTCCTCAGAATGTGAATAATTTGATCAGCGGCCCAGGATTGCACAGACAGGCAGAGTTGTATGTCCTGGATCTGCATTAACGAAGGCTTCCGCTACATTCCGACACAAACAAATGACCCACTCAGTGGGTTGATAGCGAAACTCCTTAAAAATCCCATTCTCATCTAATCACCAGGTGGCACACACTAACAACCGAGAATTGAATGCGGATTGTCACAGCAAATAAAGCGAAAGCAATTGTTTTATCAATAGAAAAATGAAAAATTTATTTCACGTAAGGAAAAAATAATATAGTATGCATTAGAAAGAGCAGATATCAATCGTGGTCCGTTATGAATGCTTTCGGATCCACTGTAATCTTTTTTGTATTGAAGTAACAGAGTCATTTTATTGTCAGACCAGCAGCCATTGTGTGCTGTAGGAGAATGCAGTAGAAGATTTTAACAGGGACTCTCACTTGAACTGGACTCATTCATATTGAAATTCTGCCTGCAAGCTTGGAGGATATAGATCACACAATGACATTTGCATAATACAAATAACATTAATTTACAACAAATCAGCCGGGCCTGTGTCAACTTTCATTCTGATGGGTGAGAACCAAATGGGTGGTCCTGTTAGTGATGCCTGCTCTCCGCTTTGGCACTGATTAGAGGAGTTCCCTAACGGGGCTTCCTTCAGTAGTTTTCATTATGTCACCATGTCTTTTCAGTTTTTCTGGGGAATCCTAATGCAAACCTTATCATCACAGGGGAGAAGGAGCCGTTTCTGTATAACATTTCCTCCAGCTATTCAGCACACTTCATTGCCACGTGCCAATAGCAATTTAAATCCAAGCAGAGTTTTTGATGGAGGCAGAGTAGCAGAGACATATGAAATTATATATGTGTGTGTGTGTGTGAGTAAGTGCACATATTACATTGTGGGGACCAGATGTCCTCACAGTGTGATAAAAACCTGTTAGTTTGACATTGTGGGGACCAGTTTTTCGCTCCCCACAAGGGGAAACTTAATTTTATAAAAATCTGTGACTGCAATCAAAAATTAAAATTATGAATTAAAAATGCCAAAATCCTGCATTTTCTTTGGTTACTTATGGTTAAGGTTAGGGCTTGGTAGGGGTTAAGGTAGTCATAGGCGGGATTAGGGTTTTTCCCCATAGAACTAAATGGACAGTCCCTACAAAGATATGAATGTGTGTGTGTGTGTGTATGTTTCCATAAACCCAAAACATAGGTTAGGTGATCAAACATGGGATAAAATACTTTCTTAAAGTGAGAAGCAGTCCAAATAATCAGGCCAATAACATTTTAGATATGACTCATGTTCACAGAGTATGGTTACAGAATGTTCTGTCACCCATTAATTATTAAGTCCTTGAATTGTCATTTAAAAGAAATATCTTTCCTGATGCACAAAGGAAAATGTATACCTTTGCCAATATATAAAGCATTTTTCTCCCACTGATAAGTTAGTGATTGGATAATTCTGGCAAGTGTGTCGGTACCTCATCTGAAGTCTGAACTGTATTTGGGGCTGTTCATTCATGTGTCACAAATACTGGTGGCCAAATGCAAAATCCTGTGATACTGAGAGCTTGTGTGTCCTGCCATTCACAACACGAACGCGGAAATCCAGACAACCAAGTTTATTGGGGATTACACAGAGAGTAGTCAATAGCTGATTCCGGGTCGTAGCCGAAATCCGTCCGAGAGGTGCACCAAAAGCCGGGGGTTCTTCTACAGTCGTCGTCGGGTGAAGGGATGTCAGGGATCGGTAAGCCGGGAGGTCAATCCGTAGATGTGAACGGTACACATAGGTATGGACACGGGTAAAGTCACGGGCGGGCCGGACGGGCAGGAGGACTGGCAGGAGCCATGGGAAGTTCAGGAAGGGCAAGGAAGACAGAACGCAACCGGGAAGACAAAACGAAGGCAGACCGCTCAGTAAGTGCATTGCAACAATACCTCGCATCGTGCTGTTGTCAGTGCGAGGTTTAAATATCATTGGTTCAATTTTTCATGGGAGGCGTGTTGCACCGTGAGCGTGACATTGGGTGTCAGCAGTTGTTTAATGGTTTTTCTCATCATTGAAACACCAGTCTAAAGCATAAATAAAGAGTACCAGCCATCTGGAAACAAGAACATCTTCAGACCTAGCAAGTTTTGCATTTAAAACATGAGGTTCCTCTTGTCACCACCAGAGTTTCCCTATGGACTTAAGCTCCTATGGAATTAATGGAATATTGCCAAGACCTTTTAAAGTTCACCAGGCCAGCCCTCATTATCTTTAACTGGCTGTTTTGTCAGGTTGTATTAACATGCTGAAATTTGAAACCACCTACCGAAATCTCTTCTCTCATTAGCTTCTGCCAACTTTGTCATTAAAGTTTCGACAAACCATGCATTCCTTTTGCACCACAGATTGCAAGTTACACTGACTGTTGTTCCCAGTATTAATAATCAGGTATAACATCTGCCAGGTCAAGACCATGATTTCGTGACACGATTTCATTTCAAATCAAGTCAAATATAAGAAATGTAATTTATGACCCATTATACATTTAGTACAGAAATGACCCCCAACCCTTTTTTAATACTGAACTGATAATGATTACATTTGCAAGGCCAAAGAAAATCTCTTTGATGAGTGTAGGGTATTGCTCCTGTTGCTCTGTTGAAATCCCTGCAAGGTGCAATTTTAATACAGATTTGGTGAATCATACAACAGCACCAAGACCAACCACATCTCCATGGGACATTCAGAAAGCTTTAGACTAATACAAGGCTAGAGTAAAGGCTTCTGGGAGTTTTACTTAGACAGAAATGTCTAAATCTTAATGCAGAAGGAAAAATGATTGGTTCAGAGGGATAACCAATCAGATTGTGGAGGTGGGTCCAAGCAACTACAGGAGGTGAGACTAAAACATTTGATTGGTTGGTCCTGCATTATCAAGTTGCTGGGACCCACCTCTAATCTGATTGGTTGTTTCTCTAAACCAATCACTTTTCCTTCTGCCCTCAGAACATATTTGTCTAAATAAAACTCACAAACGCACAAATGGTGTAAAAAGCAAATACATGTCTGTGAGAATAACGTGAGTACTTTGAAAAACAGCAGATCTCATGGCCTTCATGATTATTTTTGTTGAATTATCTGTAATTTCCTCCATCCCAGTGGATGCACCGAAGGGGAGCATGTTTCTTCCTCATCGCATAGAGCTAAGGATTATCGATTCAATCACACCCAAACACATCCATAAGAATTTATCTACAAGAATTTTCTTCTACTGTCACTTGTGACTGTGCAGAGGGACCCTCTTGAGTGTTCCCACGGGAAATTGTACTTGGAGGTCTGAATTTTTACCCATAATTGAATTGCTTCTACATCTGTGGTAGTTGTTCTGTGGCCTCTAAAGTCCAACATGCATGGGTTTAACCAGTTCAGTGCGCAGCCCTGTACTCCAGTATCCCACCCACACAGCTAGACAACTATCGTTGTTACACTGAGTAAGGAGCATCTGTTCCATCCACACTCTCCAGACTGGCCTGCATTCCAGCCTCCACACAACTTTCAAAACAAATCTGTGCCCTTGTTTCCCATCTTATTATTTACTTAAATTAACATGATTCAAACATGATAAACTCTCTCAGTGCATAATGAAAACAGCATCCCCGCGTGATATAACCCCGGGACACCAAATTTTTCAAAAATCAGCCATCACTGGTTTTATTTTTCTGCTTGAAGATAATAATTATATTCCTCTCATTACAGAAATGAATGCGTCCCCAGCGGGTTCCCCTAGCACAGCATCTCAGGGATGTGGGAAAATGAAGTCACTATGGGAGACAGAATCTTCAACATCCCCTCAGATCTCACAATACCTGCAAAATGTGTAACAAAGTGATGCATTATCTAGGTTAATATAATTGAAACCAAGTGTCCACCAGGTTGCATGGAAGCTCTCAATAAGCAGGTGATCCAATGCGAGTCCTGGCTCTCTCTCTCTCCGCCTGTCTCTCTTGTGTCTCTGACGCATCTTGCGGCTTTGTTTTCACCACGTCTGGAAGGGATTAGTTACCTCTCAACAAAATGACTTTGCCTGTGGAAAAGGCGAAGGTCGGAGTACTCACGTGAAATTAGGACACTGGTAAATACTTGCAGGTACACAATGAGACACCTTTCACATGAATTTGGAATTCAGTCTGGAAAGGAAAATCAATGTACTATAAAATATAACCCTTACCCCGGATTTGGGATAAGCAAATTACACAAGGCAACAAATTTTTTTTGTTGTTTTGTTTCTGGCAAGACAATGTTATTTTCATGTTGCTTGGGTCAAAAGCAACTAGTAGCAATCATCCATTGGGTCAAAACATTGGTTTTGTCACTTCTGTCCAACATTTCGTGTACAGTCATGGCCATAAATTTAGCATCACTGCAGCAAAACCTTGTTTGAATCACTGCTAATAATTCTGTCATTCAATGGCATTAAGTTATGGTGCCAAGCTGTTGTATATATAAAGTCTAAACATACACCAATGTAATTGCTGTAACATGAGTCGGATATATCGCTAGATGTCGTTGACATGGCTGCCAGATGGCAGCACCTGTATAGCAGCAGCAATTTGCTGTATGTATGTAACACCTTACGGGGACTGCAGCGGTGCCTTGATTCCTGACACGGTATTTACTTAATGGATTACTGTACAGAAAGTTTAGAGTATTTGGACGACTTTTCGCACTGCTGCTGCGTAGGGATATACAGCAGCTCACTCTCTAGTTGCAGCCCAGGTGCTATAGGCATATCACTACCGAGAATCGAGCGATAGAGCAGATTAGATATATTTTATATTTCTAGAGTGAGTACTAAACTACTGAGTATTTTATTCAAGCATGACACCGAGAGGTTGTAAATATCCAGCGGACTCTTTTTGTTATATTTGCGGTGAGTTTATCAAAACACGTGCAAAAAAACACTCATTGATCTGCAAGAATGAATGCAGCATTTAAAGAATACTTTGGTATGCCAGTTGGAGATCAAGATAAGTCTTGGGCTACACACTTTAGTTGCGACTGCTGCAAGAAGACTCTTGAAGGTTGGTTCCGGGGAGAGAAGAGAAGCATGAAGTTCACTATACCGAGAATTTGGCGAGAACCAACAGATCACCTGAACAACTAACTAGGTATTTTTGCATGGTAGATCCATCAAAATAACGTTCTGGGAAAAATGCATCTGCTGTATTCTATCCTGACATTCCTACTTCGATCTCCCCAATTCCACATCCCTCTGACCTTCCCATTCCAGCACCACCGCAGAACATGCAGGTGTCTATGGAAGACACCAGCTCAGACAGCGACACTGACGCTGCTGACGTTTTTCACGCTGCTGATGAGAGCACTCCATACTTTCCTAACCAGAATGACCTCAATGACTTGGTGAGAGATCTTCGTCTCACTAAAGCTAAAGCCGAACTTCTGACATCCCAGCTGAAACAGTGGAACTTGTTAGACAAAAGCATGCAAGTTACAAGTCAGGGATATCATGTAACCCACAGGATTGGTGCCTCTTTATTGACAGTTCTTCCAGGAGCCTAAAAGCAGTTCTTCTCCACAATGGGAATCAGCTACCATCTATCCCGGTGGCTCACTCAGCACAGCTTAAGGAGGAATACAATAGCATCAAACTGCCGCTGCAGGCTTTGAACTATGAACAGTATGGTTGGGACGTCATTAGTGATTTTAAAATAGTAGCTTTCTTAAAGGGTCTTCAGGGTGGTTTCACCGAGTTTCCATGCTACCTTTGTCTTTGGAACAGCAGAGACACCAAAGAAAACTACCATCATTGAGATTGGCCAGAGAGGAGCAACTTCACCGTCGGAATTAACAGCGTCAAATGGGAGCCTCTGGTGGATCCAAAGAAGGTTCTTATGCCGCCCTAGCACATCAAATTGGGGTAACGAAACAATTTGTCACAGCTCTCGGTAAAGAGTCTGCAGCCATGAAATACCTAGAAGAATTCTTTCCCAGCGGTCTGAGGCTAAAGTAAAAGCTGGTATCTTTGTTGGACCACAGATAAAGAAAATCATGGAGTGTCAGCAATTTTCCAGCAGTCTCACAGAGGTTCGAAAGGCAGTTTGGAACAGCTTCATCGGAGTAGTATGAGAATTCCTCGGAAATAATAAGGCAGAGAATTATGTGGATCTGGTAGAGACACTAGTAAGGAACTATCAGGCTATGGGGTGTAGGATGTCGCTAAAGGTGCACATCCTGGATGCTCATCTACAAAATTTTAAGGAGAATATGGGAGCATACTCAGAGGAACAAGAAGAAAGATTCCACCAAGATCTCAAGGAATTCGAGCGTCGATACCAAGGACAATACAAAGAGAATATGATGGGGGACTACATCTGGGGTCTTGTTTGTGACAGTAACTTAGTTTACAATCGTCAGTCTAAAAGGACATGTAATTTTAAAGTTTAATTGGACTATACGGACACAAGTCATAAGATTTTGTAAAAAAATTTAAGTCTCTTGCAAAGTCTCTTGTTAATGTTATCAAATGCGTGTTCTGAACTATTGATGTCCTGACCACAAAATCGGTTATTTTGAAAGTTATTTTCTATCATTTGGATATACTGTATAAGTTATCAGGAACTAATAGTTATTTCACAGACACAAAAACTGTGTTACATGGTGTTATTATTCAGTCTGCATTCAGTTCAGTATTATTTAAGTGAAACAAACTGTGGTTGTTAAGTTCACACATTATTTTAAAAGGACAGGTAAGTCTCTGTAGGACCCTTTTCCTACCAAAATAGAGGGATGGGGAAAAAAAACATGATGGTGATGATGTATCATCTTGGTGAAGAAAAACAAACAAAGCCTGCTCCTCTGGACATTTTAAGTGTGCCTCTGCACAGACAAAAGAATGAAGGACATCGGAAAGGCCAGAAGGATGAGCCTCAGCAAAATACGCGAGAAGCAATACGCCACAGAATATACAGCTGGTGAGCTGTACATTGCTGTGATTATTTAACAGTTTTAAATAAGAAATTAGATGACGATTCACCGCCTTAAAGTGGTGTGCATAAAATAGAATATTACAGTATATAATAAAGTTGACCGTTTTCACATGATGCTATGTGTTTCTGTTTTTCGTCCATTCCAGAGAGTCCCCCCCCCCATTTCCTCCCATTATTTCGCCTTCGATCCGGTCCTGGTATTTGGTGTTTGTCTCTGGTCTCCAGCTTCAGAAGACCTTCAGAAGATGGTTGATCCGGGCAATCCGCCAGCGTTGCTTTGCTCCTGGGTTGATTTCTGAGCTCATACCTTTCCATTTACTTCTTGGTTATGGATTATTGTGGATTCTAGATTTTCGTGTAGCCCCTTTTGATTTGGTATCTGTCCTTTTGTGATTTCTGTACCTATTATACGCTGACGATTTCACCTATTCCTGTTGGACTTCTGCATTGTGGGCACAAATGAGTTCCCTGATGTGTAAACGGCGACTGTGGTTTTCTTTTGCATTATCTTGTTTTTGGCTAGTTAGGGAATTTGGGAAGTTGTTCATCTTTTTGTTACATCTTGATTCATGGAATTTTGTGTGTGATTTCACTTTTGCTTTAATTTCTCATTCACTCAATAAATTGTTTTATCCATACACATTATTTTTCTCAGTTTTTCTATCCACATTCACTCACTTCATTCTATTGCAATTCAACCCTGTGGGGGTGGGGGTGTTCCACAAAAAAGGATTTCTTGCTTAGCCGGATAACTTGTTGAATTTAAAGTAGTTTGGGCTAAATGGACTTTACCGTCATTAATTTACATTTAGCTAAGACTACCTTAAATCCAAGTTATCCAGCTAAGCAAAAAATCCTGCGTTGTGGAACACACTCCAGGTCGTACTATTTTCATTAAAAGCACCTTAATTACAGTAAAGTTTTGATTCATTCAACAATATTATGTGAGTGCCAATTGCTTTAGGTTATGAATCTAGGGTTATGATTAGAATTAACTTTAGACTACGGATTAAAGCTCAGTCAAAAGATTCAAGTGTTTATACGAGCATCGACATCATCCATCCATTTTGTCTAACTAGACAGGGTCACAAAGAGCTTGAATACTATCCCAGAAAGCGCAGGCAGTGAGGCAGGGAGCAGTGTAGTCAGGATGCCATTCCACAGAAGGCACAAAGGGCCAATTTAAAGACATCAATTCACCAACTGCACAGATGGAAGTAGCCAACACAAACAAAGAGAGAATATGGAAAAGCCACACACAGAAACACACTCACGGCCAGGGCAACTCACAGCTAAAATGTTAGAAGTGTGACAGGGCAGCGATGCCCATTTAGCACCCGGCAGCCCTATTAGCCCAGATGGACGAATATACCTGGACAAATGCTGAGGCCCAATGAAGACACAACAAAACGACACTTCAGGCAAAAGAGTTTTATATATATCATTATATAAAATTTAATTCCCAGAATTCCCTGAAGAACGTACAATGCCACTATCCATGAATTTGTATATAAGCACAATAAAGATCGTATAAGTACACCATAAGCACCTTACTTGAGAATTCATTGGTGAAGTCATTGGTTATCATAGCAAAATCAAAACATGACAACAGGTACTGAATAAATGGTGCATATTTTGAAGGGGATGAATGCTGTGGACTTTTGAGCTGCTATGGTGTATCCCAGAAATCATCATTTTGTGAGTAAGGTGAGGTGGTTTCAGGTTATATTTTTTACAAAGCAGATATGTTTTGAAAAGATATGTGCTATGCTCTAAGGATGACCTAATCTAGAAAGCAACAACAACGACTCTCAAGGGCAGCATATTTCTTAGTTTAACCTGATGCATGTGGTTTTGCTGGATACGACAGTAATAATAATCTGGCAAACAGGTGACAGTAATGAAAGCAGTACAAAAGAGGACCGTGTCCAATCATGCAGGCAACAATAATATGTAATATTCTGCACCAATATTATAGATTAAATAGTAGAAGTGAATTACCATTGATATTCATCGTATTTAATAACGTCAGGAAGTAAAAATCTTCTTATGTGATACTGCTGGCAGCGATTTCTACATTAAAGCAGTTATAGAAGATGGATGGAACGATGATGGCATAGTTTTCAAAACTAAACTGGACGAAAGGTCGTCTGTTCTGTAAAGAGATCAAACGTAAAAAGGTTTCAGCCCGTCAAACATTAAGATAGCGTTTCCATCAGATACTGCGCTTATATGTGGAGCCATATGTTTTACCTTTTAACATCGCTAATCTGCTTAGTTTGTATTTTTTGCAATGGAATTATTCGTATATATTCAGAAGTTCATACTGACCACAAAACTGAGCTGAAGCAACATAATTCCTTAAATTAATACAAAACGTCAATGTGGATTACAGAAATGTGCACTATTGTACTCTCGGCTATCGATTAATAGTGCCTCAAAGTATTTTGTACATTATTCTTTACGATTCTTCCTGGTTACTGCTTTCTCTGGGTAGGGTAGTTTCTAGGTTTCATTTGGACCTTTCGCGAATTACTGTCGTTCTCAGTAAAAGAAATACAGCACCCAGAGGGCATTGCGAATCCATGCCGGTTCTAGTTGGAATCACGAAGTAGCGTACACTTTAGCAAGTTTCAGGCGGCATTTCGTGGGTTGAATGTGAGTTTACAAATAATTATATCTAGACACTGGTGATATATTTTAAATTCCTTGCGTTTATTTATGGAAGGTCATACGCGTTTGCCAAAGGTGCTGTCGAAAGTAAACTACCCGACGAAGCTAGCTACCTTTGTAGAGGATGATGACTACTGCTTGTAGCAGCTAAAATTGCTGGTATAATCTGTAGAAAAGTATAATCTGCAATTATTTAGGGAAACTGTATACATTTCCACGCATTACGTAACATAATTATACAGTTTAATGTTGTTTTCTTCGGGTGTCTCTAAGTTTGGGGCCTTTGCTACCTGTTATAGGCTAGCTGTGCTCCATCTCCGTATGGTTAACATTACTTGACTTACAGATATGTTTATTTCTTTATATTTTGTGTGGCTGTCATTAAAATTTAGAGGCAAATGCGGAAAAACGCCATAAATATACGTATAATAATGCATTGTTTTGGCAACACCTTGTTTCATCAAGCATGACATGTAGCCTAATTAAAAAGTGCAAAGGGTCATGCCCTGCTGTATTGACGTCATAGTCACACGAAATATTACAGTAAATATGAGCTTTAAGCATTTTGAACATTTTTTTTTTTAAATAAAACTTGAAATTGGTTTTATCCTGAAAAAAAGATTTAAATTCTCACTTGTTTTTTTCCGTTTTGTGATTCTCCGATATTATCTTGGTATACAAAATACTGACCTGTGTTTCCCAGAGTACGGACCTTGTACATCCCTGCCCCTTAGGGGTGTTACAGTTCAATTTTCAGGTTTATTTATTTATAACTATTATTAGTCTCTTTCAGACCGAGGTTCCCCGGCTGCGTGAGTCTGGGATCGATGGTTCCGCCGCGGCTCACGGGCGCCCTGCGCTCCTTTTCCAACGTCAGCAAGCAGGATGACTGCATGGTGGAAACCTACGATCTGAAGGCAAGTACTTAATCGGGGTTTTCCTGCTCAAGCCGCACCCTAGCATGCATGTGTTTCACAAGTCTTGCCATTATTTTCCAGTATTCCTTTCCACTAGTAGTATTTTTTTGTTTAAAATGATTTATTCTATTCATTTTCTTCTGTAATGTTTGATTCCACTTTTGTGCTGTTTGCCTCTCATTGGACCAGTTTCTTCTGTCACCTCTGACCACAACCGACCATGTATTTATGTATTATTTAAATAAAATGATACTCTGAGAAACTTCTTAAACTCCATAGGCACCCACAAACTACTGCTTATTAACATCACCTTACTATTATTAATATTACTATTATTGTTATTATCATTGGTAGTAGTAGTGGTGGTGGAAGTATTATGTTTGTTTGTGTATTAATTAATTAAAAATAAGCTGACATTGTGTTCCGAACGTAATGTGACCTTAGCCCCACACTCCTGGGACAGGCTCCAGGTCCCCCAGGACCCTGTAATGGATGTAAGAAGGATGTATTATTATTATCAATAGATTTTCAGAATGCACTGAACGGAGAAGATGTTTGCATTTTTATGTTTTTGGTTAGAATAATGGAATTTCAGTTTACAAGTTAATTAGCCCGTGTTTTAAGAATACAGTAAGATGATGATGCAGCACTGAATTAGCCATTTTATTCCAGTCATTGGCTTAATCGATTTTTCATTTTTCATGTTTGCTCCCTGTATTGATGGCTGAATACGTGGAATGTGGCTCACGATGTTTCTTTTGTCCTGATTGTAAAATTCCAATTTTTAATGTTAATTCCCGGACTGGTCAGAATATCTTATTGATCGGTGCCTTAGAATGAAATAATTTTTAAAGCAAAGTACACCATTTGAATGTCATTGAAATTCACTGCCGCTGGACAGCGTTTCGGGACAAAGAAAAAAAGACAAGAAAAAACAAACACTGCAGCATGAAAAATGTAACTAAGAAATGAAATCATTTTGTATTTGCTGTCTCTCTTCCAGTGAATCATGGTCTTGTTGACCTTGACAGGTCTGTGACAAGGCACAGATGAGCCTTGATTTGATGGCCGCCCATTGTGGTGTCTGCTTCTGGCTGAGTAGTAGCATTGAAGAGCATCAGGTGCCAGGGTGTAGATTTGGTTATGGACAGTAGGGACATGTCCCTGTCAATATCGCAGGAATACTGTGTGTGTTTTTGGGGAGTGGGGGACTGCATACGTTATCATGCGCTTTCAGAGATACTGAAACAAATAGGGAATACTTATTCATAGAGAGCTGTTGTTTAAGATGTTAATGTTCCTGTTTTCACTGATGAAAAAAAGGCAATGAATTGTGCGGAGTGGCGCGGTCGCTTTGGGCGTTGTCTGCCTCCGTGTGTTAGGATGCAGTACGTGTGATCACAAAGTCACAGGTTCAAATCTGAAGGTCGGCTGAACGATTTCGACGTTAGGCTGAGCAAGGTAACCCCCAATCGCGCTGACTCTGCTTTTTCAAAGATGCGCGTCGCGTTGGGTAAAAAGTGTCTGCTAGATAAATAAAATATAATGTATTTACTGACTTGAAAATCACTCTTCTGTGTAACTTGCAGTGGTTAGAGTTCAACAGCATTGAATATTCACAGGAGATTTAGGTTCTGTTTTGTATGTGGCTTAGATTTTGTATAGTCTTCAATCCTGGGTTATCAGAACTCTACGGGGCGCTGACATCTATATATATGAAAAAATAAATAATGATGGAGTTAAACCTGCTTTGTGTTTATGCAGCATCAGCAGCTGCAGGCCGTTCTTAGAGTAACTCCACATCCTATTAGGCTTTCTGATGGCAGATTATTCTCGTGCGTTTTGGTTCTGTTAGCAGCGTGCGGTGATGCCACTGGGAATTATTCTCCCGCTTTCGTTTTCTTAGCAGTGAGCGTCAAGGCGGTTGGGGGGGGGGGGGGGGGGGGGGGTGGTGGGGGGGGACCCCCCAAGAACCCCGGGGGGGATTCCTTGTTGGCTGGGGGGGGAGGAAACATACGTGGGGAAGAAAAAGGAGGGACA
>JAODKE010000146.1:646324-677607 GCA_026779605.1 Mormyrus hasselquistii
TTTCGATTAGCGCGCGTGCCGGGCGGGGGTCTAGTTTGCTTGGGGGTGGGTGGGGGGGGGCGGGGGGGCTATATTCATCCAAGCTCAATTTATCGCTTGACCCATGAATGACATATAGGACCTCATCACGCTGCTCATTGCCAGCTCTCTTTGAAGCTATCATGTGTAGATAAATGAGTAAACAAATTCCTGTGACCCCTCTGCCCCTGACTCACTCTGTTTGTGGCAGGCTGACCAGCAAAGATCCTGACGATGAATATCGCCGCAGTGATAAAATAAGAAAATCAAATTTCACTCAGACAGGTCCCATCCCATCTAGATTATAGCTGAAACAACCCAGAAACTGCCATGTTTCTAATGAGGTAAACGGATGAAAAGTGTATGAAAAAAACTCAGCCGGCCACACTGCGAAGTTAGATGAGTTATGTTCATATCACCGCATGTAGCATTTAAAAATGGCTAAGCAAAATCTCAACATACTGTACGCAAAGTAACATCCATTGACCACTGTAGGGTTCCCTGACTAGACTCTCAGTTCTGTGATCTCTAGGGTTTTGGCAGTAAGATGTTGTTTTGTGTGAAATGTCAGCCTTTGAGTGTGCTGGACTCGATAAGATCTGAAGCGAAAGGCAAACCTTTACTCTCAGCCTTAAATATCTAATATGTAGCTGGTGAATCTCATATTTTTTAAATCTGCTTATAATCGCCCTGAGTTCCGTGCTTTTTAAGCACTTCAGTATGTTGGGCTTTCCTCCTCAGTACTAACAGCAGTGTCGGGCGCGCAGTCCGAGCCCTTGATGGGATTCGAAGGGTGTGTATGACTGACCCTCCCTCCCTCCCACCGGGCGGCGAAAATGGCAGCAGCTGGATGGAGTCTTTTGCAGCATCGGATTCATGTCCCCTCAGGACATCAAAGGTGTTCATTTTGAGCCACCGCTGTCTGTTTGCTAGGAACTAGAGTGAATGTGGTCTTTGAGTCTCTCCTGGAGGTCACCATTCAGACGTGGTGCTTGAGCAGGCTGGGGCTTTAGCCATCTGGCGCTGTGCTTAAAATGTGACAGAGATTGCTTTGGGCTGAGAAGCCAGGCCTCTCAGTCCACCTTTGTTTACCGAAGTTGTGACCTGTTCTCTGTTCACATGAATAATCAAATCAACCTGCTTAAAATAGATGGAACAATTATAATGGTAAAGCTAATGAACTGAATGGCTTGAACATTGGACACATGGTATCAGCTATTTTTTTTCTTACCTTTAACCATGTTTGTTGCTCAGGTTCTTGCTTTTTGTTGCTAAGCAAATGGTGCTTCTCATAAAAGTGAAGCCACTGTTAACGTTTTGCTTGGCATGGTGACGTTGCATTTTTTGTTTATTGGTTTGGATCTTTTTAATCTGTTTTTGGTGTCTTTCTTTGTCAAAGCAGGCAATGAAGTTTTTCCCTGAAATGGTAGGCTGACTGACATGAACATTTTGTTTATGATATTGATTGAACAGAGCTAAGAATTCCAGTTTCGGCAACATTGACTGATTTCATTTTAGATAGTGGAAAATTGGGCACCAATAGTTAAATGGTTTTAGTTACACAGCCTTACTGACATATCACTGTCAGCAAGCCAACCTGAAACAGCAGAAACTCAATCTTTTTTTTATATATATATATATATATATATATATTTATATATACACACACCTCAAAATAAACTGTGTTCACACACACACAGAAAAATAAATTTTGGTCCGAAAGTTTTCACATGGTATAATATAATATTTCCATTCTCAGTCCATCAGTTACAGCTCTATTTTATATATGACTTTGTGCTTGATTAGGACAGGGGTGGCCAGTCTTATTCAGAATGGGCTGCTGTGTGTGCTGGTTTTCGCCGCAACTTCCTAATTAGATTGCTAATTAGATTAGAGGACTGATTGACTGAGGAGTCCTCACACCTGGGTTTGAACAGCTGACCTAAAGGTTACCCCAAAAACCTGCATCCACCCATTAGAGACATGGGTTACATTCATCTTTATCTCTCTTTATTCTTATTTTCGTCTGTCCACTGTAATTAAAATTAATAGCAAAAAGAATGTTATAAGCCTGCACAATATGCTATATTGATTTGCATGTAATGGACATGCAGTAGTCACATTTCATGGACTCCAATAGTCAGTTGGGTTAAGACAATAAGTTACAATCAGTATCAAAACTTGTGGCTTAAATCTCATGGGTTATTGTAGGACTGTGTGATAAAACGATAACAATTATCACAATATAATTACATGATTTGCCTCTATCGATATGGCAAATGCTTAACATAATTTAACATCCAACGTCTCGCCATTGACACATTTTGTGTCACAATAAAATGACGTCACTTTCTCTGTGACTGCTTGTCAGGACCAGCGATGGAGCATAAGAACAGACACGGCCGTAAGAACACAAATGAGGGATTTATTGAACAAATAAGAATGTAATAGGGCAGGTAGGCAGACAAAAGACAACACAGTCAAAACAGCAGGGCATCTCATCAAGAGAGCAGATGAGTCCAAAGCAACCATTCCAATAACGGTAATGCGACGAAAATTCAAAATGAAAGTTCAGTCTATGAAAAATCCGCACAGTAATAATCCACAGAGAATCCGGAAAGTTAGGAAAAATGTGAGTGGTGGCGTTTTCTCTACACTGACAAAAATAAACTGTTTACAACTTCTACCTCTAATTTCTGAAATGTCAAACGCCGTTTGGCAAGTGTTTGTCATTTTCTGATGATGGAAAAATACTTTGAAAGCTTAATTAAGCTTCTCCAACTTTCACTCGGGAACAAAATGACAACATCACTGTTGTGATAATTATCGATATGCACCGATATGACAATATTTATTATGATACGATTTTTGGCTAAGTCACTCAATCCTTGTTGGCAAGTTCAATGAGTCTTCTTTGATGGTTGCTTTAATCAAATTTTACATTGTTTTTTTTCTTCACCATTTTCACTTTATCTAGGTTGAGCTTGCTAAAGCATTTTTATTCTCTCATAAGATATAAAACTGAACAAGCTTTGCAATTTTAATTATGGTTGAAGATGGTTTAATGATGAATATTATCTGTGTTAAAAATGAGTTACGTGGAGAAAAGTGAACAAGAACTCATTATCAAAACACATTAGACTATGGAAGTATTTTGGATTCCATAGAGATGATATTGAGCAAAAGCTAGTAATTTGTTAGCACTGTTTTACATCTGTTGTCACAACTTGTGGAAACACCATTTTATAGCTCTGTTGGTTGATAATAGTCAATTTTCAAGTCATTTTTGTATAAAGGTATAAATATTGCAATATTTATCACAAAAATATTTTCTCCTGTGAAAGAGCTCCTGTTTTGTCATCAGTGTTTGCAGACACATTATTGGTGTTCTATTGGTAAGTTTTTTTATTGATCCTGATAACTTTCTGGAACCTTGATATTGGTAAACTGGCCCACCAATATATTGAACAGCCATTAAAACTTGCCAGTATCAAGGCAACTAGTTCCTTCTAAGAAATGAATGGTTTTTGAAGCAGATTTTTGTTCAATTATGTACGTTTGGTATGTTGTGAGCATATTTAATGTAATATGCTTGGTGTTTTGATGTAGTATTGCGTTAGATATATTTTTGATGCTGATGAATTAACAGGTGTTAATGGTCTATTTTCTCTGTAGGGATTGCAGATGCCTCATTAAGAACATGATGCGGTAATACCTGCGAATTATAAGTTGTCTTGTTTGCCAGAGGGGATGAACAGAACCCTTAAATAATTAAAGATATACAGTCACGTTAAACCGAAAATAAATTTTCATCATAAAGAATATTGTTACACTGTCCTCTTTCGTAAATTGCCTGTTTGGGTTTTAGGTAACTTAGCTGCATTTGCCAAACTTGACAAAACTGAAAGACATGTCACTTGGCATCTGAATTAATATAGTTTGTAGCACAGTGCGAGTACCCATTGGTAAAAGAGGACTTCAGACCAGGAAGACTCACCTTACTCTGAATTAAGCACTGCCGTGCCTGCGTTGACACTTGTTTTTTGGGACAGGCTTTTTGGTGCCCTGTACCAGATAAGTAGTGATGGATAGGTGAAGAGGTAAGATGCAGTGGATAAGGGCTGCAGCTATCGATTATTTTAGCAATCGAGTATTCTATCGATTATTCCATCGATTAATCGTGTAATCAGATAAAAAATACTTTTGTCTTAATAAACAGCGATAGTGACTATTCAAAAAACAAACAATAGACAGGTCTCTTAAAATGAACAACTCATACTGTAGGTTTCATTTTTAATGATTGAACGCCACATAACTGACAAAAGAACTAAACCATTTTAGTGCATTTACATTTTTTTTTAAAGAAAACACTGTCTTAAATGCAAAAATAAATAAAATAATGTCAAATAAAATTACTGAAAAAAGGTATACATATATCTTAAACTAAGGCATAAATTAAAATGGCCATTACTCTGAATTCTTGTAGTTTTATAGGAGGCATAAAAAACAGTTCTAACATGATTGTATCTCCTGGATGAGGTAGGAATGGTGTGTGCATGTTCATATGTGCATGTCCATGTGTGTGAATGTGAGTGACAGTGTGTGTGTTAGAGAATGTGTGTGTTGGTAAGCCTTTAAAGGAGCATGCGGCGGTTGGATAATTCAGTGTCTCAGAGTTTTACTGGACCAAGGCTGTTGGGGGAAAGAGGGAGGGTGGGTAATTTATATTTACATACATACATACATACATACATGCACACACATATTATATTATTTATATTATTATAATTATGTAATATTATGTAATATTATTCATATTAATCTAAATCTGGAAAATAATATTACTATAGTTGAGTATACTCCATGCTCCCCTTTAGACTCACCCAGGTATCACTGCGACAAAGTGTGACGGCTGCTGTCAGCCTGCTGCAAGTTGCCAAATTTAAATATTGTTTCAAACTAAGCTAATAGTTTATCTGCATTTAAACAGCTTCAATTTTAACTTGTATAGCTTTACCGTGGCCTTGCTGCTGTGGAAGACAAACAGCGGTGGATGGGAGCAGCTGGAATCGTGGCTTTTCTTCACCTTTCAGCTTGTTGAACAGTTGGTTTGATTAAGGACTCTCACCAGCTCTTTACCAGTAAAGGTTTAGCAGCCATTATAAGCACAGCTGCAGTTTTCCTTCACTCAACCTGAGTTCACCATCTCTAACGGCACCGTCTCTTTGCTGTTAGTGTGTAGACCAGCACCATGTTAATTAAACTACGACAGCATCATTTTCACTGCTGTTGTGTTATCAGTGTTTTTGTTGAGGAAAAATAGCTCAACAAGCTTGGGCTGAATCTTGTTATACTTTTTTTTATTCACCTATATACCCATAAATATGTTTCTATCGAAGGTCTATTTTTAGCTGCAGACGTGAGTGAAACGCTCACGCTTACCTTGTATTGGTTCCGCTCTGTGGAATGGATACATAGACTGGGTGCTTTCTGTTGAGATGTAGAGTCATTGACTTTGTGCTATTGTGGTAAGATAATTTGGCTTTACAATGGACACACTGTACAGTATTTTCGCTTTTCTTTTGTTTGAAATGGTCCCAAGCTTTAGACATTTTTCATCTTTTTCCTCTGACTTTCCTTGCTATTTTCCCTGTCTTCCTCCATTGTGCCATTAGATCAAACACGCTACTCATAATGCAGCATCAGCACACTGTGCGACAGTAATAATCCTCCGAGTGAAACACGGTGATCTCTATGCAGTACATAGTCGTGCGGATTACACGAAGCATCGAAGCAAAGTATTTACATCGAGGGTTTTTTGTAATCGAGTTATTCAAGTTACTCAAATCATTGCAGCCCTACAGTGGATTGTATGGTACTGAGAATGTAATGTATAATTGAGATTTTTGGACTAAGTTATTGAATTTATTTGTATTGCAGGATTTCAACAGGGAAGTAGTTGATACGTTGTGTCAACTTTACCGAAGTTTATCATGGTGTTGTGGCAGTAATGTCCTGATTATGACACTAATGCTACGTTGTATCTCACAGTGGGCGCGGACTTTGGTCAGGAGACCATTGAGAGTGCTGCAGTCTTTCTCTTCAAGATCTTCTACAATAAGGACCAGGTGGGCCATGAAGAAACCAGGGCCATCAAGCAAATGTTTGGTCCCTTCCCCTCCTCTGCAGCCGGAGCTTCCTGCGCAGCGATTGGGCGACTCGCGGCACTTGTCGACGAGACCAAGCTGGAGACATTTGTCTTGGCGCAGAGCTCTAACGCCACCTCTGGCCGCATTCCTTTTGGACGCAACATCAGCTTCTCCTTTGACAGCTATGCCCTGGATTACCTAGAAGGTCTACCATGGGACAGCCTGGAAGAAGACGACATCAGCCTGGATTTTGGCAAGTTCCTCACTAGCCAAGCCCGGCAGAATGGGACTGTCGATAGTGCCGTCGCAGGTGGCTCGGGCCACGGTGCCGCTCCTGCCGATGCTGGGGTCGTCCTCCAACAGGAGGTGGAGCGCTATCTGGCCCAGGGGCACATGAGCCAGTCGAGCCCCGAGGAGCTCTGCACATCACTGTTCGAGATGCTGGCATCACAAAAGACGGATGACGAACTGCAGAATGAGGTGGGTTCAGACTCTGTCCCCGAAAATACTTCCGTTTGCAATCTGCATGGTTGGTTTATTACAAGCCGACATGAGCTTTCTTGGAGTATTCTCTCTGATAGGATTTTTTTTAAATCTTATTTGATAGTCGTTTTTGGGGTGTGTTCAACAACAGATGGCACGGCCGGCACGGTGCAGTGGGCGGCTCGGTGGTGCAGTGGTTAGCACTGTTACCTCACAGCAAGGTCTTCGATTCGATACCCGGGGTCACCCAATGTACCTTTCTGTGTGGAGTTTGCATGTTCTCCCTGTGCATGCGTGGGTTTCCTCCAGGTACTCCAGTTTCCTCCCGCAGTCTTATGCCACCTCTGGCCGCATTCGTTTTGGACGCAACTGGCTACTTTAGGTATGAATGTGAGTGTGCTTGTCTATGTTTGTCTGTGTTGGTCTAGTGGAGGACTGGTGACCTGCCCAGGGTGTACCCTGCCTCTCGCCCGAAGATGCTGGGATTGGCTCCAGCTTCCCCGTGACTCGAAATGGATAAAGCGGTATAGATGATGGATGGATGGATGGCTGGCTGGCTAAGTATAAAGAGTCACACTCATGCGGTGTTCAATTAGATGGTTGAAACAAAATTTTGGTCTGGATTTTCAGTTTCTGGACCTGGACTATCCACCTCTGTGCTCTTCTCTGGCTTTTGGAGAATAGGTTTATTTGTGCTTAATTATAGACACTAATGTGACTTACTGTCTAAATAATTGCTACTGTAATGTGATTGCTGAAACCAAGTACAGCCATCCTGATGATAGTTATCCGACCTTGCTTACTAGTCTGCCCCGGGCTGAACATGCTTTACTCAGGATTGGCTGAAGTCATGTTGCCCAATACATCCTTGACCTTTTCTGCGAAGGGGGTCCTTTCTGTAGGTGATTGCACAGCCATAGAATGTTTAAACCTGAGGTGAGGATGAAGGGAATCCTGTTGGAAAAGGTCACTATGGCCTCTTCTGTTGGTGCAAACTAAGGTAACATTTATGGATGGTCAGCATTACAATTTGCCTGCTTTATATAAAGTTTTCTTATTCTATTAGTTTTAGAGATGCCATTGTAGAATGCTGGGTGGAGGGATACTCAAAATCTGATGCATTTTATCTCTTTACGCTATCTGTCATCTGAAACAAGGAACATTTATTTCGATTTTATAGGTAACTCATTTCACTTTGAGGTGTTTTTTAATTGTGTACATCAAAGCGTAAAACTTTGCAGCTGCGAGAGTTTCCAGTGGACACTCTTCCCATAATTTGGTGTCCTCCATAGGTTTCATTCTTGATGAGTACTTGGGATGTAAAAAAGTGTTTTCCGGTATGTGCCGTTATCTAAATAACACAATGTAGGGATGTTGTTTTTAAAAACATAATGATGCCGATAAACAGATGATAATCTGGAATGCACGCTGGGGTTGTTGACATTGAGATCAGAGAAATGCCGACAATTTGCATAAATCGTGCATACATTTTAGAGTGAAATTTTTCACAAAACTTAGTGTAGGTTCACTGTTCGTCGGAGGTAATGGACTGTTTGACATTCATGTCATATTGTCTGCCGCTTCGTCTTTTGTATAGAATTTCTTTTAGATGCTTTTATTTTATCAGAATAACCTGAATCTGAGTTTTTAGAACCAGGAAATGCTTAACTGCTGCCGATACAGCAAAACCTAATACAAGAAAACAAGAAATGAAGAAATTGTCTGGATTTATTTAGTACTTAGTTAGGTGGGCAATCTAAAGGAGAAAGGGCCACTGTGTGTACAGATTTTCACTTCAACTCCCTAATTAGATTAGTAATTAGAGGACTGATTGGCTGAAGAGTCCTCACACCTGGGTTTGAACAACTGACCTAAAGGTTGTTCCAAAACTTGCATACACACCGGCCCTTTGCGGATAGGATTGACTTTACTACCTTCAGTTATGTGGTTGCATTGACAGTCAGTAGATTTAGGCTTTCACCTATCTTCAGTTAATCTGAGTAATTACCCCGTACCCATACGAACAAAATAACAAAAATCTGACCATTTGAATGAATGGTAAACGGGAGAAGGTTATTTTTTTTTTGATTAAAATCCTAATCAGTTACTTGCGTACCCTAGCCCTGCAACACAGTGTGAATACAAGCTTATGCACAAATTTTATCATTTGATGATAATATGACTGTTTTGTTTTATAATTAAATTTATTTGCCATTTGTACATTGGAATTGTTTAGTTTTCACACATCCCATCTCGGCCTTCTTTTTGGACACACGCACAGGTGGGAGTAAACTGAGGACTCTGTGTGTGTGGGTCTGAGCTCCGGGGTCCGAGTGCAGGGTCAGCCATTCAACCAGCAGCACTGGGACAATTTTAACGGTCTTTAAGCCAAAATCAGCTGAAGATTTAAGACTGTTCTAGATTTGTTTTTACAATATAAATTGCAGTTTCTTCTAATTTGAGGGAATTTTTAAAACCCCATCAATGCTTTACATGATGGAGAGAAATATATATGCTCTTCAAGTTGTGCAAGTAAACTGTTCTTTAACCACTTGCATAAAGTCAGTAAAGTTAATGCATGTCAGGTTTCCCTTCTGCCCCTACCAGTCAACAGCCTATTTCTAACCTTTGCCTTGCGTACCCTAGCCTGGCCTCAGCATTTGTTGTGAATGCAGGTGTGTATATATATATATATATATATATTAAAAAAAAATAAAAAATCACGTAATAGTAAATGTGTTACTTCGGGGCCGGGAAGCAGGTGAAATGAGCCATGACGTAGCGCAAACGGGGTTTATTCTCAGGATACAAACGAAGAACATGTGACGTCAATGACAGACCTGGGGATACGAACTCAGACACGGACTAAATACACAGGACAGGCTGAACTTAATAAGTAACAGGTGATAACAATCAGGAATTAACACGAGGTAACGAGGTGGGCATGGCACACGAGGATCAGACGAGCCGGGCATGACAGAATCCCCCCCCAAGGCATGCACTCTTCAGGGGAGGTGACAGATGAGACGAGACCCGGGAGAACAGGACCTGAAAAACAAAGACATCACCGAGGGACCGGGAACAAAAACATAAACACAGAATAGGCACAGGGGCATCAGCCAAGACAACACCTGACATAGGACAGGGAAGGCAGACAAGCAGACCCGGAAGGGAGACACAGGGGGAACAGGCAAAACGAACGGGCCAGGAGTGAACGGAGGGACCACAAAGGGATGAGGAGCTGAGACAGGAGGAACAAAGGAAGGAGACGGAACAAAAGTGCCGAGAGCGAACACGGGAGGCACAGAGGGATGAGGAGCAGAGACAGGAGGGACAAATGGACGAAGAGCGAACAAGGGAGGCTAGACAGGCAAGGTTGGGGGAAAAAGGGAAGGCCGAGGGAGCTGCGGCAGGCGAGGGGTGGCAGCCGGAGGGGCCAGAGGCGACCGTGATGCTGGAGCCGTAGGGGACCTCGCAGGAGGCGAGAAGTTAGGCAGAGGGACAGGTGGAACAGGCAAGGAGGGAGTCGGAGGGGGCACCAGGAGAGACGAGGAAGGAGTCGGAGGGGAGCAGAGCACAGGCGAGGAGGGAGGAGCAGCCACAGCAAGCGAAAGCACGGCCACTGCCGGAAAAGGCGTAGCTGACTGACAAGTCGCAGCGGAGGGAGCTGCAGCTGACCGACAAGCTGAGGCGGGGGACACCGCAGGTGACCGCCGAGGCAGTGGAAGTGGGACTGAAGGTGGCCGACGAATCCTCGGAGGGGGACCCGTTGGTGACCGCAGAGCGGGAGCCGAGGGACCTGCAGGCGCCCCCCAAGCCCCATCCAAGGTGTCCCACTCAAGCTCCTCCTCCTCCAAGGCAGGAGGCGGAGGCCTAGGAGCCTCGGGCGGACCTGGAGGCAGGAGCCTCAGGAGGCGGTGTCGGGGCAGCGGGCATTGCTGCAGGTGGCACCAGGGCAGGCAGGTCAGGTGGAGCCAGCGAGACAGGCAGGACAGGTGGAGCCGCAGCAGGGGTGAGGTAGGAGCTTCAGAAGGTGGCACCGCCAGAAATGAGGCCAGCATTGGAGCCCTGCGCATGGCTGCAGGCGGAGGCGGCGCCGGTACCTCGGGCGGAGCAGCTGTGGGTGGAGCAGGGAGCTCGGGGGGAGCAGCTGCGGGCAACGCTGGGTCAGCAGGGGGCGCTGCAGTGACCGCTGACTCTGAGCCAGGAGGGGGAGCCTCAGTAGGTACCGGGACAGGCAGGACAGGAACGTCGGGTGTAGCGGCTGCAGGAGCCAGCAGGGGAACCGCGGCTCGGGAATGTCACTTACAGCTGGTAGGGTTGGCGCCGATGTAACTGGCGTTGACCCTTTAAGGGACTCGGGGAATCGCGTCCCAGACAGCCATGGCTCCCCTATTACACAGGTGCGCTGCCCGGTAGTGGTACTCGGCCAGCGGTGGCTGCTCCATTGCGGCTAGGCGGGCTTTGGGCACCTGTAACAGCGAGGCGGTGGTGCGATCCAAGATGAGCGCTGTGGAGAGAGAGCAGGCCCCCAGGAAGATTGTTGGGGCTTCCGCCGGTCTCTCTCTCGACTTCTTTTTCCTCCGGCGGGCGGCTGTTGGCAGAGGTTGCACCATTTCTGTAGGGACGGGCGTCGGGTTTATCGCGTTTGCTGAGAGCGGCGCGATCAGCCACCCCTCCATTACCCTTTCGAATAGTTACCGGAGGTTTTCGTGAACGTCCACGATGACGTGCGCTTTTGTGAGCGGTGTCATCTCCTGTAGGAGGTTTCAGCTCCAGCTGGCTAGATCCAGTGCCACTAAATCTGCCTGGACTTCGGGCTGGTTCAGCCAGTAATACGTTGGCTCTCGGCTCGACGAGGTGAGTTTTCTTGGGGGTCTGTCATTCTGTTACGTCGGGGCTGGGAATCAGGTGAAACGAGCCATGAAGTAGCGCAAACGGGGTTTATTCTCAGGATACAAATGAAGAACATGCAACGTCAATGACAGACCTGGGGAAACAAACTCAGACAAGGACTAAATACACAAGACAGGCTGAACTTAACAAGTAACAGGTGATAACAATCAGGAATTAACATGAGGTAACGAGGTAGGCGTGGCACACATGAGGATCGGACGAGCCAGGCGTGACAAAATGTCAGACATTAAATACAGCAATATGACATAGGCCTAATCCGTGAAATTAATTCTTTACATTTGTATAAAGCACTACACTAAGTACATTGTGTGCAGTATTATTAGGCAAGTACTTGGAGATAATTTTTTAGCAAATGTTGGGCAGACTTATAAAAGAGAATTCAGACGTTTTCTTTTGCCCAAAGTAAATTAATTTCAAGAGAAAATATTACATTAGCCTGTCGTAAACCAAAATAACACTTATCAGTGTGGGTAAACAAATTAGAAATGGATTTTTTTTTTTCTCTTCACCATCAACAGAAATAATAATTAAAAAAACATATTCAGTTATTCAGTGCATATAGGGAATAACCAACTGCCATTCTGTGCAGTTCATTTTGCAAAGTTTAATGTCCTGTACAGCCACCTTTCTTCAGGCCAACAGGAGCCTGTTGTCCATTGAACCAGTTAAGTTTTTAAATTTGATCCCATCCTAAATAAGCTGAGGCATCTCGAACTGCCTCCCAGACACTGCTCTGAGAAAGGGTACTGCTTGCTGCCTTGGCAAATCTCATGCTTCAGTAAGGCCCAGTAGTGCTCAATGGGGGTAAAGTCAGGCGATGAAGGGGGCCAGGTCAAAATTCAGTCACCTTTCAAGCTTTTCTTGGCAAATCTATGGAATACCTTGTTGCATGGGAAGGGGCATTGTCCTGTCATAACCTTTTTGAAAGCTTGCTGAGTAGTTCTTGAACAGATGTTTGAAGAAGGTATCTTCTAGAAATTGGCTGTAGATCAATAGTCTAACAAGTTGATCACTGATAACTGCAACCCACATCATCAATTATCACTCCTCCACCACCTTGTTGGCGCTTGAAGAAGGTGTCCATCCACTGGCCCATTCATCTGCTCCATCAAGAGTCACTCTCATCTTATCTCTTCATAAAATCTTTGTAAAATCAGCCTTGAGATGTGTCTCTCCCCATTCATGTTTTAGTTTGTGTACCTTACCGGGTTGAGGTTTTGTTTCAACCTTTGTATCCTTAGCAATATTGAGTAGCACATTGCACCTTTGTTTCTTTCAGTTTCTGTACGTTTCTGTACGTCTCCTCTGTAATTTGACATAAATCTTTGTTAGTTAATTTGTGTCTTCTGTCAGCCCATTGTAAAATTATTAATTCTGTAATTTGATTAATTCCGAACAGGAAAGTGTTTAAAGTGTCCTGTTTCACTCCAAACAGAATGTATTCAGACCAAATATGAGCGTGCTTTATTTTTAAACAGGCCATGGAGATTAGCCTGAACTGGGGCTTTTGCGATCACGTCATGATGTATATCGCGCATGCGGAGCCATTAACGGCAGTGGTGCAACATTTCTACGGACGCTGGCCGGCTTTTGGGTACCATACAGACGTTTTCTTACGGCCTGAAATAGTGTGACTGAAATATCGATGAGATGAGTATTGCGACATCAAGAATTAGTGATCTGTGTAAATTTGGTGCATCTTTATGTTTAATAAGCATGTGGGACGTTACACTGCAAAAAGTACCACCACACCACCAAGATCTTTTTACCTTATTTATCCACACTATGTCCTCTTTTAAAAGACCTGTAGCTGTTGAGCTGGTCTTTTCTTCAGTGCCACTTCAGTGCTTATCGCTTCCATGATTTACAGCAATGGTGTGGCATGAATTAAGCATAAGGTTATGCTGACTTTATAGAACTCCTGACTTTTGGGCATCACAATATGCCTCTCATTGATATGTGGGGTTACGAAAGTAAACGTTCGTAAAGTACCAAAAAGCCGGTGCCTGGACAAATGTTTCACCTGTCATCTAAAGCCCTGGTGATTATAATCGCGATTACATTGTGACGTTATCACGACAGCTATGGTGCAGGTCAATCTCCAATTAAGAATGGACTGTTTCAGATGTGTTGCGTAAGTGCTTTTCGTACACAGTGTGTATGGACGGATTTTTCACGCAGATTTATGTGCGTTTGTCTGTGGGTTTGATAAGCAGTTCCTTTGAAGTGGAGTGAAGTGTATAGTTTTACTGTGATTCAGCTCAAGTTCAGTCTCATTCCCCCAGGAATAAATATTTGGAGGCTGAAAAACTGGGTAATGAATAGTGTGCATCTAAAAATATAAGTAGATTAAGAAATGTATTATTAAATGGTCAAACTGCTAATTTGGCAGCCTTTTTAATGCTATTGTCACCACTGCTTGTTAGGTTGAACTGAAACGATAAAGTATAGCAGCAGGGAAGGCTTTTTTTTTTTTTTTTTTAGCTGATTTGTTCACTAAATATTGAGCACAAGCAAAATGTTTTGCAGCTGAAACAACCATCGGGTTCTACAGAGGAAAAACTTTGTCACCTGGGAAGGACTCTAATCTGATGGGTCATGTGCAGTTAATCATAATTCTCTCTCAATGTCAAAGCCAAGCCCACTGTGCAGTTTTAATATTACTCAAAAGCTGGCCTTTGTTTTATTAGAGATATGTCCCTTGGGGGCTGTTCTGAAGGACTCATGAACTTAAAAATGAGATGTGGGGGAGAAGGTGTGCTGTCTCAAGCATGTTTAGCTGGATGGAACCCGCTTCGGTGGACCCGGCACGGTCGCTTTGAACGCGGCGGCCGCAACGGGGTCCTCACCTGGCTACAGTTACCAGTTTAACACAGGGATTAGTTTAGTGGAGATGAAGCCTGAAGATGCTTGACTCCTGTTCCGGTTGGCTGCAGCGTATCCAGCTTTTGTTAGAGCTACATGTCCTCTTCAGATTCCGATCGGAGTGAGAGGAGAAATAAGGCTTTGAAAGCCATTGTATGTGCTGTTATTGTGCTTTGTCAGTCAGCCACTTTTGTTGATTGGTTCCCATTGAGGTAAAGCAGGCAGTGATTGATGGCGCTTGGTAAATCCCCCTCGCTGTTGCTTTCTAAGGCTGGTTTCTCGCAGGCTGCTAATTGGCCAATATCACAGCGATAATAAATGCCTTGAAAAAATAAGTTGAATATGCACTTTTGAAACACATATTAAGTGGGCACAGTTTTGTTTTGTTTTTAATGTTTAGAGTTAAGAATGATCTGCTTACATAAAGCTTTTCTTGATCTGGGGCAAGCAAAAAAGTCTGCAAACTCTCTGTCCTGCAGGAATGAGCACTCGGCACACGGGCCGTGCACTGTGTCTTGTATTCTGCTGTGTATCTCGGTGGCACTTTGTGCCTTTCCTGCCAGTGTGTGTCTCAGCAGGTTGGGACACTGCCTGTAATCAGAAGGTTGTAAATAAACGACATGGAAATGCATATTGTGGGTGTGCGCGATTGCAGGCAGAACCTCTGTTCCGTTAACTTATCAGCAAAGGTGACATACAGAATTCCCAAGTGCTGATGTGTACAGACCCTGTGATGGACTTGAGTTTCATGGCAGTGCTCTTGTGACCCCGGTTCTGTTCGCTCTCTTTCACGCTGCTTTTTTGTGCTTCCGATACTTGTTAGCTGTTCTTCTCCAGTTGATATATTCTCATAGGTAGATGGAGGGGCTTTCTGGTTGAGTGTAACATACTGTGGATGCCAGGTAATTGCCGGCGTCGTGTGGAGTGTCCTGCTCTCGCTTCACCCTGAGCTGCACGCACAAACGCTTTGGCGCCAAAGCCCCTCTGCAGTTTTAATGTTATTCATGTTGCTGGCATTTGGAACCGTCTTCTTCCCCTGACACCCCCAGACAGAGAGGGCCCTTTATGTGCTTGTGTGTCGTGCCCCTCCTCCCCCCCACCCCCAGTCAACAACGAAGTTTAAAGGTTCCCTGCCTCCTAACATCTCTGCTGTTAAGCCTGACACTACATAAAATGAGGGTGACTTTAAAACGGGACTTCTGCTGTGATGTTTAATATTTCTGAGTGTGTCCTTCAGAATCTGGCATCTTCTGCGATATCAAACTTTGCCGCTGCCCTCAGTCTCACACCCCTGGCATGGTCGGGACCCAGACCGCTGTTGGATTTGGCCAGAGCTTGGAAATAATGTCAAATGAGGATGATTTCATATGGTCGAGTAGTATTTGATAGGGTGTGAACATTCATTGTTTTTTTTGGTTACCCAGAGAAATGATCAAAGTAGTGGAATATTTTAGAAATATGTGTTTTGCAGCACTCTGCAGTTTTGGTTCAATTAATCATGTTTATGTTCACAAAATAATTTAAATTTCACTCCTTCAGGTTATGGTCATATTGCTTTATATTTGATCACAATAAGAGGTCTTCTGATTTGGTACTAGAATTTCAATTCATGGACCTATTTCCTTAACATATTTTATAGCCACAGAATATAGTAGAAAATGCTAAAGGCGGTGATTACATCAGGCAAATGCTGATTGGTTTTAGAAGGCTAATAAGAGAATAGTAAAGCTTCATTGTATTAAATTTTGATTATATCAAATCTTTGTTTCTTTTATAAGTCTTTTCCCATTGTTTTGTCATATTTGAGAATGTTGTAGGTGTTGGGATGAAACTCGTCATAGTGGAAGTTTTAAAAGTTTTCGATTTATTTTTTTTCTCTTCACTGTGGTTTTTCCGTAACGAAGCACTGACATAAACTGGGGGAGGACTATAATTAGAATAATACCAGTGTTTATCATCATCGCCATAATTGCCATCATCCATGAACTGGAATTTATTATAATTGACTGAGAGCTTTATTGCTGAATGTAAATAGAGGGGGTTCTCTTGTGCCACTCAGGAGCTCAGACTGTACAAATGAAGAAAGTAACCGCAGTACAATCCAGTACTGATTTAAAAATAAATAAATAAATAAAATATCAACCATGTGTATGTGTCAGGTGGGGTTATTTTGCGGAGTATCGTCTGGGCAAATCCTGACAGACATAGTGAGCTGAGTACCGACATTATAGCTGAATGATGTATGGGGGGCCATGCTGGCATGTGCCTAATGGGGGAGACGCAGGTTTACTCAGCGCTTCCACGCTGCCCTTGAAGCTTCTTTTTAGCAGGGGGGGGTGGGTGAATTGAGGGTATGTAAACAGTACAAAGTGTTCTGATGCGCTGCTAGCACGTTACATCTGTCCCCGGTCCTCGATGGCATAAATGGTGTCTGTCCTGAAAGCGGCGTGGCAGCTGAGAGCGAGTCACCCTCACGCCCAAGCGTGACGTTTCTGTCCTGATGTATATCGCAGGGATCTTTCTGATGTCAGTGTAAACGCTCAGCTGTTTCTTAACTCATGAACTGAACTTTTTGAAACCACTGTTCTATGTCGGGGTGCTTACATATGTACGTGTGGACGAAGTAACTGTTTGAAACTAGAAGATTCGCCAACCACAAGACCAAACTTGAAAATGATCATTTAAGTACCCCCTCTCCCGTTTTACCTTAGTCTGCTTGCTCTGGTGCGACTCACCTGGAGCATTTTCCCAGCGGTGCAGGGCAAACGTCTGGGGCTCAACGGGATGCCGGATCCCAGGATTTTTGACCAGTTGGAAGGAAAGAAAGAAAAACACTTGGGAATTAAGTTACTGAGGATTTGAGAAACAAAAACAAAAGATGCTTTCTCTGAGTGAGAACATTCTTTGTCCATATTTGTGTCCCCGAATCTTAGACGGCTGACCTGTGGGTTTTGCCCCACCTTAAGATGCTGTGTGTGTGTGTGTGTGTGTGTGTGTGTGTGTGTGTGTGTGTGTGTGTGTGTGTGTTTGGGGCCAAGTTCTCTCTCTTCCTGTATGGTTTCAGGCTCCAACATAATTAGAGGACAGTGCAGATCTTTGGGTTTCTGTCTTTGATGGATCACAGTAAAACAGTGTGTTTATCAGGCTTCAGACAGCTGACGCCGTGTGATAGGGCTGAGCCAAAGGTGTCCTTTGAGACTGAACTGGAATACTGCACTTCAAGAAATCATCTTAATATCGCATCATTTTATAGGTGGGTTGGCTTTACACCTGCCTGGTCCCACCCACAATTATAGTAATTACATATTCCCATTGATTACTGTTGTCTTTTCTGGAAAGATCTGTACAGTGGAGTTAAAAGGTAAACTGAGACTAGGTGCTATGACAAGAGATTTCTCCATATTTCATGTTTAATCTCATAATTAAAAATTAATGCATGCGCGCATCCATGCTATAGTTGGTTTGGAATTCAAAAATACAAACCACATGTTATATAAGTGTTAAATATTTAACAAACGATTTAATAAACAGTAGCATTGTGAACTGCTTTAGAGATGTTTTTGTTTTTCAGAAGCCTTTTGACTTAACTCTGCTGTGATTTCCTTCCTTTGGAGGAAATCCCTGTTGGTTTGCATTGCTTATAAGGAAAGTTTCCCACTGGTGGCTCAGTGCCTGAAATTTTAATTATGTTTAATTTGATGCAAACTAGAAATACTCAGGAAAGTCAAAATGCAGGGAAATGGACCAGCTATGAAAATGTAGCAGATACTGCCGCTGTGAGGGTTAAGATCGGGTGTAATAGGTACCTGCTTACTGGAGAGGTCAATTACTGGGCAATTCCATCTTTTATTCATGAAATACTTACTCAAGGTACATTCCAGTAAAAGTTGCCAAATACAGTGCCAAATATGTTGACATTCGGCACTGCATTTTACGGACAACATTCTGCCAGTAAGAGTAATTAATTGGTATGGGTCCGATCCACATTTTTTCAGTTCCGATCCGATTCCAATACACAACTGCCAGTGCATATTCTGAAACGTGCTCTTTTTACTTTAATATTTTAATGTAATAATGGAAAAAATGTACGCCGAAAAATCTTTATTTAGGCCACTAGAAATATGCATATCATACTGTTCCACCTGGTGTGTACATCTTGTTTTAAGTGTTTTTGAGTCATTTGCAGTTCGATTTGAAAATCTTCCAAGGCTGTATACGCAGTGGCGAATGCTTAAATGCCCCATAATATTTCTCCCACTGGCAACAGCGTCACTTCACTGCGATCGCAGACTCCCATGTATCTCAAGTTGTACTGAGCGCGCAAAACAGCCCGAGCCAGCGGCCCCCGAACCATCCATTGCTTTGTTCGTATTACTCGCACTGTCTTGCACAATTGTGTGCCCTTTGTTTAGTGGGATTTTTGACCAAACGCTATTCCCACCTCTCAAAACTTTATTTTTGAAAAAGATTGTAAATTTCTGTGCTACTTGTTGCTGTTAAAAGCATAAAATACTTCTAGATCATCACCCTCTTATCTGATAGTCTTATACTCCTCACATTGCGAAGGATACGCGTATGATGTCACAGCAGGTGGAAGTCACTGCACTCACACTGAGGAGCAAATGAGTGTTTACCCTAAATGCCGCACAAAACACATCTAAAATGGGAAAGAGCTGTCGTATGACTGAATGTACAAATAGATTTAACATGAAATAGGAGCTATCTTTTTAGATGCCAATAACTAAGTAAGTATCGGATATGAACTGGTTATGTATGGCTGATACCTGATCCGTCAAAAAGTTCTGTGCCGATCCCGATACAAATATTGGATCAGTGCATCTCTAGTAATTACCATAAAATTTATCAGACAAACTGGTCAAGAGTATGTTATCTTGTTAGATCTTGTTGAAGAAGATCTCGAGTAAAACCCCTAGGGTTCTATGCTCCTGTTCTTCCCAAAGAAATTAAAGCAGTTTTGTTTTCTCTTGTGATACAAAAAAAAATGGCTTCCTGTCAAGAGACTGTGTGACTTATAATCATTTAGCTTATTTATGCTTTCATGTTTAATGAAGTTAAAGGAGAGTCAGTTTTGTGCTAACACACCCAGAAAGAAGGATCTTGTGCAACCTTGCATTTTAAGCGATTGTTTAGTAGGAAAATGCATGGTAATCTTGCTGTGCCGGCTGTTCCCCTGGATGTGACATACAAAGACGGTTCATGAAGCAGACACGGAAACCCCGCCATTTTGTCCTTAGAGTCGTCCCTGCAGTTGTCATTTTGTTTTATTCTCGGCTGTCTCGCACCTCCGTGACCCCGGCATCACTGATTGATGGTGTCCATAGGCTTGTAGATGGCAAAGCTCCTGCTCTCTATCTCCCTCTGCTGTCCAGTGCCAGTAACCCTCAATACAGAGAAGCATTAGGGCCCTTTTGACGGCATGTGCATTCGCCGTTAGGAAATGTTTTAGGCCATTTTGGTCTTAGAGCTGCAAGTTCTTCGGTCATTCTCTAGGATGGTGGGCTAAGCTCTTAATTTAACCGATATTTCAGCAAAGGCTGCAGGATACCACATCGTGATTAGGCAATCACAGATTCAGATGCCGGGAGAATGATCTGTCCAGACTCTAGCTTTTGGTTGCTATACAGACGTTTACTTATATCCACAATTTGGTAAGCGTGTAGCTAGTACACCTTAAATATTAATGAGGCGAATTGTGATGCCCAATAGTTAGCTTAGTAATAAATTGGCGTTTTCCATTTGTTTATTAAATTCGGTTAGCGGAACATACCACCGTGCTGCTGTTTCGGCAAAGCATGGAAGCGATAAGCGGTGAGGAAAGGGACAGCTCAGCAGCCACTTCATCTTTTAAAAGAAGGGATATTGTGGGATAAATAAGGTAAAAAGGACAATGGACATTGGGGGTGTGATGGTATGTTTTGCAGCTTAAACTCAAGACACGATTATTAAACATGAGGATACGCCGAATTTATACCGATTACTAAAAGCCCCGGTAATTATTGCGAATGCGCCATATAATCAGGGTGTGGTATCATGCGGTCCTAATTTTAACCGATGTGCTGGTTTTTAATATTTACATTTTGTTACAGCTGAACGTGTATATGAAGCAGTTGTGGGTATGTGCCTTGCAGGTGCTGTAAGATGTTCTGACGTGGTGGAACCTTTTCAGGAACCTAAACAATGTCCTGAGCCGCTGCTCTCCGTCTCTTTCAGCTCTTTGAGCTGCTGGGCCCGGAGGGCTTCGAGATGATCGAGAAGCTGCTGCAGGGACGCCCTGGAATCGTCAGCTCCCTCCTTTCCGTGCCCCCTGACCTAAAGTTCAGCCAGCTGGCAGGTGAGTTTTTGAGGATTAGGTCAGTGTTCCTCAAACCCGGTCCTCGGGGACCCAAAAACACTCCATGTTTTTGCTCCCTCCTGGCTCCCGGTAGGTAGTAGGTAACAGAGGAGGAGAAAAATGAAGCGACTGACATCAGCGTTTATATAATAATTAATTATGTCCTAGTGCTGATTAAAAAGACCCAGTCGTGGTTATTCTGTGTCGAACATGCATGCATTGCTTGAGATTTGGTGATGTGATTCAATTTTCTTATTTAAGAACTATAATAAATTATTTATCATAGCTAGTTATTATGGTTAAATGTTAATTGCTTACCAATGATTTTCTGCAGAACAATGCATAATGATACCTGTTTCTTAGTTTGATGCTTTGAAGCACTTCTGGCCTTGCTTAAGTGGATGGTCCAACAGCAGGGTCCTCCTGGGACCTTAAAGTTGATGTTTGGGTGCCATGTTGCATTCTTCCCAATTTACAGATTATGTGATTAAGTGATTAGTTGTCGTTTTTGACGCACCACAGTGCACAACACCATAATGTGTCCTCTGCATTTAACCGACATGTGACATCGTGACATAGCAGGGGGCAGCTAATTCAGCACCGGGTACCTCAGTGGTGTCTTGCTGGTCGGGGATTTGAAGCAGCACTGCCCACCATTGTTACTGACTTCTGGGCGTCTCTCATTAAAATTTTAGCCATACTACTAATCTGCTTACCAGTTTGTGGGCATAAGTAAACTTCCGTTTAGTACCGAAAATGTGTTTAGTTGCCCGGCTGTTTGTGTGACTGCGGCCCACAGATTGCCCACTGCTGATGTAACCATTGATTTTAACAGTGTGTTTCTGGTGCTGTGCTGGTCTGGCTGCTGGCCTGGCAGGTGCTGGTGTCGGCCACTTGTTGGTTGACTCGGGAGTCGGCCACTAGGCCTGCCGCACGCGTGCCGCGGCATATGCCGGTTGCCGGCGCTGCACAAACAGAAGCTACACCTGCGCTACAGATTCTGCAATAGGTACCCTGGGACAGTCGTTTGATTTGTGTATCACAGCTGCGATGTGGGAGCACTGTTGTATCATTGTGGGAGCGTGGTGCCGGCGCGCCTTACTTAGCTGGGTGTCTGTTAGCATACCAAAGGTGTCCTGTGGTGCTGAAACAGAGATGTGAATCCCCCCCGCCTTGCTTTTTTGCTTCCCACTTGGCAACAGCCAACCCTAACTCCCCGCAAACTGTTTGATCATTCAGTCTGTCTCCTGTTTTTTGCATTATAGTCAAATGGCTCCACACGGAGAGAGACCATTACCGAAAGAGGGTCTATTAGGTGAGGCTCAATTCTTCATTATTTCATCACTGGAAGGGTTAGTGGGTTCAGGTCTGTAACGTATTTTAGCTGATTGGGAAGAAGACAAAGAACAGAGATGTTAAGTTTTTAATGTGGGGCCGGGGCGAAAGAGGGCAGTGATTATCAACAAATATTAAACAAAGGCCTGCTTGATGCTTTGAAGCCGGCCACCCCTGTTAGAGCGTGATGCTCACGGACCCCCATGGCCGTGTGTTTTTCTTATTACCTACCAACCCCGGGTGGCGTACTTCAATCCGCCGTCTTCTCTCGTCGTTCCTGACGACTTGCTTGATGGCCGGCTTCATTCCCTAAGTATGGACCTGAGAAGAGGTCTCTTCGTGACTACAGGGATGGCTCATTTATACCAGCATGACTCATCTTCCCCATTCTCCAGCATCAAAGGCCTAAAGGGAAACAAAAAAAAACATTCTAAAGATCTCTGAAGTGAAAGCTGCTTGTATTCTCATTGAGCGTCATTAGCATTGCCCTTGTTAGCATTGCCTTAGCATAAATTCTTGCTGCGGTCAAAGGTTGTACACTGGAATTACAGGGGATGAGCAATTCTATCATAGTTTGAAAGCCTATATTTAAAGTGAAAATGCAAAGCGCATTTTTTTTTGGGGAGGAGCTAGAAGATGAGCAGATGTAAAATACTGCAGGCCAATCGGGCCAGAGGCGCGGCCCCGATGACGGTGTGATCTGTGCTGCTGGTGTTGTCGTTCTTTATCCTCAGATCGGCTGTTGATTTTGCACACTCACAGGACCCCTACAGCTGAAGATCCATATATGACTTCTGAGAACTTTAAAGCGAAGCTTCCTGGTGTGCTTCCACTCTCCGGCCTGGAGACCAGCAAATGCATAATACCATGCAACCTGTTGGTGCCTCACTTCACGTCGCAATACACTTCCAGTTTTGTTTATGCTGCGCTGGCAAATAACGTGCCTCCGCCGGTAATTGTATCTCACTCTGCACAAATATTTAAGTCAGTCGTATACCTAGGATCGGATGTGACCCAATGACCCTATGGTTTGCCAGAGCTGTCGTTTTTCAGCTGCAGATTAACAGAGTTGATGTGGAGGTTAATTGTTCATTTAAAAGGCCTTGCTTTTTGGTAGCGCGCATCTGCTGATTTTGACTGTGTGGGGCTGGGGGATGGCGAATAAGACCTTGGAAGGCTTAAGGGGAATTGCCACGGAGTTAAAACGGCTTGCATTCAACCCTGGCATCTGGGCGGGGAATTAAAAAGAAGAAAAACTAAAGGAGATTTTGAAATGGGAGGTTATCTCTGTTTGCCGTATTTTCCCAGCCACACTGGACTCGGGATGAGCTATGCAAACATCCTCTATGGAAAATAATTATTACAATAAGCACATCTGATTCGTGTGTTGTGGGGTCAGCTTAAAAATGATTATTGTCGCGACCACCGGAAGAGTTCAGGAAGTCTGTTAAAGGTTGCTCGCAAGTAGTAGGAAATTTTTCATTTGGAAGATTGGGTGGGTGAGGACTCAATATTTTATGAATCCATATTGCAATTTGTGTTTTTAATATTCCTACAGGTAAGACCGGTAACACTACTTGGAATTTTAATTGTCGACCTTTCATATGACCCATACTCTTTAGCTATCAAAAAGAATGGATCATCGGTTTATGGTGCCTTTGATTAAAAATGAAGTTTCATTTTTAAATATATATAACTGTTCTTATTAAGTAACCTGATTTCAGTTTCTGATTCGGTGGTTCTGAAAAATGTAGACTCTGATTGAAACCTGCGTGATTTATGGGAATATTCTAATACATATTAAGGTGCCTTTGTTAAAATAAGGAACTTCCCTAATATGAGTTTGTTCAGACATGGTTCTCAGTGGCACCCTCGGTCTGGGTGAGACTGCCCTCTCCTGGCATTAATTCCCGTACTGATGGACCGGGTGTCGCTTCTGATACCAAACTTGTTGAGACTTTAGAAGCTGATTTTTTCTTTTTTTCTTTTTAAAGTAGAATCACTAATGAAAATCGTAGTGGATAATGTTCTGTATTTATTTGCAGAATAAATGTAAACATCAATAATAGGAGTCTTTTGAGAGAAACGTCATGCAGGCTGTTGCTGTTCAGTCAGGTGCAGTTAGTCCCCAAATTGAATCGTTAGCCACGGATATTCGTCTAAGGGTATCCTGTTCCGCTTTGTAGTCGTGCACCAAACAAACCACGGCGCAATTCATCTGGAACATGCAGTGGTCAGGAAGGGACAATGTTCAACGCAAAGATGGATGCTGCTTTTTATCCACCTGCCCGCCATCCGCGGTTAACCGCTGAATAACGTTCCCTCTGACAGGGGGTTGTACTTCTGCGTGCCGCCTTTAGCGCCTGATCCAAGAAAGGATGTTGCAATAAGAATCGCATCAGTCTTGGATTTTAGCTGAAGTTAGTGCTGCTGTTACCTGGGACAGAGAGAAAGTTAATGCCTCGGAGAATGCAGTGCGACGCTCTTTTGGAATGCACTTATTTTGGTGAAGTGATCCCACCTGTAGTAAATTTCCATTAGATGCGTTGTTTCTGTATTTGTGCATATGGAAGGACATGTTGATGACATGCGCACAGCGCTGGTTGATCTAATTGGTTTTCATGATAATTATTGTGACGTACATTTATTTTATTAGCCTCTCAAGAGACTCAGATTGTGATTCGATGTATTCAGTGCCTGGTAAAGTTTGGTTGCGTTTGTCGCTGTCTGTAAAGTCTGGCCGTTGTGGCTGTTTATGAAAACAGTGCATTGCGTTTCAAGTTTGGCTCCTTCTTGCATGAATTGATATATCTTTGTTTTTTCGCTTATAATTGGAGAGCGAAGCCGTTTTTGCTTTGCACTTTGCAACGAAGTTTTGATAATGAATAAACTATTTTGCTTACTTGGCTATTCAGTAAGAAATCCTGTCATAATATATGTTATGGATGAGCTGGTATCATGCACTCAGGGCAAGCCCTGCTGGAATTCAAAATAAATAACTTTGAAAGCAGTTAAACCATCCATCCATCTTCCGTAACCGCTTCTTCCGTACTGGGTTACGGTGAGCAGGGAGCCTGTTCCATGAAACACAAGGAACAAGGCGGGGATAACCCTGCACAGGACGCCAGTCTGTCACAGAACACAGGCATTCTCACACCGTGGCCAAGTCACGTGGCAGCTCATCTAAGCGCATCTTTCTGGGCTGCGTGGGGACACCCACAGAGACTCGGGGTCATGCAGACCCCTGCCCAGGCACTGTGTGGGCCACTGGGCTGCTCCCAGTTAAACCATACATACTGTAAATAAAGCATTAAAACAGTGGGATCAATGACTCTTAGTGTGAATGCTTTGTTGGACAGCAGTAACAGCAGTAGTGTGAGTCCGGGGGACCCAGGAGGAGCGTGTTCTAGGGGTGAAGGGGGTGACAAATTCCGACACATAGATGGTCAGGGAGAGCGTGGTTGAGGAGCAGCTTAAATGCTGTATAGGGAAATAAAATGCACAGATGCTGTTGGTTTGTAAGGAAGCTGCCATGGACCCAGATGCCAGGGAACAGAAGCCGGGTGGCTTTGCAGAGATTGTTCTCGCGTCCAGCTACCTCCAGTGATAACAGCGGTCTGGCAGCTTGTTATTAAGAAAGGAATTCCATCCTGAAAGATAATGTTTAATTAATATCAGGGCTGCGGGACAGGCTTAGTGCTTAAGCCCTTGGTTCTCTCTCTCAGTGCTCTTAGTTTTAAGGAAGAGGGGGAAAAAATGGTTAGCTTGCATTATATCGTCTGGTAACCAGGTTCAATAATAGATGCAAGTGTAACATTAAAACTGAACTCTGCGTAATATGAGTTTCACATAAAATGAAGGCGCACACTCTTTCTTTTAACCGAAGCACCGGAGAAGGTTATCTCTCTGAGTGACACAGCTTAGCTACAGCTTGGGAAAGTGTTAATTACCAGCGTTACAGGATTAGCGCCAGGGGTCGTCTAGGCCCCAGGGAGGGCTGCCGAGTCAGATTTACAGGCGACGGGGGGGCCGCAGGGACGGCGTCCAGGTACTTCCTGAACAGAGCTGCACTAAAGCCCGTGCTTCTGTCTCTGTCTCTCTTTAAGGATGGCAGCACGTGGTCTTGCCTGGTTCCCACCCAGCTTTCCTGGAGTGGGGGGCTGCTTTTGTCTCCATTTATAATCCGAACAGGGGAGCCGTGATTTATGTCTGTATGGGGAGGTACAGGAAGGTGACCTAGGGCCAGTTATACTTCACATATACATGAAAATTTAGGTCAGGGGCCATGATATCTGAAGAACTCCTTAAAGAATTACATTAATGCATATTTCCCGGGAAAATCAGCGCTTTTGATGCTAAAGTATAAGATGGGAAACCCCATTTCTGTAAAGAAGCAGCGATAGGATGCTGAGTTAAACGCTGCCTCTGTTGTCAGGACTGTGTTTTTTTTCCACATTTTGCTCCTTGTGGGGTCCAGCATGTTTTCTCACTCAAAAAAAAAACAAAATCGGTTTACTTTTGCTTAATTCTATCACTGCCACAGACGGGCAAAATAAATGATTAAGATGAGTTAAAATGCCTGCCGGCATGTTAATTTCTTTCTCGCTTGCCAGTCGGTAGCTAGGCGGCATGTCTGTCAGGAGATCATGGGAGTGGAGTCTTTTCCTCGCTGATGGATTTTTGAGGACGTCAAACATGCTGATTACAGGATTAGAAGGACACCCCCGTTAGTGTCACAGACGGGGTCACTTCATATGAGCTGCTCCAGTAACGTAAACATTGTTTTCTTCGTCCTGCTTGTCAAGATTCTTTTGGCTAGAGGTGGTTCTCCTCACTCACACATTTTTGATTGCAAGTTCAGTTTCTTACAGATCCTGATATCTGCTGGTGTTTCTCTTTCTCTCTCTCTCTCTCTCTCTCTCTTTCTCTCTCTCTCTCTCTCTCTTTCATTCTTGTTGAGCTGTTAGGACATAGTTCCATGAACATCACATGCACTTCAAGGGCAGTTCTGACTTGGATCTCCATTGCGACACCCATGTCAGGTGGAGGGTCGTGGATGGTTGCTGATTGCATCTAATGAGCCTACAGTTGTCAGTGAGAGAGTTTCAGCTTGGAAAATTGTTTATTGTCACCCATTGTCTTAATAATGGATGAGCTCGCCTGTACTGTCTGGTGTAGGACACAGCAGTGAATATCTGCGCTGTTACGAACGAAGCCGCATTTGCTAAGTGGCTGCATTGTGCAGCCGGTCGTCTCGGCAGTGCTGAATGTTAAATCCCTGCGTATGGTCGCATTGTTAGCCCACATTGTGTGTCTCTATGAACGCCGCCGCTCTCTCAGACGTCTCTTTCTCAATTACTAGCTTTTATCTCTCCAGCCTTTGTTTTATTCCAGGTTAAATGAGACCATCCAACGGTGTCGGCCTTGTATGACAATATCTGGGCCGCAGTGGCTGCGTGTTGTGCCGCTGTTAAGGTCTCACGGCGGTATCGTGGGGCTGGAGGGTGAGCAGATCTGCTGGGAAAGTAACAGCAGAAGTTTACCCCCGCAATAATTAGTGGGCCCGCTTTTGTATTTGTTGTTAAGGGGACTGCTCTAATTAGCTCATCCAAATTATGACTGGTCATAACGCTGCTGGAAGCCTGAGTTGGCGCCCGGCGGGGCGGGGCCTGTGGCGTGTAGCTGCTTCTGACAGGGTGATGATTGGGCCATCACCACGGGCACCTGTAGACATGAATCACTGCTGACAGGAGCTGCGCTGTCCCCCCACAGTCTCTTTCTCTTTCATTTTCCTTCTTGTCTCGCTCCTATTTCCAAATATGGAGAATACAGAGGCCGTTAAGCTCTGACCTCAGCGAGGCAGGATGCTGGATTTGTGGTGATGTCACGGGGGGCCCTGTTCACTTTGTAAATTCAGCTCTCTTGCCGCGGGGCCGCCAGCCCCAGCTGAAAGCCGATTGGTCCCCAGAGCACCCCTTCCTCTGTCACTCACTGATTCAAAGCATATCATTGGCTAGCGATAAGGTTTGCCCTTTATATGAATTATGGCCCCTCTTATGCCCCTCACCTTAAAAAGAAATAAATCTTACAATCGACCCTGTGCCGCTGACCTGCTGCCCTTTAATAAAGATATGATGAGACAACAGTTTATTGATATGAGTCCTGCCATAAATCTGAATGCAATCAGCTACTGTGTGTTTCAATCAGGGACTCTGTGGTGGTGGGGTGGGTGGGGCCTGTTTCGCGACAAGCGCATCATATGTATCTGCTGCAATGGTGCTGGGAAATGGAAGTCTTACATGAGGGAGAGGCAGAGAGCTGTCCCGGAGACACGGCGCGCCATCTGCTCCCGTAGCGTGTCTGAAGGAGCCATGCAGCGGGTTATCGCATGGGGGGGAGCGTCGTGAGGGATCATCCTGGAGTCAGCCTGCAGCGCCGCAGCCTTGCTGTGCACACGCGCAGGCGCCGGCTCGTTTGGAGGCTGTCAGCCGCATGGAGGCGAGCCGTGGCGGTCCGGCCGGTACTGGAGATTGAGACGACTGTCGGGCGCGGGGGGGCTCTCTGCAGTCCTCACATCTCGTCAGCTTCCCTGAGCCACCCTGCCGCGTATTGAGCTGTTGAGCTTCAGACATGCGAGCTGCCTTGCGGCGCTCGGGTGGGGGGTGGGGGGGCAGCCTCCTGTGTGTCAGGCAACCCAGGCCGTCATTCATTTCTAGTGGCTCCGTGGCTCTCGTTCGTTTTATTTCCAGGTTTAAGGTTTAAACACCAAGTCGGCCTGCACACCACCCCCAGCTCTGTGCGGCCCGGCAACCCATCAAGCTGTAGCAGAGAAGAGAGATTGTTGCCCTTGAAGACAAAGGCTCACAGTCTTAATTTTAGGAAGGAGAAGTTATCGACGGGCATAGAGCCCAGGGCCATAATGGAGGTTCGCTGGGGGAGGGGGGGGCTCGGTTGTTAAACACGACCTCTCCTGCCACGACAGTGACGTGTCACTTAATTACACGGCGGAGGTGGAAGCCGAGAGCCGAACGCTGCTGCCTCTCTGCGGAAATGTTCAGGCTGAACTCAGGCCTAATGGTCACCTCTGCGTGCGCTTTTCCCGCCCGACGCCGTCTACATCGACATCGTAATCCAGCGTCGCGACATTTGTGTCGTCACGAGAGCTCTGTGCTGTCAGGCCACACAGCAGAATGCCTGGGTGAGAGACCTAATCTGGGGTTTGAGAGTTTCATGATCATTTTTTTTCCGCTTAATAGCAAAGCTTCCACCCATATAAGATATGAGTATGGGGGGTGGTATTCAGGGTATGTTGGCTCCCCTCTACTCATCCAAACAAAAGCCCAAAAGTGCCGTGTGTTACACTGTGTTGTGTTTGAGTGCTGGAGCAACTTCTGCAGTCCTTGAGCTTTATCAAAATTTTAGCGGCATCTTTTATTGATGCCTTTCTTGCTGCAATTATTTTTATTATTAGCATAACACTGGACATAATATTGAATTAAATGTGTGATATTAGTTATGTTAATTACTATAATCAGTCTTGCTAGCACTGCTGTAATGGCATAATTCTGTGTTTTTACTGAAGGTACTTATAATGGTGATAATGATATACATAACATTTAATCATAGGAGCATCTGAAAGTAACCTTTGTGAATCGCTATGCATAGATTTGTTTGTACATGTCAAAGGACCTGCACTGGACGTGCACTGGACCCTCACTGGATCTTCACTGGACCGGGGAATCATGGGCCGACCGTGTTGGAAATGGCATTTGATGAATATGCACTACACGGGTGTGATGTGTGATTGTCTGGTTTCGGCTCGCAGATGCTGTTCGTAGAGGTGGTGCTGAAGGCAGCAAGCCGGCCTACGGGTGCCAGGTGACCATCCAGTCAGAGCAGGAGAAGCAGATGTTGAAGCTCTTCCGGCGGGAGGAGAAACGTGAGCGGAAGCGGAAGGAGGGTGATGCATCCAGCTCCGACGCCTCCTTCCACTTTGACCCCAAGGAGCTGCGGTTGCAGAGGTACCTTCCACCAAGATTATCTCTCTCTGCTGCTGCTCTCTCTCTCACTGCAGCTTACTCTCTCTCCCTGTCACTGCTGCTCTCTTGCTCTCTCTCTGCCGCTCTCTCTCTCACTCTCTTTTTTTATTGCCACTATCTTGCTCTCTCACTGCTACTCTCACTGCCACTGTCTTGCTCTCTCTCACTGCAGCTTACTCTCTCTCCCTGTCACTGCTGCTCTCTTGCTCTCTCTCTGCCGCTCTCTCTCTCACACTCTCTTTCATTGCCACTATCTTGCTCTCTCACTGCTACTCTCACTGCCGCTGTCTTGCTCTCTCTCGCTGCTGCTGTCTTTCTTTCGCTCTCACCCTGCTGCTGCTCTCTCTGGCTCTCTCTCTCTCTGATCATGTCTCCCGTTTGTGTTCTGCGTTCCCCCTCCTGCATACTTCATCCCACTGTAGACCCCTGTGAAAAGGAAAGTCAGGTTAGCGCACTGAAGCAGGTGTATTGTGGTCATGTTTTCAAGTCTTTTTGTTTTAAGTTTGGGATTTACTGTGAGAGAGTTTCATTCCACAGGAAAAAAAAGTGCAGTGATCTGTTTAATTAAAATCTGCTTGCCCAAATCTGTGTGCTCTGAGGGAGGAGATTAAGGAGAGGTAAGCTGAGTGTGCAGACGGAAGGAAGAAGAGCATACTTGGGGCTCCCAGCCTACATAGCCCCCCCCCGCCCCCCCACCTCCTGGCAGCCAGGCCGCTGGGGATTGCTTGTAAGAGAGAGGCTCCCCAGGTGATCATGGAGCACTTGCCTGCTATGCTTCACTCCTCGACTCCTGAGACTGAAATATTCATGGAGGTCCTCTTACGATATCGTTCTGTGCCTCACGCCCTCATTCATTACTCACAATTGGCCAAAATAACTCTCCTGTGCTTGGGGGTGAGCAGAATCACTCTGGATTAATGATGTCTCTGCGTATGGGTTGGCCAGTGCCGCTTTCATTACCAGTATCCTGTTTTTACTTTTCTGTAGTTCCCTCTCTCCCTGGGGAATTCTACCACCCCCCCCCCCCCCCCCCCCGCCCCCCCCCACACGCCAAACAGGAAGCTGAAGAAGGATGTTGTTGTTTTGACCTGAGTTGTGCTTCACTGCTTCGTAAACAGGGAGAGA
>JAODKE010000146.1:679027-696043 GCA_026779605.1 Mormyrus hasselquistii
TCGTTCCCATGTCAGCACCGGTCGTCATCTCTATGTCGGTCATCATTTCTGCGTCAGTCATCGTTCCCATGTCAGCACCGGTCGTCATCTCTATGTCGGTCATCATTTCTGCATCAGTCATCGTTCCCATGTCAGCACCGGTCGTCATCTCTATGTCGGTCATCATTTCTGCGTCGGTCATCGTTCCCATGTCAGCACCGGTCGTCATCTCTATGTCGGTCATCATTTCTGCGTCAGTCATCGTTCCCATGTCAGCATCGGTCGTCATCTCTATGTCGGTCATTATTTCTGCGTCAGTCATCGTTCCCATGTCAGCATTACTCATCATTCCCATGTCACCATCGGTCGTCATCTCTATGTCGGTCATCATTTCTGTGTCAGTCATCATTCCTGCGTCAGCCTTGGTCGGCATTCCTCTGTCAGTGTCAGCTGGGGCTGGGCGATATCATCAGCCTTTCGGTCCTATACCGATATCCACTTATTGCCACAATTTGTTAAGCAGATTAGTAATGCTCTTAATATATTAATGAGATGTGTTTTGTGACACCCAAAATCTAGTAATCTGCATAAATTTGGTGTATCTTTATGTATATTAAATTCAGTTAGCGGAGCGCACCACATAATACCGATCTGGTATACTATGCTTTGGTATACTTCAGTGGGATATGCAGTGAAGAAAGAAACAGCTTAGCAACATCATTTAAAGAGATCTTGTGGATAAAAGCAAATGATGAAATTTATTAAAGTCATTTATTAAACATATGATATGCCATTTTTATGCTGATTACCAACTTCTGGGCATCATAAAATGCTTAGGCGCACTACTGATCTGCTTAAATTGTGGGTGTAAATAAATGTCCGTATAGTGGAAACAAGGTGGCATCTGGCCAGATGTTTCGCCTGTCATCTGAAGCCCCGGTGATTGTTGCGCATGTGCGATATGATATCAGTGTGATTTATCCTAGCCCAGGTGTCAGTCGTCAGTCCCGTATCAGTCATTGTTCCCGTTTCAGTGTCAGCGTTGTGCAGCGTGTCCGGCTTTACGGAGGCTGTCGGTTCTGATATGGTTCTGTCACTGGCTCTTCAGGGAACAGGCCCTTCTTTCAGCCTGCCGCTCCCCTGTGCTTGGCCGTGAGCGAGAGTACCAGCGCGTCCGCTACCCACATGTGTATGACTCCTACGCTGAGGCCACCAAGATGTCTGCCTTCGTCGGAGGAGCTAAGGTGAGGTGCTGCATCCGGACATTTCCTCAGCTGCACGTCTTAAGACATGTCCTTATGACCCTGTTATCAGTGTCTGTGTGTGTGTGTGTGTGTGTGTGTGTGTGTGTGTGTGTGTTCCGTGCTCTTCCATCCGATGAGCCTGTCATTTCTGTTTTTAATCAAAGGAATACGGGGATCAGCTTTCATCTTCCAGCTGTTGAAAATAGTAACATAGATTTTTTTGTAAAAAATCCGTAAAAGGGTGCCTCCAAAAATAGGGGATGTTGTAACATGGCTGAACATTGCACACCTGTGTTTTCAAGCTCTCTGCCTAAGACATGAAAGAATGGCCTGGTTTTGGACTGAATTGTACACTAAATTTATTCAGTTATGGATAGACATCAAGCTATTTTATTTACTAATATTTAGAGCATGAGAGTTCTCATTGATACTGTACATCATCAGCACTGACATTACCTGCAGCTTTTGGGTTTTAATCAGTTTTGTTTTTTTTTAGCTTCATTTTCATTTGTGACAGATTCCTCTTCATTTGCATAAACTAATTTGAAGGGCTGTTTTTTGCTTTTAAAGGTACGTTGATCTGCCAGCTACCCGGATCTGTGCAGAAAACGCGTTTTAATCGCTTTTGCACTCTGTTTTTTTTAGATCTGCAATGCAATATGATGCAGTTTAGTCTCATTTCATGGCCCTTTACTGTCTTTAATGGCCCTCTGGCTCCTCCTTTGTCAGAGTTCTGGATGTTCGGAATTATATAACGTATATGGGTTCACAGCCTCCTATCTCCAGTCACTACTGCGGGAATAAGATTGACAGATCCACAGGGAGGTTAATGAGTAACGAAAGGCAATGATTGTGTTGTCAGATTTGATCACAAATGTATTGTGGTAAATTGACAGAAAGAAACCCAACAAGACATCGAGCAAACAGGAGGCTGAAGCTTAGAAACCAGAATGACACAAAGGTCAGGTCACTGGCCCAGACGCTGTCGCTGATGAGTTGAAGGCTTTTCTGCGTTTGTGCCCTCGTATTCAGCCAAAAGCGGCTGGGCCTCAGACTCCAGATGGATAAATAACACATCAGCAGAAAAATGCATAATATTGCTTGAATCGCAGTACTTATTTTTGTTTCAGTTGTTAGAGATGATCGAAGTATTGCCAGATATGTTCGTTTTCCCTATAATGGAGAGTTGTACGTCATGCTGTACTTCGGTATGCTGTTTAATGAATCATACCCTGTCCTTAATTCCCTGCCACATTTAAGTCCTTTTCAACAAGACACCAACATTTTATCCATTTATTCCTCATATGTGCAAAACTATTAGATGCTTGCGTCTTTTCTTTCGGTGTAAAACACTTGCGCGACTTTGTACCACCACCTACGAGATTCGCGTTAGCAAAGCATAGCGGCATTCGTAGATATGCTCTTGGTTAAATAATGAAAATGATTTCCTCTCTTGCTTCCTGATGGTCTGTTCTTGTCCAGCTGTGTTATTTCGCATCGGTCCTTAAAGTTAGGCGCACTCCCCCGTAAGGCCGCTGCGAAGTCACGGGTGCGGTATTGGTGTAGCATCGGAGGTGGCTGCTTCATGATGCGCTGCACTAATGTGGAAGAACAAAGGAAGGTCGTGGTGGCACCACACCATCTGCCCATTTCCACTCGGCGTCAGTGCTGGATGTTCACAGCTGAGGAAGTACTGGTATGTGATGGCATTCCTGGTTAAGCTTAATGGTGTTTTTAGTGCTGGCCATCACAGCTTTGACAACATGCCATGTCTGTCGTTTCTGTCAGAAAATAGCTTAAGTGGTTATCAGCTGGGTGGCATGATGGCTCAGTGGTTAATGGTGTTACCTCACACCTTCTACACTGTGCATAGGTATGTGCAGCTTGTGTGTGTCTGCGTATGTGTTTGTGTGTGTATGCATGCATATATACGTGCATGCATGCGCATGTCTGTCTGCGTGCGTGCGGGGGGGTGTTTATGCGTTCTCGCGTATGGTAAAAGATGGGCAATCAGGCCTCTAGATCTTTCTCAGTTAGCATAGTGTGTGATGGTGTCTCTGAGAGTGGCTGCATGGACCCTGCGATGGGCTGCAATCTTGTGCTTTATACTGCCTGTGATAATCTAATATACCACCTGTGACCCTGACCAGGAGAAGCGGTTGGAAGATGGATAGATGCGTAGGTGTGGACTGGCTTCTGGAAGTTCAGGATTTTTCTCCGTTGGCCTGGCGTTCTGTAGACGACCGGCCTGTGCCAGGAATGCCCGCCCTGTCGGCCGATCTCCATGTCTTCAGGTCGATCGTGGGAGATGATCAGTTGATCATGATGATCAAGCCCCCCGCCCTGTGTCAGCACCAGTTACTCGGGCTGCTATTTATTTGTTGCCAGTCAGCCCTTGGTGTTACATACCGGAAATGTGCATGATCTTATTATAGCCAATAATTACTTTAACAAAATATTAAACACAATCTGTAATATGAAAATGTAATGCAAACGGAAACATTCTTAAAAATATTATAAGCTGTAAACCAGTCAGTCATGGATTTAATATACTGACTGTAATACACAACATAAAGTCACAGTGTTGGACTATTATGATACGGAGTGTGTTTTTATTATTATGGATGGATGGGTGGATGGATGGATGGATGGAAGCGGAAAGGGACAGAAGGAAATAGACTGAATTGCCTGTTTATGGTTCCTGAAATTTTTGGAACAGAAAATGTTACTGAACTGTTTATAGAAGCACTGCTCAGCTGTTGTGACACTGTCTGTCACACATACACACACACACACACATTGTATTTTTACTAGTGTCTGCATGGTTACAGAGGGACCAAGGCTATGAAAGTAGAGGCAGCATTTTTGAATTTAAATAAATCTGGTGTCGTCTCTTTTGCACGCGGCTGACAGATGCTGACGCTGCAGTGTGATAGATGGCAAAATATAAATATACTTTTGTCCAGCAGTCAAATGAAACACTCAACCGTGATGCTAATTTGAATTGTTTCAGGAACGAACGCGATATAACCTGTAGAAAGCAGCTGTCACTTTCATACTCTGTTTGCGGGTTCTGCATCACATTTGACTGGTCTTGCCATTTAGCTTTAACTGTAAATAATCTGCTCTTTCTTTAGCTTTTTGACCCTGTGTACCTGCCATTCATTAGTGAGAGGTTTCCTTGTAGTTTCAAGGGACAGCAGGACCTTACAGTGCAGACAGCACATTGAGTCGCAGGATGTTTTCTCATCTGAGTTCGGGAATCTGCAGCACCGGGTGTGAAAAAGGCAGCACAGTGTTGTAGGGAAACACACTGAATTACTTTTCCCAGAATAGTTTTGTAGCACATTATCACATTATTCACATTATAATTGATATAGAATTTATGAATTCGCAAAACCACCGAATAAGCTGGTTTCCTAGGCCACACTAGGAAGGATAGAAATGACACATAGCCTATAGGCTTTCTTGGGTTTATTTATATTTTACAACACCCAAAAGAGTCATAATAAAGAAATTCACATATGTCTGCTAGTAATACTGGTGCTTGTTGATTGAAGTCAGTCTACTATTTTAAGCAAACAGGACCTGTGAAATATTATATAAATACTAATTTAAGTTGTTTGCTTTTCATGACATAATGTGGAAACATAAAATACTAACCATATTGGAATGTGCATACTGCTGTTACTGTTTATTGCTTACACTAATGTGTATACCTGACAGTTCAGGTATATTTATCAGCTATTATAGATATGACCCCTGAATAACTAATGTGAAAATAATTTCACAAGTTAATAAATTAGCTATTTTAAACTGGAACCTGGATAATTATAGTCTATTTTAATACTTTGCGTAAAATGTAGTATCATCCATTTCGGTTGCCGGATTCTGTTTTGTCAGGCTCTGAAAATATACCAATTAAAATGGAATAAGGCCAACCACAGTCTTTATTAGGACAGTGTAATTTTGATAAATGTCATGTCAGTATATCATCAATCAGAAAAATATCAACAAAAGTCATGTTATTCCAAAAATAGGCCTGTTTGTGTGTCGATGTATATATGTATGGGTGTTTGTCTGTGTCTGTGTATGTGTGTGTGTGTGTGTGTGTGTATCTCTGATTGTGAATACAATCAAAAAAGTAAAAATCCAGAAAATCTCATGTTTTGTTTGGTTACAATTAAGGTTAGAGCTGGATAGGGGTTAAGGCTGACATGTTGGAATTAGAATTTTCCCGATAAAAATGAATGAGGAGTCCCCACAAAGATATAATTACAAACCTGTGTGTGTGTGTGTGTGTGTGTGTGAACTTTTCTATAGGTACTGTAGTGTCTTAACCGGAATATATTCCCAGGCCTGGTGTGTTATCCGCGGTATATTCCCAGGCCTGGTGTGTTATGCGTGGTATATTCCCAGGCCTGGTGTGTTATGCGTGGTATATTCCCAGGCCTGGTGTGTTATGCGTGGTATATTCTCTGGATAAGAGCTTATGGAATATGGCATGATACTGTTAAACCATAAGCGTTGTTCACTTTAAATTGATATTTTGTTGTAGGCTGACGTATCAGTTCCCCCATTAAGGTGTCACTGTACTGTTTTGCAGTTGTTATTGAAGTGATTTAATTTGTTGTTTTCACAGATGCTCTTGCCTGAGGGCATCAAACGAGAGAACAACAAGATATACGAGGAGGTGTTGATCCCACCCACTGAAGCCATGCCCATCGGCTTCGAGGAGAAACCCGTCTACATTTCCCAGCTAGATGAGGTTGGTTCTGTCCCTTGGCTCTTTTCTGAACAAATGGAAAAAGTTGCTTCACATGGAACCCCCCCCCCCCCCCCAAGTTCTTGTGACGAACCTTTGGTGGCATCTCGTCTGGCATGTCCTCACTTGTTATCCCTTCTTGAGAGTGATACAGGTGGAGAACATAGCCCAGTGATTCCCAGACTGTCTCCCTTTTCTCACCTGCGTGTGTGTGTGTGTGTTTGTGTGTGTGTGTGAGAGAGAGAGACTTGGCGCATACCTTTATATGGTCCGTTCTTTTCTTTTCAGAGTTATGATGTATGTATCTGTCTGTTCTGATGCACTGTGATGGATTAGTGTCACTGTCAGACACTCACCAAGTATCCTTCAGTCACCCTCTGTAGATATCGTTCCTTGGTGTGTTTTCCAACAATTGGCATTTAGGTTATCGGTATCATCTAGGGCTTCTGCAAGTAGTCGACGTAGTCGTGACCTAAACACTGAAATGCATCTATCAATATTTTAAATCAACACATTTTTTAAAATTATTTTCATGAAATTACCTTTATAAATTTAAACTCATTATTAGAAATGGTTTCCTATAATCTCACTATGTAATTATGAGAGTAGTTCAAATTATCACTAAACAAAAAAGTGGTTTTACACTGTGCAAAGTTTCGACGGTATAACCTAGCGACACTAGTGCCATGCACAAGCAGCCGAAGGGAAGCTATTCTGGATGATGGGCCGCCTGAGAAGGCAAGACCACCGTGTTGTCTATTCATGTTTATTACATTACCATTAGTAGAGAGAACTTTTTAAAGCCGTGAAGTTGTTTGGCTGCTACCTTAGAATCTCCATTGAAAATGTGTTTGAGAAAATGTTTTGGCTAAAATCTGGGCTTATTCTACATTGATTGACCGTACCAGTGTGCATCTTTGTGCACGCTGGGCTTGTTCAGATGAGTATTATTGCCATAAAATAAAACTTTAAGGGAAATGGAAACTATTTTACAAAGTCATTAACTGAAATAAAAATGAAAATTATAGTTACCAAAAAAAAAAAAAATGTGCTGGACTTTATTCAGCAATAAATACTGCCACCCCACCCACATCTCTTTACCTAGTTTAACCACAATATTTCTTCTTTTCAAAGATGTGGTAGTTGCTAAGCTGTCCCTTTCTGCTCTGCAACTTCAATACTTTTTGCGTCTGTGATTTACCAAAACAATAGCATATGGTACACCACTAACTGAATTTAATAAGCATAATGATACGCTGAATTTATACTGTACAGGTTACTAACTTTTGGGGATCACAATATGCATCTCATTAATATTTCAGGCATACTGCTAATCTCCTTATCGAATTATGGGTGAAAAAAGCCATTGTCCATTATCTAAATCCCTGCAATGGCACACGGTTTTGTAGATGTCAAAATGATTTTCTTCCAGAAAATCCCATGACCGTTTAAGTTAATTTTAATCATTTAAGTTAAGATTAATTGACAAATCGGTAAAATAGTTGATAGATTAATAATCGTTAGTTGCAGCTTTAGTATCACCCTCCGACATTAAGACTATCATATACTTAAAACTGACAGAATCAGTTGTTTTAGCAATACAACGTCGTATGACCCGTAATCACCGCAGTGATAATCATTTTGACGCACTGCCCGTGTAGAATTCTGATCCCACCCACTGCCCTCCATTGGCTGAAAATAATGTGATGCCATGGGGTTGATCAGCAGGACTAATTATGCAGTTACTGGCAGGCTTTGCACTACACTACACTTTACATGGTGTAGATTAATATGTATATTTTTGTTTTTCTGTTAATAGTAAATGTCGTAACCTTGTCTTGTTTGTAGCGGAATGCACATTTCGTTAACTTGCAGTGATGGGTGTCGTGTAAATTGTTGACTTCCTTGTCTGAGTTGCTGCTAGTATTAAACCTGTAGTGACTAAAGAGAGAAGCGCACCCTGCATTTTAAAAGCTGTCATCCCCTATATTAGTAGGACTGACAGACTCGCCACGTTACATCTATTTGCGCTCGGCATGCGGGTCTGCTGTATCGATAACATTCCGCACCCTCTAGGGTTGTGCCATTACAGAGGACAAGAAAAGTGGTGGCTTATTTTTTGAGTACGCAATAGATTATTGTCACTGACGATTGATTTGTTTTTTTCTGAATGTTGCTTGAAGTATACTGCCACCTTTACTTCTGGATCTCCCAGGTTTCCTGGACTCACCAGAGATACCGGGGAGAATGGGTAACTCTCTCCTGTTTATCTTATCGGGAATAAGGACTGTAAAGCATTTTTTAGGTGCTGGTGCTATAATAAATTTTGACTTGTTGAGGCCAAGAAACGGGCGTGATTGTCTTACCGTTTTGCTGTCGGAGTGGTCAGGGAGCTGATTCGTTGCAGATACCTGCGGTTCTGCTTTCTTGTGAGAGATCAGGTTTTACTATTATTATTATTTTACGATATTGATCTTCTGCTATGTACGAAGGAAGTTTTATTGTACGATTCACAAGACGAAGGCATAAAAATAGCTTTGAGATATGACCTGACATGTTGCCAGTGTGAAAAGAGAGATACTGGATTTTTTTTTTTTTTTTTTTGTAGAGGTTGCTGCCATCAAGCACATTCCCCCAGTAACAGGAATAAATAAACCGTCTCCTGTAGCTGAGAAGTTGACTTCTCCGTTCACATCCTTGATTTGTGGATGACCTTCTTGTACCTTCAGACATACCTACGTACCTAAGTTACTAAAATGGCAGATGTCTGGTTGACATTTTGGCCTTGTGTTTCGTGTGCGTAGAGGAAATCCTTTTGGTCGTCTTGTCCACCTTTGGTTTTGACTTGAATTTGGGAGCTTTCAGTTTTGTGTAAGGTTTGACATGAACACTCCTTTCAGCCATTCACATTCAGGCACAGTAAGGCAGTGTGCCATTTGATGCACCCATTGTCAATCTGATTGTTCTCAGTGCTGCTATATGCCAACACACTGCATGTTATTTATAAAATCGCTGAAAGAAACAGCATCTCGCCATGGATGGCAGCCCATGGCATTCTTGTAACATTCCTATAGCATTGCTGTTCCTCTGTTTGTTGGTATCGGATGTTGTAAGGCTCCTTGTGATATGTGGTAGGTGGTGTTACTTGCACGTCCCTTAATAATTGATGCTTTATGGCATTTCCTGCTGTAGTCAACACAGAACGCTTTGGGTTTCAGGACTTTCATATTGTTTTCCGGCGGTGAGATAATCGGACGCCTCTCCCTAATTTGTCCCCCGAGCAGATGGATGCCGGAACAGTAGCCGTCACCTTCAGTGAGAATGGGGAACGGATGGATTTGTGAATCCTGCGTGAGGAACTGATTGATTAGCTATGTCTGTTTCGGTAGCTGTCTCTGACTGGAGGCTCAGGTGCACAGACACAGAGGGGGCGATTGGGTCGACATGCTGCCTGTCAGCTACAATCTGCTTCTACACCAGCGTTGATGCGGCATTTACTCAATGTCCCCCTGTCATTCCCAGAGCTGTTCTTTACCATGGTATTCAGCTCTTCCATTTGCAAGCCAAACCCAGTCTACATCTCCCTCTCCATGGCAACGGGCAACCTTTAAATTCTTCTTGAGCTAGGTGTTTTCGCCCTAAATAAACGCCCGTGTCACAAATCGACCTTGAGCTGCAAGCCTGTCTCACCTTAGATGGTATTCTGAATCTGTTAAACACCACTGCTCTGGGTTTCCAGTATCTTGTTCCCGTGTTTAATGCAGTTGGACTGCTATCTGTAATATTCAGATCATGGGCTAAAGATGGTTTAGTGATTAACAGCTGGACTTCGGACTAAGCATACACTTCCTCCTTTGACAAGAGTGTTACCGCCTTTACGTCGTGGAAGGTAGTTAGCCTAAATTGCTTCAGTTAACATCTTCCAAAGATGGATAATGGTATGAAAGTTACTTTGCATAAAAGCATATGCTAAGGAACCGTACCAGGTGCTCTCTCTCGGGAGAACTGTTCAAATTTTCATCTCGCCACTGCTGTCAAAGATTCTGCATATAGCCACGCGTCTAATTGGGGCATTGCTTTCGTGGACGGAGATGGCTTTAGGGGTCCTAAACCATGGAACGGATTGACTTCTGCTTCCCGACGTGCCGAGCCCCTGCGCAGGAGTGGCCATAGGATGCCCCTGTTGCTCTCGCTGCTGTGTTCATCTCCCCTTTCTTGATGACTGTTCATTACTGCAGTGCACTGGGTTTGGTCTGTACTAACAAGCTAATTGCCATTGAATCGAGGAGGCCCCATGTTTCAAGCACAGTCTTGTGCAGTTTTACACAAGTTAAATAAAAAATTAGAAATGAGACTTGACTGTAAATAAACATTTCCCACAGTTGGATCCCCCCCCCACTGCGTTTTAAAAGCTTTGTCATCGGTGGCTACGTCTCCTCTGGCGGCCATCGCAAATGTCTTCCTTTTGAAATGCTTTGTGACAGAAATAGATTTGATATCGAGCTACTTTATCTGAGTGATGTGAATTAGCCCGCATGAGGTGCCTGCTCTATTTATTAGATAAAGCTTCTAGAATTCTACCCCCCATAAAACAGGGCAGTATAACGGCTAATACCTCTTTAGGTCGTACTGAGGTCTAAGAGAAGCAGATGGAAGCCATGATTTTTTTTTTTTTTTAAATCCTTTTTTTCCCAAATGGCACAAGTAGTTATTTATTAATTGGCAGCATGGGTATGGTGGCAGGCAGTTTTAAAAAGCTTTGTGAAGACTAAAAATGGAGGGATTGTCAGCAACGTGTTTCTAAGTAATGCATTTCTAAAATGAAGAGCAAAAAGCATCCTACTGTTGGAAAAACTGCCTGGTCTTTCCAAGTAATTGTGAGAGGAAACTTCAGTGGGGTTAGGAATAGACAACTAAATCCACCAATCACTCTTCTGCCTTCCCTGACACTTTCGATCCCTCTCTCTCCCCATGTGTGATCGTTGCTAGCGTAACCAAGGTGTGTGACCTGTAAATGGTCTCTGTGGTTTGTGTCCTGAGTGTGTGCTTATTATAAATCTTATAAGATCTCCATAGCACCCTCTGATGTAGCATGGAAACGCAGAATCATAAATTATACTTTGTAAATTATGCCAAATATTTTTTGTGGTATTTGAAACTATTCAATGAAATCGACATGAGCCAAGACGTCAATTCTGTTCCTATCCATGGGACGTCTTTTTCTGTGAGGCTGCAGGCGGACAGTTGTAGTGGCAATACAGTGTGTATCAGTTCTTCACCTTCGCAACCTCAGCACGCATTTTTATTAAAAAACTTATGGTTTCCGTTGTGCTACTTATAAGACACACTGTCCTATTTCCAAAATTCAGTGCAACCTTATATGGACCTGAGGGCTTGCATGTCGTTTTAAAGGTGAACGGGGTTCTCAGAATCCCATCCGGGTTGTCTTTTGGTCTATGGCCCGTGTTTGAAGTAGAAGCCGGGAGCCAGGAGAGATCTTCAGGAGTTCGAGGTCTCTCTCTTCTCTGGCCCTTGAGGATTCACCCTGAACTACTGAGAAGGATTCCAGGGAAGGAAGACTAAATTGAGTAGAGCTGAATAAAAAGAGAACATCCTGCAAGAAATGGACAGTTAGCCAAAGTTGAGAACAGGGAGAGAAGCTTGGGGACTGCTGGACATGGTGAAAGAAGGCCGATATTGTTCCGCTTTTGTCGATAATGGGGAGGAGGAGGTTCCGGAGTGTTCTGATGGGCAGTGATGACGAGTGTCAGGGAAGCGTAGAAGGTCAGAGGTGTGGAATACCTGTTGTCCCGCAGCCCTGGGGACCGCATGGTCAGGAAGGGAGCTGGCTGGCCGGCCAGACAGCACTGCCGTCAGTGTGCTGCTGTCAGACCCAGTGCTGTGAATTGCATGTCTGTTCAAGTCTCACCTTCATTGCTTTATTAGCATTTTTTGATCTTTCTAATAATTTATATCCATTCATTTTCATGTTTTCATCAGAAAATATCATTAAATAAATTTATTTGTACCAGGTACTTTTGAATTCTTAAATCTGATTGGTTGAAAGGGTATATTGTATAACTGCATGCATAGTGCCAATTGAATCTCAGTAGTAAATCAAAGCACTATGCCATTATGATCTTTAATTCTAACCAACATTACTTAATATAGATTATAAAAACAAACAAATTGCTACAAGTCGGTTCAGGCTGAGGGCCAGGGCCTGTGGTCAGTGATTAAATACCAACATGATTTACTGATGTATTGCACTTATAGCCAAGTCGTACTTTACAGTCGTGTTTAGCCTAAACAAGATGGTATGCAAGTGTAGTTTTAATGGGTAATCAGGTTTTACCCAAAACACATACCAAGATGTGTGTAAAGCTAAATTAATAGAACAATGGCTGAATATATATTTACTTATCATTGCCTGCGCAGCTGTGCAGTTAAAACCGTACAATTTGCAACTTGGAAGTGCATTAACCTGCATATACCATGTTTACTAAGTATTTGTCTTACAAGTTTATGTATAAAGATCGGCTTTGAGCTTTGCTCAAACTAATGTTCAAATGAATGATCGGTTCAGGGTCTGAGCAATGGTCTGTTTTGTAGAGCACGATATATCAGTTGACATGTCGTCCAATATTAGTTAAAAAAAAAAAAAAATCAAATCAAGATATCGGCATCAATCGAATGTGTCAATCATGGCCGACATTAAATTTGATCAATATTCAAATCAGTATTCAATATTCATTAAATCTGGCCTGCAAGGTTATCTTTCATTTTCTACAAATAAGAAACAATATGACATGATCCTGCTAAGCTGCGTAGTCAGGCTGAGTGTCATGTGCTACGGGAAACCCCCCAGTTGAGCATGTGGTTAAGAGGTTAGCCAATTATCAGCATCGGTACTTCATATTAGACAAAAATATACCGGTTATTGATTAGAATTCCTACATCGTGCATCACTACTATACGATGGTGGCTTAGGCTGTATTTACATGTTTAATCTTTGGCAGAAGAAACACTGATAAATGTGAAAATGATGTCTGATGGTACAAACGTGTAAGCTAAATGTGTAGACACTGTGGTATAAGCCGGTTAAGGCGCTCCAAGCTGTCCGTTATATATTTAAGCAAGATACCGCTAGACCTCAGGTGCTTCTATGAAAAAGTACTGTAACATGTACGGCTTGTGGGCATTAACTCTTAAGTGAGTGACAAACAGTATTGATAACTTTGATAATGATAATTGACAGGGATGGACATAACTGGTTCACAAGTACACATTCACCTTTAAAAACGATACCGGCGACAATCGATTGTTTGTAAAAGCACAAACGCGTACTTGTGTGCATTCGCGCTGCTATGACAAGAAAATACGTTGCATTTTAATCTTTATATGCTAATTGTACTACGTTTGTGGTGTGCAGGTTAAAATGCAAGGTATTTTCTTGTTACGAACAATTGATCGTCACGCGCATCATTTTTAAAGGTGAACGCATACTTGTGTACCAGTTGCGTCCATCCCTGATAATAGATGATAATACATACAGTAAGGATGTAAACAGTGTAGTCGACAGAACTCTGCATTCCCATCTTGCAATGCACTGATGGATGACATTAACACAGTATCGGTCAATTGATAAAATGATCACATTTTCAAAGCATAGTGTAACTTAAAACAATTTATCCAAAAAAAGGGTTGGAATAAAAACAAGTAGAGCCTTCTCTGCTTGAAAAGGGTGAGAGAGTGAGATCTGCCAGGAAGGGTTTGCCTCAGTGTCAGCACCGAATGTTCTTTAGTTTCCCTGTAAACATGTTCCCAGTGGGACGCGCTCGGTTATTTTTCAGTTTTCCGGCCATCCTAATATAGTCTTAGATACAGACATTCTGCACGGTGGTGTATGTAATTTATATTACTGTAAAAATGTAGAACCAAAACATAATAAATCAACTTTACCATGCATTCTGTTACTCCTAGATGTCTTCCTCAGTCTGACCTCTTCATATTTTGAGTGCTCGGGTTTTATTCCGAGCAGATGTTGCTTTTATGGTATGTTGACGATGCGCGGTGACATCGTTAATGGGAGAGAAGGTGACCGCTTTCTAACTTTAAAATGCGGCATGTTTATCTCGCAGCCGGTGACACTGCTATCGTTTTGGCCTCTGTGCTGACTCTCTATCATGTGTGATGAATGTTTTCGGTTTATGTCGTCTATAATTTTCACTGCCCCTCCTGGTGAATTTGCCATGTGCCTGTAACTTCGGGGGCTTGCTTAACGGCAGCCGCCAGGTGGATCGCGAGACCCCTCACAAGGAGACCCCCCCAGGATGGAGGGACACGCCCTTCCCACTCTCTCGTTGTGCCTCATTAGCTCCCCAGATTATTTTATTTGTAAAAATATCTTGCACTGTATAAAAGGATGGAGACCTTTAAAACCTTTTTTTATTGGGGGAGGCAGTGTGGTTACATTTTAATGGGGACTGTGTAAAACTGTAAATGTCACCTATCAGTGCACCCCAAGACGGAATCCATAGTTCTGATTACTACTCATTACTTCCATTAATATCAAAGGATGGTTTTAAAACAGTGTTTGTTGTTGTCGAGGTAATAATATTGCTGAAAATAATGAAATGGTCATACAGTATGAAACTGGCTGCGTATGTGTTTTTTCTACAGTGCATGCTGGGGAAAAATAATTGTTTACAGTTTAGAAATCCTTAGGAATGGCCTGTAAAAGGTGATAATGCAACTGCTGGCCTTACTGCTGTTCCCGGGCTGCTCTGAAAGAAGCAAGCGCATACAGGAGAGCTAACATCACTAAGGTCCTTATCTATGCATTGGTCTTCCAAACACTTAGAATGGGATTATGGAGAGCTTCCGGAATAGCTAGGAGTCACATGGCATGGACAGAGAGGCACGCCTGGGTGGGATTCAAGGAAGAATTATTATTTTTGAATTATAGGGGATGTAATGTGTGTCGGAAACAAAATTTTGGTTTTCTCATCTAGCACTGAACCAGAATGAAAGCCTGTTTTATGATGGCAGAAATTACATTATTTTGAATCGAAAAGTAAAATGTATCATGTGTGGGTGTTAACGTTTTTTCTTTTTTTTTTTCTTTCAACTCTTCTGTTCTATGAGGGTCATTTAGTGTTCTGTTGCCTGAAAGCTGACAGATAATTGATAGCCGCGGTTAACAATTTAAATCGATCGGACTGTCACTTTGAATAGAACCAAATGCAACCATGAAGTGTTTAAAGTGATGCAACTCAGGAAGCAACAGTTGTATTTTGTTTTTGTATTTTGTACAGAAATTAATTAGTGCATTAGCTTCTGCTGCTTCTCCCCTTCAACGGAAAAAGCCTTTATTTTCTTTCTCCATCCTGTTTTGTTTTAGACACCTCACCAAACATGCTGAAATGGGAGATAGACGTTCTATCTCGGCACTGTCACTTTTGTTGCAAATTCCGAGCTAATCCATGGGCCTTCAACGAATTAATTTTTTGATTAAATAAACAGAGCCTCCATATCCTCACCCAGCATGTGTGGTCAGCCGCTTGTTTATTCTCCATGGTAATTAGCCTTTGGTTTGCGATTAGAGCTGGTGTGATCTGATTGGTCGATTGGACCGTGCAGTGATTTGATTGGTTATTGGAGGCACACTGCTCCGGGGGATTTTGAGTGGTATCCGCATGTCTGAGAATAGGTCTGGTTTGATTGGAGAATGCAGTGCTGTGCGGAAAGGGCATGCATTGAAGAATGAAAAAAACAACCAAAGAAGGATGATGAATGTAGATTGTAAGACCCTGCCCTTCCGCCGTCCCTCCCATCCCAAATTGTCTTTTCCTCCCCTGTAAATGCCCAGTCCTTCCCCGTCATTTCTCTGCCTGTCTACTGCCAGCATTTCAAAATGGTAATGAGGGGTCCCCACTGGAGTCTAAAAGAGCACCAGAAATTTGTGCTGCCTTTATTTTTGTGCTTTGGAATGGCGGGGCATTTTCTGCCCAGTGAGTTCTGTTAATTGAAGCTATTGTTGCATTATGCAAGACGGCGAAAGCCACTGCTGTAAGGTCCTGGGACTGACGGGGTGCGTTCAGAACAGGGCCAAGGAAGTCCAGCCAATGGGAGTGGAAGAGAATGGCCCCCTCTTCTGCCCAATGACCTCCTTTCTTCTTTGTTAAGGAACTGTGATACTATGTAAAAAAATACATCAAAACTGGACCTCAACAAGTAAATTATGTTTTAAACAGTTTTATTGAATTGATTGCTTGGTATTGCCAGTGTGACAGTTACAGAGGCTTCACAACCGTTAGATGCAGCCTGACAGGGCCCCCTGCTGGAGACATTCATCAGATTAACTCCTAAGGGCAGAGTGACATCACTTTACTTAAAGAGAAACAGGGGGAAAAGGCAAAATGAACCAAAACTGTGAGATCATTTCTATAACATATATGCATTACCTCAAGGTGAATTTTGGGGCACAAATACATCTGCATGCATTTGCATGCCTAACGAACACAGGGACACCAGCGCCTCGTAAAAACAGGCGAGGCCATTAATCATGGTGAGGCGAGGCAGCTAAAGTGAACACAGCAGGCCTGTCGCCACGACGACATCGCAACACACAGACGAGCGAGGCCGAATCTATCCTGCCTCTAATTTGGAAATGAATATTTATAAGTTTATGCTCCCAGGATTTAAGCGGAAGCAATCCCAAAAGCTTTGCTTGAGGCAAATAATTGGGCTGAGGTGTAGACAAACATCTGTGGCATAGCTGAGGAGGAGGAGGACATTGGTCCTGGCCTCATTTTTGGGGGGCATTTTCGGGAGTTCTTTAAGTGCTGTTTATAAATGTAAAAATGCTCTGCTGTGGTCTAAATGAAGGTTTTTAAAGACATTCTTTTGCTCCAAGAATAAGTCAATTTAAATGTGCACTTCAGCTCCTGATATGCCCAGAATTCATTAATTGTTTCACCCTCAGTCATGTACACACACACACACACACACACACACACACACACA
>JAODKE010000146.1:696143-712622 GCA_026779605.1 Mormyrus hasselquistii
GATATGCCCAGAATTCATTAATTGTTTCACCCTCAGTCATGTACACACACACACACACACACACACACACACACACACACACAAACCGAACCTAATCTGTGACCCTGGCTTTTTGCCTCACTGTGATGGCATCAAAGAAAATGTCAATTAAACCCAGGGACAATCTTGTAATGAAGTTACCACACCTGAATTGTCTCAGTTAAAAAAAAAATAATGCCCAACCCCTCATGTGGGTAAAATTTGTATAAATTTGGATGAAATTGCTGTGAAGCTACATAATGAAATTTTGACAATATTCTTCCTGTCATTTAGCTGTTTAGTTTGAGGTGTCCGTTGTCTAACACTCCTGGTTTAATGTATTTTTCTGCAGCCAGGTTTGAGTTCTCTTATGGAAGTATTGGATCCTCCCTCTTTTTGGGCTAGTAGAGCATCAGAGTGAATGCTAGGTAGCTGTGGTGATTTGGTCACAGCTGTTTGTGTTTGTCCTGCTGAATTCGCTGCCTTGGATTAGTTATTTTGCTGGGGCACGGTGTTCTCAGTTATTGGGCTAACACCAGTCGCTTGGAGTTGCATCACAACTGGACACTTTGTGCAAACACTCACACTTCCACACTCTGAATGCCTTCCAAGCAAACAATCGCTGCTTTTGTCTTTCTGGTAGTCCGAGGGCGGTGGAAATTCTCCAGTCGTTTCTTACTTTTGAAAGCAATCATCTGAACTTCACTAAGGAAAAAAGCTCACTTTTACTTAACCGCTTGCCCCAACACATACTCGGCAGTGCAGTAGCTCTCTTGCACTGATTTCCTCTTCCTCAACTTTATCATTTATAGTACTTAAGCCTGCCTCTACCCCCCACCCCCACGATTGGTACAGCATTGTTCCAAAAGCCTGATGGTCAGGTTCTTTCCTTTTGCTGTGTTCTGCTACCATGACAGAGGCAGCGTTCCTCAGCGTTTTGGCTATAAATGGGCCCCTGATGCGCTTTTTTTGTGGTTCATTAATCCCCTCCAGATTTTTGCCTTTGTGGTTGGCTGTCGACTCCCAGCCAGTGCTGCCAGCCAATCCTAAACAAACTGCGCTGCCACCACAAAAAAATCTAAGGGAAGGTTATATTTAATGGATCCCCTACTTCCCTGCTGGGGAATGTAGTGACCTCTGTCTTGAGCCACATTCATGTATTGACATCTGCCCTCTACCTCCAGATGAACAGTTGTCCCATGTTCACTTCCGGAAGGTTTTCTGTCCCCCTCTTTTACATCAAAGGTTTACTACAGTCTTTTCAACAGCTGATTGTTCCCCTTTCATACCCACTGCAGTAGAAATCCTTGCAATCCTGTGGTCATTCTGCACGGTGTGACTGTAGGCCGTCGTGTGTCCTGCTCCTACAGATGGCATCGTCCTTGCCATTAACCAGACAGAGGCCCATATTAATGAAGATCTCTCCTGCAGCCCAAGATTGTTTGTTTTCTGTGGCTTGAGCCAAAGGCAATTACAGCTGATAATTCTTAGATAATCACCCTTTCTGCCTCCTGGCTGATCTAATGACACATTACCCCAGGAAAGTGAGCTCACACAGTCTGATGCACTAGAGGATGTGGAAAAGCACTTCCACACCTTTCTGGGCACAGGTCCATCTAGTTTTTAAGTCTTTATCAGCCTAGGCCTTTACTAAATGTCCTGCTGCTGCTGATTTTGAACCTGAAGGTGTAATAATCCACAATTATTTATAATACTGCTAAGAAATGTTCCAGCATAGATTCAAGGAATACAGAATGTTGAAAAGATGTTGCACGAAGCCTTTGATTAGCTCTGGTGGTAAATCAGGGCTCTATAGCTGATCTGCAGCTGATGTGCAGTAACTGCTGGGGAAAAGCCATGGAGAAAAAGCGGCATTTGATTAGCTGTCGAGTATCACTCTGCATTAAGCTTTCATGTTTGGTCACCATAAGTTACTCTCAGGTAGATGTGTGGCTAAGGCACATTGTCTCTGCTTGACCGTCGACGATGCTAATATTTGTTTTGTAACCCCATTTTTTTTTCCCCGCTGGCTTTTAGGAGGTAGAAAATATAGTTCCCTACTTAAAAGCATCAGGCAAAATATTCCAGAATGAAAGTTATTAGGAACACAAGTGGTGAAACAAAAGGGGGAAAACTGACTTTAGTGTCCCTATTTGGTGGACAAGTACGAACTGCAAGTGCTTTTATGGATGTCCTCTTAAATTTATGATGGCTTTTAATGTTTTGTCAGGTTGTCAGCTCAGAATCTAATATCGCACCCACACACATTCAGGGTAAGCACTTGGTTGACATATAAATGGATTTACTGTGCGATACAGTCTGTGTGTAGTGTGATTTTAATGGTTTTGTTATTTCCCAAGTTACATGACCAGTGTAGCATTGTTTAGTTAATAGGGGTGGCAAATACACGTGGAAGCAAATGAAATAGGCTTAAGACTAAGTAATCTGAGTCCACGGTTATTTAGTGTCGCACCCTAGAATAGGATAATTCCTCTCATTTAGTTCAGTACATAGACCAATGCATTCATGGTCTCACTTTTATCTAAATTGACTGTCAGGCAAATAAATAATAAAAAGGAAAAGACAAAATCACAATATTGCTAATATTTTTTTTGTTTGGGCTGTGATCTAATGGATATTGCAAACATTTAAATAATGGAGGCCTTTTTTCCGTTTGATGCTGGCTTTAGATTAATACAATGCATGGACACACAGATAATGGAAACTGCATGAAAAAAGACTTTAACTTTGAAGTAACGAAGTCACAATTACAAATGCAGCTACAAAGGTCGAAAGCCAGTTATCATTATGCATCAGTAATAAAAGCAGTCTGACCATCGACACTTTGATATCAGAGTTTTCAAAGCAACGTACAGAAGCGAAAAGTTTCAAGAGGTTAATGAGTCAATGTCCGAAATTGCATCACTCACAAACATTGCGTTAAGGGGAACGGGCTAAAAAAGTACAACAGCCAAACATGTATCAGGAAAGATGAGCAGTAGTGGCAAATTTGAGGATCAACCTCGAGATTAGATCACAAAAGCACTGCCTGAAAGATCAGCACCTCTGTGACCGAGTCTCTAAAAAAACTGAACTTTACAGAGCTGGAATGTCTGGCACATGGACAGCAGGCGGGGTGAAGACCAGTGCCTCAGGCCATAGAAGCGGGGCCCTTCAGCAACGGGAATGGAATGGAATGAAATATGAGGAATCATCCTACTCATTTTATACCTAGACGGGTTTAGGTCTGGAGAACGCCATGGAAGCCCTTGAACCTGCGATGTCTGTTCATATGCTCAGTCAAGTCTAATTAATACTCCTTGTTGTTGTATACTTGCCAAGGAATCTGAGGCGTTTTATGGGACAGGATGCAAACATCCTTCATGACGATATTCCAGGTTGATCAAGACCCGACAGACGTCCCGCACCAGGATGATGTTATGCCCTCCGTGGCTCAGACCAGATCGTCGTTTTGAGCACAGAGTATGAAGTACATTTCCTTCACCCCTCAAAGAATTGTAGGCTTTTCTTCATAAAGTAGTGGACTCCAAACATTTTCACAGTAAAACCTACTTTAACAAGGAAAATTATCTGGAGTCTCCATTGGCTAGATTTCCGGTAGATTTTGTTTAATGCGGATGTCCCCTTGGTTGAAAGGCTGTGATAATGGGTGTTGTGATCGACTGGGAATGTCTTAATGAACGACGTGTCGGTCACGATTGACTGATTGGCTACCACCGCCTTAAAGAGTTATCCAGTATCCCACCATACACGGTTCGGGATGTGTATGACACTTTCCAAGCTGGATTTATGCTGTTAGCCTTACTGCTTAATTGCTCCTCCAGATAGCTTTTTCCATGATGTTGTATATGTAGGGCAGCACAGTGGCTAGGTGATCTGCACTGTGTCCTGACACAGTTGTAGATTTGATTCTTTGCCTCGTTTGAATGCTCTCTCTGTTCAAACAGGTGTCTTGCCACGTTCCTAAAGTATGGTGGTGAAGTGGTTACAGGCTTCTAGTTTACCATCACTGTGTGTTGGAAAAGTCATTGGGAAGATTTGTTTGAGTCGATGACCTTTTTCCTTTAGCCCACTGTTATGCAGCACAGTCCTCGGGGACCCACAGACGATCCACATTTTTGCTCCCTGCCAGACAGTCCATGTTGTTGCTTTGCTCCCAGCTTTCTACCGTGAGCTGGCTGGGAGGAAGCAAAAACATGAACTGTCTGCAGGTCCCTGAGGACCAGGCTGTGAAACACTTGTCAACGCTACAGACATATGTACCTGTTCATTGTCAGTATGATGTGAAACGATGAGTCTCTCTCCCTCCCTCCCTGCCTTGTTCAGATCGGCCAGCTGGTTTTTAAGGGGATGAAGTGCCTTAATCGCATCCAGTCCATCGTGTTTGAGACGGCGTATAACACCAATGAGAACCTGCTGGTCTGCGCCCCTACCGGTGCAGGCAAGACCAACATCGCCATGCTGACGGTGCTGCATGAGGTCCGACAGCATCTGCAGCCAGGGGGTGTCATCCGCAGGGAGGAGTTCAAGGTATGGAGCTCTCCTACCCCTGCTTTTTTTTAATCCTCAGCCTTGTGGAGGGATAGGAATGGCTTTGGGGGAGCATCAAGGTTCCCTCCTATATCAGTGTTTCTCCATCCAGTCCTCAGGGACCCACAGACAGTCTTGGTCTTGCTCCTTCCCAGCTCCCTGCCACATAGTCCACATTTTTGATCTCTCCCAGGAGCAACAACATGGACTTTCTGAGTCCCCAAAGACTGGATCAGGAAACACTGCCCTATACTCCTACGCACCATCCCACGTTCGTGTGTCATACAGGATTATGCATGGAAGTAGATTTGTGAGGGAGGAGGCCGAGCCCCTGTTCGAACACTGCCACCCCGCTGCAGCCAGCTAGGATAACTACTCTTCATACATAGCTATTAAACTTTTACATTCTAAGTGGCCGCCTTCATATTTCACGGTTGTGATTTGCGCTGGTTGCCTGGGAACAAATGATACAGTGGTGTTCCTCCATTTATCATGCTCCTGTCCTCTGTCTCTCTGCCTCTGCAGATCGTCTACGTGGCCCCCATGAAGGCCTTGGCTGCTGAAATGACGAATTACTTCAGCAAGCGTCTGGAGCCGCTGGGCATCATTGTTAAGGAGCTAACCGGGGACATGCAGCTGACCAAGGGGGAGATCCTCCGCACTCAGGTATGTCTGCCTCGGAGTGACCGTTTTAGGCTTACGTGGGCTTTTCTGCTCTCTTGTGGCCACCGATTCACACATGGACTTCCACACACGGTGTGACCTTTCACATGCGTGCAGCTATCTCAGCAGGTATGACTTCACACTCACGGTGAAGAAGTATCAAATTGGGTATGACTTTGCGCTCACGGTGAAGAAGTATCAAAGCAGGTATGACTTTGCACTCACAGTGAAGAAGTATCAAAGCTTCTTCCCAAATACTCTAGTTCACATGAGAACTCCCACATACTGTAGGCATGCTCGTTACGTAATTCAGTTGCTTCTTTCTCTTAGAAAATAGTAGAAACAGGTACATATGTCACCATAGGGAATAAGACAGACATTGTGATACTGAGCAGTTACTGTTTGTTATTCAGTTTTAATGCCAGGAACGTTGCACCCAGGATATGCGTGCTTCATTGCTGTCTGATGCTGACCCTGGATGGGTAGGGGGTGGTGTAGGACTGGAGGACCTCTAAATGAATCCTGTCACCATTCTGCATTGACATTCAGGCTGTGTCAAACATTACTGGATATGCTAAAATGACACTCTACATCGAACGCTAATTGTAGCTACTATCAACATACAAACTCTGCTTGCTTTACAAGAACTGTAATATCTAATTTAAGTAATTCCCAAATGCAGATTTGTTTTATATAACCTGTATTTACATGATGAATTTTGCTTCTGACAGACTCTAAACTGGAACAATAAGGACTTTTGTACACTGTTGGTGTTTTCCATTATTCCCCTAATGTTTAGGTACACAGAACAATACTAACTTGCTGTGTACCTGAGTGCAAGAGTGGCTGTCAATGCCACCAATAACCTGATGTGTGACTTGATGTTGAAGTTCCTTGATTGGTTGGTTTGGCTTTGGATGTAGGTATGATTTGCTTTAATTTAACATAAATGTACAATGGTGCTTGACATCATACCAAGATGTGGTTTGCAAGGATTTTGTGAAGTTACAGCATCTTCATATCTTTGCTTTTATTATTATTATTAGTATTATTATTATTATTATTTAATTATTTGCTTTTACTCTGATTGCTTTTATTTTTCCACGTGTCTTTTATACTTGGTCTCAGCTGCTCATTCATAAAGCTTAATTTTCTTTGATGTCAGTGTATTATTGTAAGCATGTGGGAGACTGAATACATTGCTGGTCTCACTGTGAAAATGATTTATTCTTTCCCCTTTGCTTTCGGGCCTGTTTTGTGGGATGCTGATGCCATCACAGCTTCTGACAGACAAAGGAATGGGTTGAGATGTTTGATTATGGGAAAGAATGCAAATAACATTGAGGCATTCCAGAACTCTTCTGGAAATACAGAGTTAAGGGTTTACAGACACGTTCCACAAGACAGCTTTGGATCTGGATGCAGACTTTAGCTTAGAAAAGTAAAGAGAGCTCCAAAACGAAAATGCCAAGCAAACCATTTGCGTTGGCCCTGTAAGCCCCTGATGCAGCTAAGTCCCTCCCCTCAAAACTATTGGCTGAATTGTGGGCGTGTGGCACAGCAGAAGTGGAGGAGGAGGCCGTCACTCAGGCTCGTAGCAGAATAGCAGTTCAACAGTCGTCAGAGTCGTGCAAGGTGGATGAATCAGGACAGGGTGCGCTCGGGTTGGTTAAGAGATCTGTTAGATTTCAATTGGGCCATGATGGAAGCGGTGATGCGCCATGGCCGCCTTCTAATGAATACTAGCATCCTCTGCTCTGGCAGCGCCTGCCACCGGTGCGCCCTCAAAGAAAAGCCGTTTAACTCCTGGATTGAGGTCTCTAAATGAAATTCCAAATGTTTACCTGTCACTTTGAAAGGGGTTTTCTGTGCAGCGAGAAGGTCCTCTCCCTCGGAGCAGCGGCTGAGTTCCGCAGACTGTTTTTTGGAGGGCTCTCTCATTTTTATTCCAATTTATTCTTTGCCAGAGGTGCGGGTGATGAGAAAATAAGGTTTTAAGCCTCATATTTCATACAGTCACATGTTGGCACATACCTTGTCTGAATGTTTAATCAGGAATATATTCTGGCTGCTGCATCACTCACAGCATGGGCTTACAAGTCTATCCGTCCGTCTGTCAGCTAATCACACATGCACCGTAATAAATAAGCTGGTTTGGCTAATGGTGCCGGGCCTGTCAACCAAAGGTGCTTCTTTCACCACTCCCCACAGACTCCCGGGCACTTTTAATTGGTCATTAGATGAGATTGCCGTCCTCCGTCCCAACGCCTGCTTTGTACCAGGGCACAAATGTTGCCCAGAGAATTTCTTTGACATTTTGTAAATGACAGAAGAATCTCCTCAGAGGAGGAATAAAGGAGGACTTTAGCTAAGCATGCAATCCCACAGCGCTGCTTTTCTGTGCACGGAGTGGCTCTCACTCCTGCTAGCATCTTGTCTCTTCACAGATTCCATAAATCCAGAAACCTAAATAGTTCCACTATTGTGATACTGGTGGTTCTTTATTTGACTGTTGTGAGTTGCCAGGCACAGAACATCTTCCTCTAGAGCTTGTGTCCACAAACCCACCCAAAACCTAAACCGGGAGGCAGAAGTGAGAAAGGGGCAGACTACTGTGATGTTGATGCTGAAGGCTTCTTCCAATTAGTCACACTGCATGTACCGGATCCTATGAACGTTTATAAATAGTACCAAGTGAGCAGTTTGCTGAAAAACAGACTGGCACGTGGATGATTATGCGGTTTCCTGCGGATCTGCGTCCATGGGCTAGAGAGTGAGGTGCTTGACATGCACAGCATCCTGGCCAGTGTCAAACATATTGACATTGCAATTGAAGACACCTCTGGAATGGACCAGAAGCTGAATCTTGGTGACAGTGGACATGTAGAGACTGTTCTCCCGTATTACAATAATCCTATTGCTTTCAAAGAAACCTTAGCAATCCAGTTATAAAGGGAAGAAAAACGAATTAGGATATGAGTTCCAGGAGTGTGCTTGAGGAGTTTTTTGGTGAGAATGCTTGGTAAAGGGATTATTAAAAGAAAAAAAAATGTGTGAATAAGGTCAGCTGAATTTTACTGACCAAAGTCACCACATGTAATAGCTAAATTAACGGTTCTCTGAGGGCGGATTTGTCAGGTTTTTTTGTTTGGTCTGCTGCATATGACCTCATACCCTCTATGAAGCATGAGACTGCCATTCTATCATTTGTTGGTTTAATCCTGAGAGCAGTAAACTGAATTTGATTAACTAGTTGGTCATTTTGTGCCTGATAATCCATCCTTCTGGGTCTTTGAGGCCTCATGTCCATCATCGCTTGCATGTGATATATTTACTTATTGCGCTGAAACATGTTTTATTGCCTCCCCATATTCAACAAGCCGGTAACTGAATTCAGCTGTGGCTGCTTTGGTGTATATTTTTGGTCTGGTCTGTAGCCCTTGAAGAGCCTGGCCGGTTCTACATTCCAGAATCTTGGCACCTTTCAGAATCCAGCTTCCTGCACCACAGCCTCTACTGCTGAAACTGTACATACACCAGCTTGGGCGAACAATATGATGAGCCAAAACATGGGGTCTTCTGAGCAGCTCGTCCGCTTAAAGGTCTCCCTTCTCCACTTAACTGAGTTGAGTGCACTATCAGCACCCCCTGGGGATTCTGCACGCTTGCTCTGGGGGATTAGCAATAGTGTGCCTGCCTAGCACAGTGCGGAACCTGCAGCAGGGAAAAGGCAAGGGTACAGTCCTTACATAAAAGGCACCCTATCAAGAGATGGGGGTTGGAAATCCACTGGGAAGGTGGGAGGGGGGTCTGAGTATAGACTAAAAATGGAAATTGAAAATCCCAAACTTTGGTTAAAAGGTCACAAATGAACCGTCACAGGTGATGCCAGTGTGTGGCCTTGTGGTACCGCGAGTGAAACACTGCTAGGCAAGTCATCCTTTGTTCTCCTTAGTGACAAATGAACTATTGCATCAATGATGACAGTCCAAGTAGCTCTCTAGTCATCACTACTCCTCTCCAGGAGGGCCCCATGCTGACTCCATAATGATCTTGGAAGCACCTTCTATTAGAAGGTGGGGTACAGGCAATATTCTTAAGTTACCATCCTGAAAGATTCAGCCTTTGGTGGTTAATTTCCATCTGTAACACCCTGGCCTGCGGTGGTAGCCCCATGTCACGCCAAACCTCTATTCAGTCCTTTTCCTGCTTTTACCTCCAGAATGACTATCTCCACTCCAGTGAGGTTAACACAGATGAGAGTTTAGTTCTATAGACTCCCCTTATTGAGTCCCTGAAGAGGTCTCATCAATGTAACAAGCAGTCATCTGGAAGAGAGCATAGATGTGCTAACCATTGGGTTCATCATGGTGAAATTGTGGTTCCTTTCTCTTTTCTTCTGTTCTGTGATTGTGTTTGCTTGACCCCCACCATCACCACCAAGTAAAACCTGCCCACATTTAATCATTCAAAGGAGGTAAAATGCCCCTTCCTCAAATACACACACGCTGGGAGTTCTGTTATCCCTTATTTGTAGTTGCCATAGTGACTGTCGTTGGGCATTTTATGCCATTATGCTGAATACTTTACAAATCACTGTTTATTGTATGTTACGCAGGAGTTAAATGAAGCACTGCTGATATTTAAATGAAGGGGGGGCACACAGATTTGTATACAGCCTACAGATATGGCATTTCTATTGTTTGTGCAACACAGTAACAGTGGCAGTACAAAGATTGCGACTGTTGTAGCGATAAATGCCACTTTGTTGTTTATGCAGTATCACTACTGCATTTTGAAAGGGAAGCATAATTGGTCAATGCGTTGAATAGGTAATTCATTTTAACAATACAGTTTTAATACAATACAGGGGTAAACGGTGGTACTGCGACGGGAATTCAAAACTGCTGCAGGTACGTTGATGGCCACGCCTCCAGAAACTTGCCTGTCAATTGGCTGTTAAAGAGACCGTGATGCAGCCACGGTGAGGTTTCAGAATAGCTGATTTTGGTCTGAAACTAGCCATGATTTTCTGTACTAGCTGTCACTTTTACTTTGTGTCGTCTTGTTGCAAATTTGTGGTATTTTTTTTATCTTATTTCATTTTTCAGCAATTCTTATACTTGTCAGCTTTAGGCTTCTTGTTCTGGATATTAATTTAATTTTGCAAGAGGAACAATCTTGTGAAACACAGTGTTGTTACTTTGACTTCCACAACAGCACTAATTAACATTGACTCAGTGTTGTTGTGGAATCAAAACTATAGACATAAGACTAGTTTTAGAATTTTACCAAAGTTCATATTGAGTGGTAACAATAAATCTGAGTCTTATCCTGTAGACACTCATTTCTTTTAATGAATGTGGACTTAAATATAGACAGAACCATGTGGAGTTGCTACACCTCCTTATGTCCAAATCACACCTAGTCAGAGTGCAGCTCCACCTCCTTATGTCCAAATCACACCTAGTCAGAGTGCAGCTCCACCTCCTTATGTCCAAATCACTCCTAGTCAGAGTGCAGCTCCACCTCCTTCAACATTAACGGTTTTTATTGATGTTACAAAATTTAGCAGAAGATTCAAAGTGAAAGGTTTAATAAAAGGTCAGTTTTGACTAAAAATTATGTTTTTCCGTAAAACTTTAATGTTAATTATCAGACATAAATTTCACAAGTGGATGTGGAATTACTGCATAGTGTCTGTCCCATGCATTACTGCATAGTGTCTGTCCCATGTTTTTGTATTTTGACTTTTTCACTTACCATGCTGCTGCCAAAACTTCACTTACTGGATAGACTCTGGTAAGACGTGTGTAAAAAGCAAGCCGTGAATAGCTTGATATTTTGATGCATTTTCATAGGTGCATTACGAATGAATAAGCAAGAATATTTCTTGTAGTGATAAGCAATTCCTGTACATTTTTACTTTTCAGCACATGTGACAGAGTTTAAAAAAAAATCGAGTGCTATTTAACCACGTGATACGTACAATGCCCATATCAAGTAAATATTCTTGACCATTTTTATTTGTTTATTTTGTATCATCTTAAAGTGGCTAAACAATGCCAAATGAACGTACTGCATCTTTAAGATTATATTATTGATTATAAATACATATAACTAATAAACTAATGTAAAGAGTGGCTCATTCAGCCCTCACTCTCCTCTCCGAGTCTGATTTAACTCATGATGATGGCCAAATAGTATCCATATGCTAGCTTGGAGATGGGATCGGAGGTGGAAATTAATTGAAGAGATGGGTTTGCTTTCATTCTTTTCTGGGTTCTGGCTGACTGGCTGGTCTCTCCACGGCTCTTTGATAATCCAGCGAATGCATCCCCACCTGTTTTACATTTAAATACATGTGTTTGCTCAGGCTGTTGATTTCCTTTTTAATTACACTTAAAATGTCTCAACAAATTAGGTGTGAGGCTCAACTGGCCCCACAAAGCTACATGCAAGACAGCTGATCAATATTTAATGGAAGATACCTGAGGTGCTTCACTGCACGCTGTACATCTTCAGCCTAATGTCCATGGTCAGCCTGCTCTTCAGTACTTTCTTGTATTTTTAATATACTAGTGTTGTTGAATTTTATTATTATTATTATTATTATTATTACCACCAGGATATAGGATTTGAGACCAAATGACCCAGATTGTCATATACTATTGATTGCTCTAATCTCATCCATCACTTTAGGTACACACACTGTTCTTCATATTATTTAGGCATCGCACTGTGAAGTTTAATAGAAGTGAATGCAGTGTAATAGATTTGAAGGATTCTCGTAATATGAGAATGTCCTGTAACCGGTGTTTATATGACTGTGGTGGGGGGGAAAAACTTCCAGACCATGCACAATACAAGCAAATAAAAATTGACTATGCAACTCTGTCCCCTCTATCGTCTCCTTTAGTGTCTATTTTCCATTCCTAGTTTAGCTCTTATGATGTTAACGTACATCAGCATTCCTTGCCTGAAAGTGTCTGGTCTTGCACCAGTGAGCCTGTGTTTTCAGAAAAAGCACCAATTAGGAGAATTTCTTTGTGAAATTATTGCATCGTTCCTGCAGCATGATGGCATCTGTGTGAGCTGTAGCTGGCCAGTTTCTGCACTGGCGGTATTTTAAAAGCACTGCGTTGGAAAAAAAAAGCATCATAAATGGTCAATTAACATTTATGATCTAAAGAGGAAGGTAAATTACATAGTTATGAATGTCAGCTGCCTCGGGGCGGAGCTCTCTTTAGAATGTGACTGGCTTTCTTAATAATAATAATAATAATAATATTAATACTTTTTTGATCCCTTGTGGGAAAATCCTCTTTGTGCCTCCCCCATCTTGCTCTCCATGAGATACAGATGTAGGTGAGCACAGGCTTGGCAGCAAAGGGCAGCTATGGAGCTGGGGGTTAAGGGCCTTGCTCAAGGGCCCACAGACGTGACTATTCTGCCAAGGCTGGGCTCGAACTAGCAATCTGCCCATCACAGGCACAGTGGCTTAGCCTGCTGCCCCCAACTGAATTCTTATGAGCTCCCACTGGTGCCATCAATGAGTCTGTTGAGGAATTAGTCTGTTTGTTTTTTTCCCCTTCCCAGTCTCCTTGCACTTTTTCCCATTTTGATTCTTCATTCTGTCACAGACTCACATGATTTACGCCTCTTCTCCTCCTGTGTTTCAATCTGATCGACAGTCAGGAAGAGGGGAAGAGCGTAATAAGTTGCCCTCGTCTCCGCTGAGGCGTTGCGGAGTAGGCGAAGGACGCGCAGAGCCGCCCGGCTAACGTGGGCATCCATGCCCGCTCTGGATGCGTTTTCTCTTCCTGCTGCGCCTTGCAGCCCTGACACGCGCAGGGTTCAGGCACGTAATGCAAGCACTCTGAATGAGAAGCGGCTCGGTTCGCTTTATGGAGGGGTGGGGGGGGGGGGCGCTAGCTCCAGGGTCAGACCTTCCTCGTCAAAAATGTACAAAGGCAAGATCTCGAGCAGTGTTTCCCAAATCCTGTCTCAGGAACCCGTTTTGTATGCTGCTTTTGGCTTAGGCCAAGCTTTTAGGTAAGATTAAGGGTTCGATTGAATTCTGACGCTCATTTGATAAACCTAGCATACCTAAAGGAATATGAATAAATATTTTTTGGTTTGGAGGTCTTTTAACCTCCCCTTACACCAACTGTAATTTTAATTTTTTTGTTTTTTTTTTTTTGCCTAAAATGTTGCGAATATTAGTGTGATGAAGACAATAATTTAGTAATTTGTCATTACTTCATTGGCTTAAGCGTTTACGTTCTGTGCTGAACACCGAAGTTCTCTCCTTTTTCGATGGCAGAGGTAAAGCACTCGTAAGATTTTACCTTGCATTCTTCTCTGTGTTTAATTGTCTAGTCACTTGGGAAACAGTGCAGTTCCCTTCATGCCTGGTGTTGCATGGGTTCTTGAGCGCAGAACTCTTGATGGGTTCTAGGACACAGAGCATTTGTTGGGGTCCTGCTAAGTTCTTGTCCTGCCCCTTCTATGACACGCGGACGTTATTCATTGGCCAGGCATCCTAGTGAATCCCTGCCTTGTATTTATCTCCTACTGTGCGAACTGCTGATAGAACAAAGGAGGAAAACGGCTGCCTCTCCCGCCCCGGTGAGGTTAATTACACAGCAAGCCGCTGCTTTTGCTGGGGTCTGCCAGGTTTACTTATTGAGCCCCTCGAGATGTTTATATATCGATTTGGAAGTCATCTGGAAAAGATCACAGGTGTGTTACTCATTGAGTTCACCCTGGTCCTGCTTCTGTTCTCCTGCCCTCGTTTGATTGTGCCCACCCTCCATGCCCACAGCGCACCGCCCCAACCACGTATCATCATTAGTTCCTGAAAGTCAGCCCCACTCGCACACACAGAGGGGGAGCTCTTTTCCCCTTATTTGCGGTTGCCATGGTAATCGTCCTTGGAATCTAGCATGCCAATATGTTGAATGTATTGCTTTACAAAGCACAGTTTATTGTTGAGTTGGTGGTGGAGTTTTCAGAAGCATGTCCATTTTTTTAAATGAAAGGAGGCAGAAAAGAGAGAGCCTGCAGACAAGGAGCTTCCTTTTGAATTTGGTTTGTTCTGCAGAGCATATAGGACAGTTAGGACAATGATTAGGCTCCAGACTGGTGTAACAATAAACACACCTTTATTGTATGTCCAACATCAGTGTGTTGGATATATAGTCCTTTTTCAGAAATACATTTGGAGCAATTCATGCACTGCCACTTTAGTATAGAATGAAAAGTCATTTGACGACATGTTGATGGACAAATTCCACATGTTTTTGTCGCTCATTGGTTCATTTTTAAGGCACGTAAGTTGAATTGGAATCAACGGGGCTTGGGAGCACTAGAAAAGGGGGGTAAAAATAGCTCTGATGGTTGCTTGTCGCACTGGATTGATGTTGGATCTGCCGCAAAGTGTTCTGGAACTCGCGGGTGACATTACTGACGTTAATAATGTCATTAATGGTCACATTTATACCGAATATTTGAATTTAATTGCCCGTTATTTTTGCTTCAGCAAATCATTTCTTATAAGTCCTACCCAGATTTTCCTCCACCTCTCAACATCTATTTTTGAAGACAAAGTGGCAGGTGTTGATATAGCAACATGGGGCAATCTTGATATCAACACAGTATTTTATATGGGTAAATCCGTAGATATGGGAGTCATGTTTTTGTGTGGCAAATAAAAAAAAAAAATCGAAGTAGGAGTGACAGGTGGGTTAAAACATTCTACGTTTAGGTGTATTGTCATGCAGGCACGTCAATGCTGGGGTTTTCGACATAAAACAAAGTGTATCTGCTAAATGAATTTTCAGGGCGATCAAACAGTGGATGGTGATAATCTGTCACATATCTTTGGCTGTTAAAACTGAGCATTAAAAAGAAACAAATAAATGTAAATTCAAGGTCGTCAGTTTCATTTTCAAATCAACTCTATAAAATGCGGTATGGTTTCATTGTTACTTATTATGTGCAGTGAATTACCAAGGGAATGACCATATATTGATGCGTATTATATATAAACGGCCTTTTATGAATTTTTCCATGTACATTCCTGGGCAAAAAAAAATGGGCCAAAGCCAAATTGCACAACTTTAAGCTATGGTCCATTTTTTCGTCCAGGAGTGTACTCTTCTGTGTTTTGGGCAATATATTCTGCTACTTGTCTCACTGAATTTCTCTGTGGGGTTCATCTAATCGCTGGCTTTTTCTGCAGGAGTGTGTCTCGCACATGGTTCTCTTCAGTGACACGGAAGTGGACAGGTGTCTGAAATTAAACCAGCTGAAATGGAAAAGGAGTTATTAACCGTGTCAGGCTTGTGCTGGGTAGCCCCTAGAAAGCTGTTCCCTTCTGTGCTTGTTAGGGGTGCTGCATGCTCCTTTAGAGGGATCAGCATTGCTTTTATGTTACTGTAAAGTCGTCGTGATGTTTTAGCACATGGTCCATTGGCTTGGAGTCGCATAGCCAGCGCAGACAAGCTGGAACAGTAGCTTTCAGTGGTGAGAAAGAGACAGATTTATATTTGAAGAGAGGACAACCGTGGGTCCGTCGCCAGAGCCATCTATTAAAATTCACATTTTTATCAGGTGGAAAGCAAGGCGGAAGAGAGGGGAAAGATGAGTGTGTTCGGTGCTTTTTCCATTGCAGTGACTCTCAGAGTTATTTATTAGTTGTCAGGAGTTCACATACTGCCAGTTGAGCAAAGTCCAGAAATTATTCAGTCTTTAACCAACTCCAGGGGGCAGAATAAAGGGCCGTGCCTGTATTTCAGATATTAACCAGGATTTAATGTACTTCACACTTTTTATGTGTCTGTTTGTAGCAGCAAATTTCCTAATACATGTGCATACATTTTGCAAATATTTTACTGCCAGATAATTCTTTAAAAAGAAAAGAAAAACAAGCAGTTAATTTAATGCATTATATAGGTATATAAATGCTGTTTGCCTTTAATCGCTCTGCACTCTTAGACAACACATTCATATTTAATTTTGTAAATGTGAAAAATGTCCATATTTTTGTGGATGGTGATGCCACACCTGGTGTTTTGTTGTGTATTTCTACACAAGTGCTTTCAGTGGCGAGCTGAGGATGTCCGGCCTAAAACCCCCACCCCCCCCCCCCCCCCACTCCCCCCCCCCCTATACTCACCCCTCAAAACACAACCCCCCCCCTGCCCGCCCCCCCCTCCCCCCCCACCACCCCCCCGGGGGCGC
>JAODKE010000146.1:712722-735821 GCA_026779605.1 Mormyrus hasselquistii
GAGCCTTGAAATTTATGGCTTTTCATCACCAAAACCCCCCCCCCATAGCCCCCCACTCTATAGTCACCGTGACAGACAGCTGCCTCCGTCTGCCAGCCCGACTCTCCCCTGCACCCCTCCGCTCGGAGCAGCCGCCACAACACTCGTTATTGTTTGCACCATTACCTGTGTTTTTATGTACCACGGTCATAAAAAAGACAAAAGGAGAAAGGGCTGTGAAGTGGCAGCCTGCTGACTCCTGCATAGAAGTACACATCTATTCAGAAGGACTGTGTAATTAAATCCATCATGAGGCAAATCGCTAAGATAACTCACCTCTGCAACGTGACTGTTACCATCGGCGGTATTGCTGTGCATGCAGAGTCTGCATGTGCATCAGTTTCCCTTTGTGATGCGCTGTGGTGAAATAGATGCGGCTTAATGGGTGCAGATATGAATTCCTGATGTTGTCTTTGCTTTCATGGTGGTCTGGCTTTTGACGCCCATGTTTGCGTCTTATTGCTTACTGCCTCTGTCGTCGCAAAGCAAGAAGATCCTTGTGAACTGACTTCCTTTTCTCTCAGAACATGTACATGCACTGCTATGCTTTTGAACAAACTATTTTGCCCATTTAAAGTGTGGGGGTTCCATCAAGGTTTCATTCGGGTAAAGTGATATGCACTGAGAACTGGTGTCTCCAAATAATGTTGCAAATTACAATCCTATTTCCAAAAAAGCTGCTGTGTAAAATGTAAATATAAACAAAATTCAATGATCTGCAAATCATATGAACCCGGATTTAATTGAAAATAGAACAAAGACAATATATCAAATGTTGAGACTGAGAAATTTTATAATTTTATGCCAAATATATGCTCAGTTTCCATCTGATGCCAGCAACAATATTGGAACAGGGGCAACAAAAGACTGGAAAAGTTGTGTGATGCTAAAACAGAACACCTGGTCGAATATCTCACAACTAATTATGTTAATTGGCAACATGTCAGTAAGATGAGTGGGTATAACTCCCAGATATTTGGTATCCTCCTAGAGAGGCGGAGTCTCTGTGCATTCATGATGGGGAGGTTCACCACTTTGTAAAATACTGAGCAAATACTGGACAAAAAGTGCAACAATTTAAGAATAATGTTCCTCAACGTAATATTGGAAAGAATTTTATATCATTAAAAGTTTCAGAGAATCTGGAGAAATCTTCGTACACAAGGGACAAGGCTGAAAACCAATATTGGATAGTCATGATCTCCAGGTTCTCAGGCGGCACTGCAATCAAAACAGACATGATTCTGTAGAAGAAATCACTGCATGGGCTCAGGAACACTTTTGAAAACCATTGTCTTTGAACACAGTCACTGCATCCACAAATGCAGGATGAATCTCTACCATGCAAAGAAGATACCATATCTAAACATGATCCAGAAACGCAGCCGGCTTCTCTGGGCCTGAGCACATTTAAGATGGACTGAGGCAAAATAGAAAACTGTCCGGTAGTCCGGTAGAAAAATCAAAATTTCAAATTCTTTTTGGAAATCATGGAAATCCTCCGGGCTAAAGATGAGAGGGACCATCCGGCTTGTCATCAGCGGACAGTTCAAAAGCCAGCATCTGGGATGTATGGTGGTGCATTAGAACCCATGGCTTGAGTAGTTGCATGTCTGTGACGACACCCTTAATGCTGAACGATATATACTGGATTTTGGAGCAAGATGTGCTGCCATCCAGGCATAATCTTTTTCAGAGATTGTATATTTCAGCAAGTCAATGCCACTCTCCAATAGTCCACACCTGTCACCCATTGTCAAAAAAGAAAAAAATATGATAAAGGAGACCCCAAACTGTTGAGCAGATGAAATCCTATATCAGGTAAGAGTGGGACAACATTTCACTTTGAAAACTACAGCAACTGGTCCCTTACAAAGAGAGTGCTGGTAAAAGAAGTGATGAATACAGTGGAAAGCATGCCCCTGGCCCAAATTTTGCTGGCATCGAATTCATTTCGAGTAATATTTGTCAGAAAACAAGAACATTTCTCAATTTCAACATTCGATGTGTTGTCTTTGTTATATTTTCAATTAAATGTGGGTTTATATGTTTTTATCTACATACACCATTTTTTTGTTAAACACTGTCCCAACTTTCTTTTTGGAAATGGGATTATATATGTGCAACTACTATGGATTTACCTCCTGTGATTCAGGTAGCAGTATGCACCTGTATGGCGTACACACATTTATTTCAAAATTTGTTTTTTTACACGTCGATGCAGATCCATTGTGTCATTGTACCATTTGAGTAAGCAACTGTCCTCTGCTGTGCCATATAGGGGACAGAGTCTTGAACCTTATACCCAAAAAAGAAGTCACTAGTTGTCCTGCATTTTGAAGATCATCTCTATGGTTGTTTTCCAGCAGACTTTGGGGCATTGTCCTCCTTAGAGCTGTTCAAACAGCCCCTACTAGACTCTCGAGGACGTGCGTCCTTGATGTGTGCTGTCATGATGGGAATAGGTCCAAGTGGGAATTGTGTTGGGGGAAATTAGGATTCCTGTATTCAAAACAGCTGGGAAGGAAAGAACAGGAATCTGTCTGGTGAAAATGAGAAATTGTGATTCGAATGGAGATTGTGGAGCTTAATGAACTGGGAAAGGTTGGTAATTTATGTTGCTGGAAGTTAATTTTCCTTATCTAGAATTTGACATTAAGCATAAAGTTGCGAGAACTTCAAGTGACGTGACGTGAAAGGAACATTGGCCATTGTAAACTTTAAATAATGGGGCATCATGCAAGAACTGCTGAATTTATGAGTTAAAAACTGGCATGAGCTTGAACGGTAGGGTGGGGAAAATGGCTGTCGTTGCTGCGTATTTTCAATTACCCGTCTGCTTTTAAGACTGAATTATGCTTTGTTAATTGTTTTCTACTGGTAAATTTAGAATTTTCACAACCAAAGCATACATTATTATTATTATTATAGAAGCATTCTGTAATAGCAGTCTTGATGAAGAAATCATTGTTTTGAATGATGATTTTTAAAATCTGCTGCCTTTTTAAACTATTTTTATGTGGCTCCCACTTTCATTAAAGGGCTATTTTCATCCTGGAAATGTGCCATTTCAAATTATTGTTTAATACCCTCAGCAAGATCTTCAGACTTAAGCTTGATCTGCAGTCATTTGATCCTGCGGTTTGACTTGGGTGTAATGCGATTGCTTTTGTCCTGAAATTATGCTGGGTCCCCAGGTGCTGATTAGTCCCGCATTATTATTTACTTCTTATTTTTTGATCCTGTGGTGGGGATCAGTCCAGAGGTGGTGAATAATTTTGAACTGGTGAACAGTAGGTTCTGCAAAGCGCCCTGCAGGCTCCGGGCCCATAAGCAAATGGTGCTTGAGCAGCGTGTACTGCCCTTTGCACTTCATTAGTGAACATCAGCAACAAGCCGCTTAATTAGCACCATGAGTGACACCAAGAGATCTTGACCTATACAAGTTCATCTCTTTTAATTGGACGCTTGCACGAGCTCGTTGGGCTGCAGTTGCCGTGCTGCTTCTTACACGACGGAAACGTTGCATTTAAAAATAATTTGAGTCGGTTCCATAAAAATTATTTATTGGTGTGAAAACGATTTAACGTGGACAATGGTGAATTTCTCCCAGTGTTTGTGGCATCTGCTGTGCGAAAAAAAACACACCCCCTTAGTTATTGTGATAATTGTTTTAGACGGTCAGAACAGTTGTTGCTAGGTTTTCTAACAGATCGAGGTCCAGGGGTTCAAAGGTGAGGTAAAGGCTGGCGTTAGCGGGGGCCACGTGTCACTGGGTGGTATGTCTTTTTCAGGGCCAGGGGCAGTTAGCATGGTGCCCATCTTGTTCATACACAAAGCCTTCCATCTTATGGCCCTTTATCAGAATGTCTTCAGGTGGGCCTGTTCTTATGAATTTGAATACCTAGTTAGTCAGTAATGGAGAAACATGCTCAGAGGCAGGATGTTCTAACCCACACAACAAGCAGTGTTTTTGTGTAATTTCCAGTCCAGAAACTTTCCTTTTGTATATTGTAATCACAGCTCCCTGTCCCACTTTAAACACTGGCAGGGATGCATGAGTGGTGTTTGTCACCCACACGTTTTTGATGGTTGTTGAGAAGCAAGTTAGCATCGCGTGTACGCTCTCACCAGCGTTGCCTTGACAAGCCTGGACGGTGAGCACCCTCTCTATGGCAACTGCAGTCACCATGGTAACTGGCGACAAAACAAAATGGTGACACACACGGGCACACCACCGACGGCACCGTCTGGTCACAAAACATCTACTCCCCCCGTCTCGCGTCGTCAAGGAAGGTGGTAAATATTTGCTTGTTTTCTAATGGCGAAGTGAGAGAGTGGGTGCCCCGGGCAGCGCCCCCCACACAGGCGAAGGCAGGGTAATTATGCCATAAGTTGTGGGGCGGGGGGGATGTCGTCAGAGCGGGCTGTTAAGGCTCTCTTAGGCGTTCTGCATGGCTGGACGCATTACTGCCCCCGCTTTCCTGACCGTGTTCCTTCCATTTTTCCTTTTCCTCTGCATATTATGATGGAGTTTTCTCTCTCTTGCCAGCTGCAGCAGTGCCTTGGGGGGGGGGGGGGGGATTTCCGTTTCCTTGCCCCCAAACCCTTTTTGTGCCAAATTCCATGGCAGGGCATTCAGACTGAGGCCTTCAGCAGTTCCAAGAATCAGAAAAACCTGCACTTAACATCCCTCCATCCATGCATCCATTTTCCAATCTGCTTATCCTTCATTATTATCGTCATCACTGTCATTGTCATTTACCCCCCCCCCCCCCCCCCCCTTATTCAGTACTATAAAGTATGGGGGCAGCCACCTTCTAAAACCAAACATCCTAGAACGAAGAACAGAGCGAAGATCTTGCCCGGCCGAATGAAAGGAAAGCTATTGTGGTTCCTGTAACATTGTTTTTGGTGATTAATGGGGGCACTTTGGCCCGGTACCAGCATGCCGGGGCTTCCATTTAGATTAGCAGCAGCCTAATTAACATCGCGCGCTTATTTTCCATAAAAGTGCCGGTCTCTAATGGGCACTGCAGATTGATTTAAATGCAAACTAGAGAGGATTTAATGAACTGCTTTTACTGAGGAGGTTTGAGAGGAATTTTCCCACTCACAAGACAGGTGGGAGAACAGCACTCCGACAATTAATTATTCAATGCTGTGTTTTTCTTCTAAAACACTGCTTAATTGCAGTAAAATAACAACACTTAGAGAGCAGGTAGCTCTCTGTAAAAGAGCATGCAATTTAGGAAGAGGGGAGTAACGGGAGCTGTTAATAATACGGGGGGGGAGAAGCCTCGACAAAGTGGGAGGCAAAATGTATATTCAGTTATGGAAAATTGTTTTCAAGCTACATGCTGGTGGGGTGGGAAGCAAAAACAAAGATGAAATTGCAGATAAAATTGGGATGTGGGGAGTGTCAGCGGAGGAAAAGAGGGCAGTATAGATATATATATAGTTATGTACAGGGATTGACATAACTGGTACGCAAGTACGCGTTCACCTTTAAGAGTGATACATGCGGCGATCAATTAATGTAACAGCAGAAATACTTATGTATTTATTTGCATTTGCGCCAATATGACAAGAAATTACCGTGCATTTTAACCTCTACACCGCAAATAGAGTACAAATTAGCATATAAAAGGTAAAATGCATGATAATTTCTCGTCATATTGGCACAAATGCGCATAAAACACGTTCGCATTCACGCTGTTACAATAATCGATTTCCGCACGTATCGCATTTAAAGGTGAATGTGTACTTGCATGCCAGTTATGTCAGTCCCTGGTTATGTAGGTTGTCTTGGGTGACGTGTTCCTTGCTTGAATTCTGTTGTTGTGTGTGTTATGGGTGGGGTAAGGAGTGGTGTTAGCTGATTGTACTGCAAGTCAGTCAGATCATGAATCAGGCCAGTCATTTTGGGGTGTTAGTGTGACTATACGAATGCTTGGACAGGACGGAAGACACACCTCCCACGCTAAGATATTCTGCAATCGACCTGTTGTGCAAAATCGCGCAGCACTGTGTATTTCAGATTGTTTTTTGTGTTGCTTTTAGATAGATCTAAACCTTGGAAAAAAATAAGAATAAAATAAAAATGTCTCAACCTGACTGCCTCAGGAAGGTGGTGCTTAGTAGTGTCGACATGACCCGCCTTAGAAAGATGGTGTCCGTGTAAATGTGACCTGCTTCAGAATTGTGGTGTTCAGGGACATTGATGTGACCTGCCACAGAACACCGGTGCTCAGTAATATTGACGTGACCCGCCTCAGAAAAGTGGTGTTCAGAAGTGCTGAGGTGACCTGCCAAAAAGATAGATAAAAAAGATAGATTTGTTTGAGACTGTTTGTATTTGCTAGTGTTGGCTCTGTCTCAGAAATATGTCCATCATTTTCATCACTCTCAGTGGAGGAATCTACACTGGGGAGCATATTCAATTCAATTTTAGTTATTAACAAATATTTTATTAACAAATGGTAAGAAGCTAGTTCTGCATCTTAAATGTTCTTTCCAGTGTCTATTGTGATTCTGTATTCACAAATGGGAGCTCTGTCTAAGCTATATTCATACAGAATGATTATGTGCTTTATAATGCACTGGGAATTTCAAGCACATTTACTTTAGCTACACCAGTCCGCATCTCTCTTCATGGCTGTCTGTTTCCATGTGAGAGCACTTTTATTTTAATAACGGCAGGAGTCTGAAGATGAGTAAAGGATAAAACTCGGCTCTGAGTAATGTGGATCCTGACAGGAGGTGTCTGCGGCCTGTCAGCTTCTAGGAGCCCTGGGCTATTGGTTCACCCGCTCACTCACCCTTGGGTTTAGTGGCAAGGAAACGGAAATCACCTCCCCTCCCACCGCCGACAGCAGAAAGAGGCAGCGGTACTCAAGTCATCTACACACCTAAATAAATACATATCGTGTGTTGTTTTACTTTTGCCATCTAAACACTGCTCTTCTAAAACCAGCCGCGCACATCTGGATGCAGACCTGCTATATCTCAGTATTGTGAAGTATAGTGTTGTATTAATATCCAGTGTAATTTGATTGCCTGCAAAATTGTTGGACAATTTGCTGGTTATACTTCAAGGAAACACATACAGTGTCTGTTCAAATTATCTTAACAGGGCACAACTTACAAGTTCATAGGAACTGCAACATAATTCCCCTCTTGAGAATATCGTGCTACATCTCTATACTGACAATGGGTTCTTTTGCGTCATCTTTGTGCAGAATGAAAAATGGTACTGTCTCTCCTATTTTATCAGGAATATCATTGATGCTGACTGTGAACCCATTTTCAAAATGGTAATGTGTGTCGTGTGGGTGATATGTCCATCACGGTGTGTCTTCATGTGTACCGATTGAATGTCCACATGCGTGTGTCTCTCTCTTACTTTTTATGTTCTCTCACATTCCTCTGTGCACGTTTGTTGTTTTTAGTTGTTGTTTTTTTTTTTAATTCTGTTTTTGATTGTGTTTCGTTTCCTGTGTTTGTGCTCGTGAATGTGTGGCCTTGTGTGCAGGACTGGGTCGTGGTCCCCTGCTCTCTAGGCCACATATGCGGCACTTGAAGAATCTCCTCCGGGAAAAAAAAAAGCTAAGAAAAAAACTTAGGAGCAGATTGAATCGCCCAGCCTTTAAAACGGCTTTCCATGCTAATGTGGGGAATGTCATCTCCAACACTCTGCTTTCTATTAGAGCAGAGAGATGAGCGGCGAGCGCAGGACCCTGGGATCGATCTTGTCTGTGAGTGCTGTGATCAGAGTGTGAATGTGTGTCGCTCATGGTGCTCGGTGCGGCTTGCCGAATCTCACTCGTTGAGCGCTGTTTTCCCACTCAACAGAAACATGGTGACAAAATGGCCACACGGGGAACCATCGATACAACAAAGCCATCTTGTGCACGTAGGCCTGGGGCACACTGCTGTCAGTGTTCTGGGGCGTCTTTAAAAATAGATATTTTCTCTTTATAAATAAACAAATAAAGGTGTGCCTAGGGAGGCCATGACTGACACGTTAAGGGACAGGAAGTAGGAAGCCGTGATTGTTAAAGCTAACCTCCGTTTTAGGTGACGCCTCCAGGATCTTCGGACAAACACTCTAAACAGCATGTTGGGTAACGAGGAGCAGGAAATAAAGCCCTGCTCCTACAGGGAGTCCCTCTTCCTGACAGGTGACGGGGATTCTTACCGTTTGCCGTCAATTCTGCTGCCTGATTCATTAACAGTCGGAGTTTTGTTTTCAGCTGGTGGAACACTGGAGTTTCTGAGCTTATCCTGAGGCTTGCAAGCATCCTTATTTTAGACCGTCTGGGGTGACAATCCGTATTTTTCTGTCTTACCCCTGTGAAAATCCTCATTTTCTGTCTTTGTGAACATTGACAGGATCCCGATTTGTGTTTTTTCCTAGAAACCATGGAAATTCTGATTTTAATCTGATTTAACAGACAAGAGCCCCAGTTTTAGCCTATCAGAAGACAGCATCCTAATTAGTCTATTGGAACTGTGAGAATTTGAATATAACTTTTTGCGGTAGATAATTCTAATTTAAGCATGTGCCATGTATGTTCCACTGAACATTGTCGCGCGTTGTCAGTCTGTATTTGTATGAGCCGTGTTACACGTCAGTGTCTTGCGTGACATTCTCTTCCCTGGTTTCCTATAGATGTTGGTGACGACCCCTGAGAAATGGGACGTCGTGACCAGGAAGAGCGTGGGGGATGTCGCTCTCTCCCAGATCGTGCGGCTGCTGATCCTTGATGAAGTGCATCTTCTCCATGAGGATCGTGGCCCTGTGTTGGAGAGCCTGGTGGCCCGAACTCTACGCCAGGTTAGTCCCCCCATGTCCCCTGCCATCTCAGGCATGCTTTTACACAGACATAGTGACTACGGAAGTTCTGAGTGCTGTATCATTTTTACTTAAGATGATGTGCGTGTGCATTAATTCAGGAAAGCCAGCATTAGCCTAGGTCATTAACCAGCACTGTTACTTAGATGTGCTCCACCTGTGTGATATAAACATCATCTTTCTTGTCGATTAAAAAAAACAAAGAAAAGAAAAGAAACTTCTGTTGCTGAATCCCAGGGCTCATTATAATCCAGTCTCCCATCTCTCAGTCCTGCACCAGCTAAGTTGCATGTCTTGCTCTCCTACTTTGAAATATCCTGCACCGAAACCTGTCCAGCATTCTGCAATATCTCTGAGTACTGTGGCTTTTACTCGGCCTCCATACTGAATCAGGCCACACTTTTGTAATTCTCAAGTTGAGATTCACGATCAAAACATCCGCATCAGTCTACTTCTAATGCAATTTAGCAAAATGGCACTCGAATATTTAGTGATTTTTTATTTCCTTTAGACTTATAATGTCCATTCATAGCAAAGTATAACAGATATTTTCTTGATAGTAACATTATTTAATGGGCGGATATGAGTTATTGGCTTCCTGTCCTGTTTGTCTTTATGGATTTAAAAGTTAGGTTTTTGAGAAATCTCTCCAGTGTCCATTTATAATCAGTCTGAAGTACATAATGCAGAAGTTTTAATGGCTGTCCTGAAAAATGTAATTCATTATTAGCTAACAGTGAAATGCGGTTATTCCCCCTGTGGTTTTTGGTTGTCCGGCCGTGTTTTGGCTTAGCTGTTTGCCTCAACTTGGAGCCCCATCCTTGGCTCCTTATGGCCTGTGTAGGGCAGCCTCCAGGTGAAATGTGCAGGCGGGGGCCACTGTGCCGCAGCTGCTGGCTTTTACTATGTGGCCTGACAGTGATTGACACGACTTTGTGCGGGAACCGGGCCAGGCGTTTCAGGGTGTTACCGCGATTATGCAAATCTCGGCCAGCAGGGGGACTGCCGTGCAGCTGTTCTTGAGCCGCCTCTCGGAACGCTTCTGTCAGGCGCCTATCTGACAGGCAGGCAGTTTAATAAATACCAAACTGCAGCTTTTTTGGGGGAGAGCGAGTTTGGTTTCCCAGACTGCCACAGCATGCGTCTCATGCGCACAGCCCTCTCATGCACCCATGCGCCTCACTCATGCATGTGCCCAGGGCACCAGTGTTCATTTTAATACTGTCCCAAATGTCTAACAACTAATTTTTTGATTGATCTGGTGATAAATTTATTGATAAGCAATTATTTTCAACTTAGTCATTTAATACAACAATTCACCCTCTCCCCCACACATACAAATCTGAAATTCTCATTAACATTTCAGTTTATTAAATCATTTCTTAAACATTAGAACATTATTAACAAAAAAGGCAAATGTTAAGAGATTCAGCATATTGTGGCACTGCTGGCACCGGCGATATTAGACAAAACTATATCAGAATTCAGTCTATAATTGATATATTAAAACAACTAGTCAGCTTATTAGCAGAATAACATTGTATTGTAAATGACAACCATGCCACAGGTCCAATAAATAAAATATTGTAGCTCTCGAGTGGCAAAGAGATCATCAGGTGGACAGTAAAGTTCAGTTATTAGCAGACTATTTTATTGCACGATTCTTAAAAGGACAGAGTTAACGTGCTCCCGAGGGGATAAAGTACTTTCCCTTACAGTACGTTTATCTTATCACTTAGTACATTGCTATTACAAAACATCTACGTAGTTTTACACAATGTGTCAACATTAAAATTCCACGTCAATGCATTTTTGTAATCGACATAGTCCATCACGTCGAATAATCGTCCCAGCCCTAGTTCGTTTGCAGCTGCCCGTTGCTGGTCTTTGATTGGCTTATCTGAGGTGTCACAATTAATTGAAGAATGAGCGACACCTTTTATCGCTGCCGTTTATAGGCATCGCTGTTTATTATAAGCAGTGGCGAGCCGTAACATCCTCCCCAGCCTACATTTTTGCCAGCCTTGTGGCTCTGGGAGCTGTGGGCAGGCAATACGGGCTTACACATCTGGTTCAGATGCAGGTAATGGATCATACCTGGTGGCCATTTTCTCTCTCATGCCCTTGAAAGCTAAACTGAATAGCGGCATTGACCCATACTCCCACCCCACCCCACCCCACCCCACCCCATACACACAGAGCTCGCATCACATTAGTGCTTAACATATGAGGCTTTTGTGATCTTCTTAGCTTGCATTTTATAGACGCCACTGAGCTGCATTACTGGGGGGGAGACCAGGAGGAACGGGGACAGGAGCAAGGGAGGTGAAAGGGATGGAGGAGTCTTTGTTCGACGGGAGGACCTTTTACCGGGGTTAACTGGCGTGTAATGGGAATGCAGCGGAGACGTGTGACCGCTGTTTACTCAGTTCACAGCCTATTTGTTTGAAGCTTTAACTGATATCGCTTCCGCAGGGCTGAGTCAGTGCATTTTACACTCCAGGGAGAAGCAGAGATGGCTGGCAGCAGGATTCATTGAGATGCAGACAAATGTGCGCTACAGAAAGCTGCTGTTTATCTAATCGGCCCTAAACAATACGTATTATGAATTCTTACCATGGTTAATGAAATCTTTTACTTAGAAAATGCTGTCACCTCATCACCCTGTGATCAGCAGTTGGAAAACTGATGGATAAATGGCCATTGCTTACTTTTTATGATATGTTTTATATGATATTTTTGGTCTAATATATGCAGATGGAATTGAGGTCGATACCAAGCTTTGGTTGTTTTTAAATGATGGTGCAGATGCAGGTTCATATGTACAGATGTGCTGTGTATATAATGTATTTAACAAAGAAATGTCTCTTCAAAAGTGTGACGGCCATGCAGAAGGACACTGTAGTGTGACTTTGCTTCACCCCCTAACAGCGACAGTGCGCACGAGGCACTGCTGGGATTTACCAGAGTGTCATGGACACTTTCATAGCTGTGTTCAAGAAATAGCTTTCTAAAAATGTTCTGGTCAGTGTGTCCCCATCTCCAGGTGTCCAGGCATTCTCCCAAACCTAGTCATCCTGTACATGCGGTGCAGAAATCAGCTTTTGTTTGGTTTTATTAAAATGTTATTTTAACATTTAACATTCATTTAACATTCAGTTTTTTTTAGCAGGAAAATTTCTCCAAAGCCAAGTACTGCTTAGAAAGCAGGGGCAACTGGGGGTTAAGGGCCTTGCTGAAGGGACCAATTGGGGGTTAAGGGCCTTGCTGAAGGGACCAATTGGGGATTAGGGGCCTTGCTGAATGGCCAAATCAGGGGTTAGGGGTCTTGCTGTAGGGTCCAATCGGGGATTAGGGGCCTTGCTGAACGGCCCAATCAGGGGTTAGGGGTCTTTCTGTAGGGCCCAATCAGGGGTTAGGGGTCTTGCTGTAGGGCCCAATCGGGGGTTAACCCTCTGGGATCTAGGGGTAGGAAACACGCTTTCACTGACTGGGGCATGATTACACACTTCTTCAAATATCATAAACTTAATTCATGGTAAATCATTTTTTTCTTATATATTTGTTTTGCCATAAAACTCATGTTAATCTTATTGTACGTTGTAAATATATCAGATTTATGTGAAGTTTGAAATTTGACATCAAAGTATAGACATTGCAAAATGCAGTTTGGAACACTTGCAGAAACATTATAAAAGTACATAGTAAGCAATGCTGGCAGTTTGTTTTGATCCCAGATATCTGATCAACAAAGTCTTGGCTACATGAAGATGACTAAATGGTGTAGTTGCAACATTCCGTTGCAAAAATAAATAAATAGAAAAAGAAAAAGCTAACTCATGTCACTATTTCTGGCTCCTTTCATTGTATATGTATGCTATCCTGATCTCTGCTGCTTCTGACCAGATCGCAGTTAAAGCTTGGGTCACTTCATTTGTCCATATATACATTATTATTATTATTATTTGTCACGCCCAGCTCCGTCCGATCCTCCTGTGTGACACGCCTACCTCGTTACCTTGTGTTAATCGCCGATTGTCATCACCTGTTTCCTGTTTTTTTTTGACTTGTCCTGTGTATTTAGTCCGTTAATTAGTCTGAGTAGATCGGTCATTGTGGTTACTCGTGAAGTCTGTGGTGTTTGTCTGATGTCTGCCTCGTTCTCCCCAATAAACCCCGTTCTGCCTGAATCTCTGGCTTCGCTTGCTTGCTCTCCTACTCGCCTGCTCCACAACGGGACGAACCGTGACTATTATTATTATTATCATTATCATTATCATTATCATTATTATTACTCCGTTTATCATTGTTTTGTGAGGCAGGCTATTTTCATGACCAATCAGCAAAGGAAGCGTTTCAATTCCCACCCCAAAAAGCTCTACAAAAAAGTACCCCATTGACACCTTTGGTCCTGGAACTTTTGCTATTGCTGTTTTGGTTAGCCTAATTGACTAGCCAATGAGCATTGATATGCTGGTCCTGGATCAATCATATGTTTGTTCATGTTTTGTACTTTAATCAGTGCAATAAATGTTCAAATTTAAGAAGGAAAAAAATTGTCACACAGAATCACAATCATAATTCTAAGCAAAAGAATTGTGATTCATTTTTTTTTTATTTATTTATTGTGGAAATGACTTCCCCATATTCTGACACACACATAGCACAATATACTAATGTTAGGACGGTTTTAAATGTTCTTGTTTCTAATGAGACTGAGCTGGATTGGCAAAAAGTAAGTATAATTGTGCCTATGCAATCACTGTACTGTATACATCAAATATAGATGTAGGGATTAAATTCGTTGCAAAGAACAACTTGTTTTGCTTAGCCCATAAACCTCTCTGAGAATTGTACAACCTCATCGTCCAATAGAATGTTCATCAAACTAATTCCAGGGATCGCCCCCCTTAGCTTATGTGGTATCTGGTGTGGTTACATGTGTGTTCCCCAGCAGCATTGTGAAACTGGTGACTGGTCTTTTTTCCCCCTCAATGGTGGTACATATTCATCTATGAATCAATACAGGCCAGAAAGGCAGGCGAGCCTATTGATCCAGCCAGTTACCTAATTTAACTCAAACAGAATCTGTCTATAGCAGTAAAATAATCACACAGCCACACGCATCAGTACACTACACACAGGAAATTCGACTAATGCATGCTGCAAAGTGCAGTACTAAATAATAATCCAAGAAACTATCTATATATCTGTCTGATCTCTACACATACTGAAATACACAAAAATTAGAATTGACTCTCACCAGGAGACCCTGGACACATGGCAGGGCTCATATCTCTCAGCTGGCCTGGGAGCTCCTGGTGTCATCTGGAGGAGATGAGGAGGCGGCTGGGGGAGGGAGGTCTGGGTGCGACTGCTAAGACTGCTGTCCTCGCGACCCGACCCTGGATAAGTGGATGGATGGATGGATGGATGACACTTTTTCAAATCATGGTCAAATTATATAACTAATGTGGGACTAGTAAACCATTTACCTAATAAATCATTCATCTGTTCATTATTTTTAAGCTCCCTTTAAAAGCAATTTCAGTGCAGTGTTAAATTTTACCACCAGTGCCAGATTTTGATAAATCTTTATATTGCTCCTATAGGTATGTAATTTCACCCTCATGAATTTTCAATGATAAGTTAGGATTTTGGGTCATATTTCCTTAAATCTGTGTTGTGAAAATACTGGTGAAAGAAACTCTCCTTTACACTCAGCTACGAACACTGTGATGTATTATGGCAGTTTCTCTCACCCCGGTCCTCGGGGGCCCCCAGGCAGTCCGCATTTTTGCTCCCTCCCAGCTCCCAGCACACCTGAACCAAACAGTCAAGAACACTAAAACTCTAGCACAGGTGTGGAGGGAGCTCAAACATGAAGCATCTGGGGGCCCCTGAGGATTAAATTATGGGTTTGAATGAAAACTGTGAAGCACGTATCACTGTGCAGGGAGCCAGTCTTACATACGTCCCCACGTGTGAACCAGGGTTGGGGCCATTTCGGAATGCTTTCATCAATTCTAGTCCAAATTAAGAAGTAGAACTGGAGTTGGGACAAAAGACAAAACTATAGGGAACAGTACTGGAATTGAATTTGAATTTTAGGGAGATTTAAATTCCAACTCGGTTTGATTGGAATTTGTGAATGCATTTCATAATGCGTGAAGCCATGTAATGGACAATGCATTGTGGAGGCATTTTCATTGGTGCAGCCGTTTAACCTTAATCCTGATATTCTCCAGAGAGTCAGGGAACTTAACATACCTCCTATTAGCATGTGATAATATAGGCACAAAGGCAGGAACACCCATCCACCCATTTTCCAAACCTTCTTGTCATATTCAGGATCCAGAGCTGATCCCAGAAGCAAGGCAGGGAGTAACCCAGAAAAGGGCGCCAACCCAAAACAGGGCACACACGCCATCACACACACATTCACTTGTGCATTCACACCTTCGGGCAATTTAGTAACGCCAATTCACCTTGGCGTGTTTTTGCACTGTGGGGGAAACCCCATGGAAACACGGGGAGAACATGCAAACTCCACATGCATGGAGCCTGGGGCGGAGACTTGAACCCTGAGCTCCATAGCTGTTGGGCTAACCACTCAGCCTGTTCTGCCCAGGTGAAATATGTAAATTATAATATTAAGGAGACTTGCTACTCATGTAGAGTATTATCTTACCTGATCATTCAGTCTTACCCAATCAGAATGTACTTTTGGTCATGTTTTATTACCCATCAGCCATGGCCTGATTGGTCTATTTGCAACCGCAGTCAGTGGCACTATCACTTCCAACAAGAGCGCTACACAAAGGCCACAGTTATATGTAGTAAGACTGGCCTCATCAGTAGAGTGAGGAAATGTGTCTTTGAGTGTTTGAGTGCATGGTCAAAGCTTGTACCACTATCAAATTTGGATTAAATTCCTGCCAATGAGAAAACATTTGTTCTTGAAAAATAAAATATTGACTTTGGTTTCAGTCATAGGTTTTTCTTGCCAGAGGATATTTATGTATCTTAGTAAAGAGAAGCATAAGCTTGCAGAAAGTATTTGACTGTTCTTGGGTCTCTAGTGCTGGATTTCATTGGGCATTGTAGATCTCTGGGATGACCGTGCTATCAAAAATGTTCCATGGCAGCGTTACACTCAGAAATCCTCCTGTGAATATTGTCGTACCACAATATGGCTGTTCAGCAGCTTTGCAATGGACAAAATCATGTGCTCTATCCCCAGAACTGCCATGATGTGGCTATGAAAAAATCCATATGTGTTACAATTATAGAAATGATTTTGTTTCAAGAGGCAGCTTTTCGCCGCAGCAAACTAAACTGAAAAACCGAAGAACTCAATCTTTAGCTCTTGAGAAGGATCTCTATATTTTTGCAGTACATACAGTATCTGAGTATGAATAAATGCAGGCTGTGTCTGACAGAAAGGATAAAAATGGATGCTTCGATAATTACTTGTTCTCTTTAGTTGTGAATTAGCTTGCAGCTCCAGCACTTACGTAAAGGCACAGCAAGGCTGTCCAGGGGCGCACTCCCCTCCAAACTGGTTTATCCTTGCAGTTTCCCGCAGAGTCAGATCACAAAAGGTACCTGTTGTCTGCTGTCATCACATCAATGTGGAACCGTGTAGGCCAAGACAAAATGGTCCCCAGCAGAGTTACGTGGTCATCCTGCAAAGTAGGGACTGAGATATTATGGGGCTGCAGGCAGTTGGGAGGATCCTTTTGGAGCAGAGTTTCTGTTGGCATGGAACGTGTTATGTGAGGTCTTGGTCGTAAGCCCTGCAGATGTGGGCTCTCCCATTAATTTTCATTGAAGCTGTCAAGTCACGGTCTATGCATCCGACTAGCGGCCGCCTGCCCTCCCAGTGCGTGCCTGGATCCCTGCTTTACCCACTATGCACCTGGAGATCAGGCACCCTGCTCCCATCTCCCTAATTAGACACACCTGACAGATTGTCTTAATTAATACTTGTTAAGGGGCCCTGTGTTATGCTTCTAACGAGGATGTAGCAAGTTAAGAATCTTTTAATAGTTTGAATGGAGGAATCTCCTGCTGTAAATGAGGTGCCGCAATATGATTTAAGGGTTTTCCTTCAAATAATATTAATCCGGGAAAGTGCTGATTAAATTGCAAAGTGTCTGTCAAGGTCTTTGGTCAGCTCCCCCTGTTGTTTGGTAAGCAAAAGTGTGAAAGCATATGTGAGAATGAGCACGGCCTGTCTGAATCCCCACGTAGGTCTCTGTCTCTCTCCCACTCATTTCCGAGTTGGTTTGTAACTACTGCTTCATCATTGCACTGCGGAAAAAGATATAACATAATCGTCTGGGTTTGTGGTGGGGGGAATGTGTTCAGGTGTTCCCTAACCCCCCCGCAACCAGCCGCTTCCACTCGGAGAAGGGCTTCAGTCCGACGGCTTGTTGCACGAGTGAACCAGTCTTCCCGTGAGGAGCGTAGTGCCCAGTAACCCTGCGGCTGCTTCCGTGACTGGCCAGGTTTCCAGCTCCAGCATGCTGGCCTCGTTTTTCTCTTTTTATGGTGTCTTTAAAAACGGAGACCCCGGCCGTTACAGTAATGGGACAGACATATGCGTTCTGGCCCCCCCCCCCCAAGCCACTGCTTGTTTACTAGCGTGTGTGTGGAACAACCCCTGAAAGCAATGGCTGCCTCCGACTAGGAGGTCCAACAGGTCCAACAACTGGACCCCACATACCATGTGTTTTTTAGGATGTGTAAGTCTGTGCATCATGTCTGTATGCATGTGCGAGTACATGCATGTGTGCATGACTCATGGACCTTTTTTAGTTATATGGTTTTTTTTCAGTTGATGTCAATATATCTTGATGAAATTATTTTCTTAGACCCACATTAAAATATATTTTCTTCACTATATATTGATTTTTTTTTTCTTTGTGCACTACAAAATATGGAGTTCATTTATAGAACATTTCTATCTCTACTGTAGTTTTAATTCCTTGCAGATAAGTTTTAGCAGTGCAAACTTTCACTTGTCATCGACATCTTAAAAGTCTGTCTGTCTGTCTGTCTTTGTGTTCTTAAATAAATAACCACAGCCTATATGAGGGAAACATTCTATTCTCTACAAGTATAATATTTCTATTTATTACGCATGTCTTGCTATGAGCTGCTTTTATTTACTGTTTCTGTTCCACAGTAATTGCTACCTAAGACAGAAAAACATATGTTGCCGACACATTGAATTTATAAGTGCTGCTTTTGTCATCTGTATAAGACGTCAATTATTCTTATGTTCTGGGAAGCACTGTTCTACGCAATTAGCGCAGTGTGTGTTATGTATTTATTATATTGTATATGTCCCCACAATGTGATAAAAACTTATTTTGACATTGTGGGGGCCACTTTTTCAATTTTATAAAAATGCAATCACAAAACTAAAAATGCCAAAAATGTTCTTTAGTTAACCCCATCCCTAACCTTATGGTTAAGGTCAGGGATGGGGTTAACGTTGTCATTGTTGAGATTTTCTCTGCAAAGATATAATTACAAACGTGTGTGTGTGTGTGTGTGTGTGTGTGTGTGTGTGTGTCTTGCTGTGCTTCAGTTCAGCACGATTGTTCAGCTGCAGAGTGTCGGTTTGAGGCCCCTCCGTCTTGCATGTGGACTGCGTTTGGTACTGTACCGATTGACAGACAACATTGGCTCATTTTCACGTTTTATTGGATAAATGGCAGCTGAAAATGGATGGATGGCTTTATGAGTATGTCTGTTGTATTTTATTTACGTCAGTTGTTGATACCTTAAATGTATTATTTCTGTGCAATATTTCTGTATTAAGCTCTGTACAAAACTGTTAATATGCGAACACTGTGCAATGGTAGATGTATTATTGGTGTGTTGAGCATAATATTTGGAAGGTTTGTAGCCATGCCCTGTGTCCTGTGGTGCCGTGGATAGGCTTCAGCCCCCCCACACAAGGAGGACAGGGCGATGGATGCATTTCCACTTAGTCTTGATGTATCACACGGAAGGAGCGTATTGGATTTTTGATAAATAATTACAACCAGTAATTTAATTTGTTGATGTTGCTGAAGTGTCCCTGACTTCATTCCGAAAAACTACCCATGTGTCAATATCTCTCCCAGCTTGCGGGAAGGGATGCCAAACACACCCCTGGCAATTAACTGATTTGCAGTGATTAAACGAACAAAAAAAGAGAGACGCAAGAGGGGGTGAGTCGAATGAGGAGAGTCAGATCCAGAGGGAAGGAGAGAGTAGTGTGGGGTGCAGGTATAGGCTGAGCCGTCTTCAGGTTGGCCCGGGCCTTCAGAACTGAATTTTAGCTAGAGGTGTAAATTAAAGGCTTAATCAATGCAGCACAGTATCAGTGCACAGTGTCACAGACAGCAATGTAATGCCAAACAAGCCTGTGAAATGTAACCCCGTCAGATAAGATTCTGTATGGTGTGTAGAACATAACTGAAATGAAATATATCATCTGTATTCATGCATAAGAATTCTTCAGTTTTCACATATCACATTTGCTTTCTATGCAAGACACAGATGATCCTGCATGGACAGGTGAGAGTGTGCCACGCCCCTAGGTATATAGGGGTTAAGGGCTTTGCCCGGGGGGGGCCAGCTGTGACACTGTTGTTCTGCCGGCCACGGAAACCTAGCCCACCACCTGTCATACACTGGGACAGATTCCTAACCCACTGAGACGCATCTCGCCTAAGAGTCCTGCTCGCGAATAAGGAGCTGTGTCAGTGTGGTATTACAGCCCTTATTTAATCACTCACATGCCAGGACCTATCACTTAAAATTGCTCTGTTGGATCCATTTCTGTTGTAGCTCAGGATTAATTCACACACTTTTTTTTTCAGATAAATATCAAAATTGTACCTGCTCTTTGTCACTTGTCCTTATCAAAAAATAACATGTAGCGTCTATGAAAGAATAGGCAAGTTAATTGTCAGCTTTCATCGAAATGTGTCAAGTTAATTACACCCAGCCAAGGTGATAAGATGGAGTTTTAATGTCCTGCTCAGCTTACCACTCTGTGCTTGTTCAGACCCTGCTGTGCGATATTGAAAGTCAGCTTTTCTTTGCAGTCCGGTGCACTGTAGAAAAGAAAAAAAAACATGAATTACAATGATATCGGAAAGGAGGCTTCAATTAGTCTTGGCGTCAATTCGAGTGCTGGTTTTGCGTGAGTGGCTATTATGGCGACTCATTGGCAGGAATAATACTCGTATCAAAGGAGTATCAACGGTAATCCAGGGTACCCATGGTCATGGAAAACCTGGAAAAGTTTTGGAATTTTGACATAATTTTTCCAGGCCCTGGATAAGTTTTGGAATTCTTGGATAGAGAGGAAAAGTTATGTAAAAGTTTTGGAAACTAACCTTGTTCATTTTTTTTTCCCGCTTTGTTCTGCAACGCGCTAACAGGAATGTACGAGTGTAAGTCAGTAGTTAATTACCTTGGTAAACATCCGTTTCTGCGCAGATTTTGCGTATTTGAGATCGCTGCTTTTTTGCTCGCTATTCCAGTTTTTATAGTTTTATTCATTTTTTTTGCATGTATTTGAATTTTATTGATCACAGTTTCCTATTTTTGACTCCATTTGCCATATCAATCATAATGTGGGTATAATTTTAATATTGGGATTATTTTTTTTATAATTTAACACTATTTGCACATTAGTGAAAGTTGTCTTTGTTTATTGGATAAGCAGATAGGCTATTATCGTACCGAAAATTGTAGTATTACTGTCATGCCGTATGCAGGACGCAGAGCGGAGACTGAGGAGCGCCAATCAGGAATTTGGGGAACGCAGGGTTTAATTTAAAAAAAGGGGGGCGGGCAGAAAAACACGCAATGACATGACAATGACCGGACTGTGGAAGCAGACTGAAACGCGCACTAAATACAGAGGACTAATGACAACAACCAGAAACAGCTGATCACACGGGGATTCCACACGAGGTTAATGAGGGGGCACGGCACACGGAAGGAGCGGACGATCGGAGCAGGACAATTACTCTCTGAAACTGCATGATCATCAAATCAAAGCAAACTTGTGGCTTTTGGAAAAATTTCTTGTGGTACTGTAAAGGTTTTGGAAAAGTCATGGAAATTTATTCTGCCAGAACTGGGGGATCCCTGGTAAACGCTTTTGTTGCAGTACTTGTCAAGCAGTTTACTTATTTCATAGAAACAGCTGCAATATTGCTATGTTTCTTCCAAAATATAACCCTGGAGAAGTCTGCCAGAGTGTAGGTTTTAAATTATTTTTAAAGTTCAAACTAAAACGCTGTCCCAAACTTATGTACGGACAGATAAAAACCAAGTGAAGCAGACAGTATAATAGAAAACGATATCATAATTCAGCGATGCGTAAGGAGTAAGACAGAGAAGGTGGATTAGGATGTCAAAAAAAATGGATAAAGAGCAGACAGGCAATCGATCAAAAGGATAGAGCCACGTACTCAGATGGACAGACGCAACCCAGGGAGGAAGACATCCTGACGCTCTACGTTTCATGCACATTAATAGGTAAATTTGTGGGGCTCATTAACCGTCAACCAAGACAAAAATCCGCTGTTTGCACATCTGCAATATGGTCATTAGATCATCCATATTTTGTATTTTTTCCAGTGTCTTTCAGCTAAAGGCTTGGTTTAATCTAAGTGTCCAGTCTAAAGCTTTAACTACACCACAGCAGCTGCACCCACTGGGAGTGATGTTACTTTAGACAGCAGAAGCTCTCTCAGAAAGTAAACATGGCTATGTCTTGGTTTTATAGTTTCATTTAGAGACTTTTATCCCAAGTGAGGCACAGTTGAGAAATTGGACCTAAGGGCCTTGCACAAGGGCCCAGTCACTGGGATTTGAACCGGTGACCTTCCGATCGCAAGCCCGGCGTATTCTATCCCGCAGAGCCACACGCAGCCAATTTTCTGATTGGAAGTCATCTGTGTGTTATACTCAGCTATTTCTTCGGGCTTCCCTCTTAACTTTATCATCACCATCATCATCGCCATCATCACTGCCACCATCATCATCAACATCTCCATCATCACCCCCCCCCCCCCCCATCTCCCTGGCCTCCCTTAATTATACTGTAAGTACTGGATTTTTTGGGGGGACATCGCCATGTCGGGATTTTATCCCCTGATCCGACAGTGACAAAACTCTCCTGATCGTGTCTCAAAAATTCTCAACCCCCATGTCCCCTCCCCCATTCATCAAATCTGCAATATTACTAATCTTACAGAACACAAGCTAGCAGCCATAAAATCAAATAAGGGGAGAATATTGTGCTGGCAGGGCGCAGACTAAGTACTGCTCTGCGGGCCTGATTGATGACATCACCGGTGCCTGGAGCTGCGGCTGTGTAGATGTATTGTCACCGCCAGGTGTAAGTGGAATTTTGAAGATAGGAAATGTTATTAATAAATTGCACTTTGCATTGGTGAAAAATGGCATCTTTTGCTAAGCAGGAATAGACAACAATGAAGCAGCATTTGACCAGTCACTCCTGAGGGAGCAATGGAAGAACCATTTATTAAAATGGACTTAGAGTTCTGTTGTGATTACATACGTATTGAATGTAATAACCATCTTAAACATCCATTGCCCCTAAGCATCACTCTGCCAGTTTTGGCACAGTTCCTCTGCTCAGCAGTGCAGTAACGTTGATAGCTGGTGCAGAGAGGTGCTCTGTTCTCTTAAGTGCTTTAGCAGTTTAGGCATGCAGGCCTCAAGAATCAAGAAGATGATTCTTTTCAAGGTGCCTATGCACCGTACGGTTTTCGTCTTGTCCTGCACAGAAGGTCACTGGATTTCACTGAAATAAATGTGTTAAATTTACCGTTCTGAATTTTAATCGCAACGTGCTTCTAGCTCTGGTAAATGGGTGTTTTGTCTTTAAAGAGGCGAAAATCACCATTATGTTCCCTTTCTTTTCTCTGGATAAGCTTATAGGTTTTTTTCTAATATGCAGAAAAGGAAACAATGCCTTGTATTGCGTGATACTCTTCCTTTTTTGTCTGTGGGATGTCAGATAACATCCGCCATTGTTCCCTGTGTGTTCTGTGTGATCGTTACAAAGGGGTTCTAATTGTTTGTATAAGTGTCAGTATCTCTGACGTGATTCTTCTGAATGTCACTTTAAATGAGCGGTGGACACCGGATCTTA